>JACEFZ010021010.1:0-125101 GCA_014155875.1 Cepaea nemoralis
TTGTGCCACTATATTGTAAAATTTGTTAGTATTTGTCTTCGCACTTTTTTATTTTGGAATAGTTTTTTCTGCTGCACAACTGATTGAATTCTTCAGCATTTCCCATTGATCATCTACATCTTGAAATAGGATCTCTAGATCAGACAATAAATCAAATTTGTTCTTTACTTCTATGTTAAAACGATCTTGTATTTCTTTGTCAGTTTTCAATTTGCACAAGTCATATTTAGGGTTTCCTGCTGTATACTTGACTTTCTTTAACTTTACCCTCAATGTGCCTGTATTAATTTGTGATCACTGTAACAGTCTGCATTTGGAACTGTTTTTACAACTGTTAACGCATTTCGAAACCTTTTGCTAATCAGGATGTAATCTATCTGGTTTTTAATCCTGCTGTCTGGACTCCTCCATATCCATAATCTTCTAGGATGCTGTTTAAACCAGGTGTTTCCTACAACCATTTCTTATTCTTTTGCCCATTCTACAAGTTTGTATCCTCTTTCATTTCTCTCTCCCAAACCATGGTTGCCTACACTGCATCCATCGCTTTGCTTTCCTATTTTTGCGATGAAATTACCCATTATAATATTTATTTCTGATTTTTTACAGTTCTTCAAAGCAGACTCCATGGCATTATAAAATTCCTCTATACTTTCTTCACTGCATTCACTTGTTGGGGCATATACTTGAATGGCATTTATTTTAAAAGGTCTTCCGTTTAATTTTACTAATAGAACTCTGTCTGACACAGCCCGATATCCTTTGGCAGAATTTGATGTTTGCTTATCTAATATAATGGCTACACCTCTTTGCTCAAACCTCGTCATCCAGCATACAGGACTTCGCGCTGGAGTTCACAGCCAGCAAACATAATCAAGCAAGCGGCAATGCCAGTCAACATTATGGAAGTGCACTAGTGGTTGAGAAAACCAGAGATACCCTTCACCGGACTAAACTCATGAAGTACAACACAATATATTAGGCGAGACAATGGCAAGTGACGCACTGTCAAAAAAAACACAAAAAAAAAAAAACACACCCACACATACACAAAACCTGTCATTTACTGCCAATACAGTACCTCGCGGTGTATGGGGGGGGGGGGGGGGGGGGGGGGGGTCTTTGAGCCTGAGGAGTTAAGGCCGTCTGGCTAGAGCAGTCTCCGCGAACTGTGCAGGTTAGGATTTTCTTTTTACCCCCGACAGAAAAAAAATCCCACATCTTACCGAGGATTCGAACACTAGGCCAGCCGCTCCTCAAGTCACTCACTAATGACAGAAAAGATGGATTAAAAATCAAGGTGTATAACTGTGCCAGCCAAACTCCCAGCTGACGACAAAAGCAGTAAAGCTTATGTGCAATACAGTGAACAATCATTGGCAAAGAAGAAAAGAGTTATCAAAACAACTGACTTAAATATAAACTGGCAGCAACAGCCGGTTGAATGAGGTCCAAATTTTTATATTCTAAAAGTTGAGTCCAGTACAGTCAAAAGTTGGAGCAGCTGAGAGGTAGACTAATACAGGTGGGCAAATATCTAGAGTTGGTCAAACAGCAGTTTCTCAGAGAATACAAACAGGGTGATAGTGGGAGATTTATTGAAGCCAGAGTTCATTGTTGGGACAGCATCTGATTGATTGATGTCCAACTTACACTAACAATAAATGGGAAAATAACAAAATCAGAAATAATGTCTTAGACTATTCATCGCCATCACTTTGTGGTCCCTGTGATAAGCTTGGCGGTACTGTCTCCAGCAGTTTCTCTTGTATATTCTGCTTGGTTGGTGTTTGTTTTTTAATTTCTTGATCATGTCTGCCCATGTACATTGTTGATACCGTCAGCTTTCCTCTTCATCATAGTTTTAAGTAGCTGTCAGTTAAGTGGCGATATGCGGGTCACAAAAAACGAATTTGTGTCAAGTCGGCTATTTATGGAACAGTTCATTTTTACACACCTTAGCGGGTCTTCTATCAAATTCGGTACTTGCTTTTGTTTAAAAAATGTTATTTTAATGCAATATTCATATTTTACTTAACTCCCTTAGGTGTCAAATTGTTTACTGTATTTATTGACAACTGTTATGAAATTGACATTTTTAAAAACCACAGCAACAGTATTTGCGCAAAGAGATAACTGTGTGTATCATCCATCCATCATGTGTCATGCCAGTAAGCGTGGGCGGTCATGATTCGCTATTTCACACGATCACCAGAGTCGTGGATCAGCTCAGTGTTCTTGTCTCGACGATACCAGTGGTCAAGACGTCCAGGTATTGACGCCTCTTTCTTCCACTTATTCTCATCTCTTCGATCTTACCAGTTGTCACCAAGTTCTTTAATTTGTTTCTTTTCATAATATGTCCAAAATTTTTTGAATGTCTACGTTCAATTTCTCTTATTAGTTTACGATTTCATTTGTTTCTTGTAGAAATTGGTGGTTGGTTTTTCTGTCTGTCCATAGTATGTTTTGTAGTCTCCTCAGAAACCACATTTCCACAGCCATCAGATGTTTGTCAGCTTGACTGCTCATTGTCCACGCTTCACATTCATACAAAAGTACAGGCTCCATGTAGCACCTCCACACTTTTTCTCGTATCAACATGCTAGCCTGATCGATATGCCCGACGCCACCATTTAGTTGGATTTCCAACCACATAGATGAAACAACATCTCCGCAGAAATTTTTTTTTCTACTACAAGTGGAAGATGGTCGGCGATGAAACTCTCCAAATATAACAACCGACCTATGACAACTGACAAGGACAAAGGGGAGGTTTTTCTTGTGCGATTTTTAAAACAGACTGATCAGCAAGATAGGGCTATTAGAGATAATGTCAGAGAAGCCTTGTCACGGGTCACTAGGAAGGAGGACTGTGAGATTACAGTGGAGGACATTAAACGGGTACTGAAGCGGGCTAAAGACACAGCGCCAGGTCCGTATGGGGTGAGGTACTCCTATATGAGGAACATAAATGATGGGGACTTGAAGGAGATGGATCTTTGTTTCATCCTAAGCATCAATACGTCGGAAATACCCCATAGCATAGCTACCTGGTCCCACTCCCAAAGCCAGGTAAGGATCACTCCAGACTTAATGAATACCGAATCATAAGCCTGCAAAACACGTATGGCAAAGTCCTCGAAAAGATAGTAGCACGCAGGCTCCAGCGACATTTGGAAAGTCGTAATCTGTTTCCCCAAGGACTCTGGAGTTATCGGCCTGGGAATGACACCTGGACCGATGCTACAACTTTTGCATTTGATGTCTACGAGGGCTTCCAGGATAAACAGGAGACAGTGGCAGAAGCTCTTGACCTGGAGGATGCGTATAACAGGGTCAGGTATGATCGGTTAATACACACACTGTTGGAATGGAAGTCTGCCCTTGCCTTGTCAGTCCTTTATGAGCGTAAGGTTGCACTGCGCATGGGTTCCTGGACTTCTGATCCGTGTACTATTAACCTGGGGTGCCGCAGTGATCTGCCTTGTCCCCAGTGCTCTTTAATGTCTACACCAGCAAAATCGCAGCTATTGAGACACCAGTTGTGGGTAGAATATTGACATTTGCAGATGGAAGTGCTGGTGGACAGACAGGGCAGTGACAGGGCCAGTAAATGGGGTGGCAGAGTGGTGCAGGGACGCAGGGGCCATTATACACCCAGACAAGGCATCGGTTGTGTGGTACTCCCTGGATAACCGGATCGTCAAGGCAGATGTCCCAGGTATTATGTCGAATTGATGTCCTCTTAGTCGAGAGACTATATTGAAGTACTTGGGTATCACCTTTGACAGGTGTTTGTCTTTTAAGGATCATATGGAGGCCTTGGTGGTGAAGGCTGGTAGGGGACTTATGCATTGAGGGCTATGGCAGCCACCGGGGTAGATCAGAGGATGCTGTACAGGCTCTTTCAGCAGTTAATAATTTCTGTCACTGAGTATTGTTTGGGGCTGCTGACAGTATCAAAGAGCCAGCTTGAAAGGTTGGAGCGCATACAGAATGCTGCCATGCGGTTAATCCTGGGGTGCACAAAGGACACACCAATTATATGCATGAGGCATATCCTGGCGCTACCAACAATGATGGGTAGGCATAGGGACCTTCAGGCCAAATGGTACCTGAGAGTTGCCGCAGACAGGGATCACCCGCTGCATGCAGCAATGGATATGGTTAAGGGTCATAGACTAAGACGAGGCAGGTCCTGGTTGGCACAGTCAGAACTTTCTATACCTGAGGTATGTGATCAAGAGACCATCAATCGTGAAAGAGAGTGGGTTGAAGTACCGGAAGACATATCGGACTGGCACAATGTAATCATAACACTTGGTCGTGAGTGCAGAGAATGGGCAGCGGTCCGCACGGAGTTTGAAGTGCAACAGCTGATCCAAAGCAACATACATCAAGGTGACATAGTCATCTACACCGATGGGTATTTGTTAATTACATAGTTGACACACATTTCCTGGTTAACATGATGAAGAACAGCCAATATCTTGTCACTCAATCCCTGCCTTATAGGGATGTGTTATGTGAGATTTATATATATATATATATACTAGCTGACCCGGCCCGGCTTCGCCCAGTCCCTGGTGGGGAGCATCTCTTTTAAATCATATAAGTAGTCATATAAGTTCTCGTTCCCGTTACCGACTATCTGTCTGTCTGTCTGTGTCTGTCTGTCAGTCTGTTTGTCTATCTATCTATCTCTGTCTGTCTGTCTGTCTGTCTGATAGACCCATCCCTCTGTCTCTCCCTCCGTCTATCCCTCCCTCCCTGTCTGTTTATCTATCTATCTATCTATCTATCTATCTATCTATCTATCTATCTATCTATCTATCTATCTATCTATCTATCTATCTATCTATCTATCTATCTATCTATCTATCTGTCTGTCTGTCTGCCTGCCTGCCTGCCTGTCTGTCTGTCTGTCTGTCTGTCTGCCTGCCTGACCCGGCCCGGCTTCGCCCAGTCCCTGGTGGGGAGCATCTCATTTAATTCATATAAGTAGTCATATAAGTTCTCGTTCCCGTTACCGACTATCTGTCTGTCTGTCTGTCTGTGTCTGTCAGTCTGTTTGTCAATCTATCTATCTATCTCTGTCTGTCTGTCTGTCTGTCTGTCTAATAGACCCATCCCTCTGTCTCTCCCTCCGTCTATCCCTCCCTCCCTCCCTCCCTGTCTGTTTATCTATCTATCTATCTATATCTGTCTGTCTGTCTGTCTGTCTGTCTGTCTGTCTGTCTGTCTGTCTGACCCGGCCCGGGTTCGCCCAGTCCCTGGTGTGGAGCATCTCATTTAATTCTGAGTAGGTAAGAATCCGCTCTGCCTTCAAAATGTTGACGTCAAGATTTTCTTCCTGCAGCTGCTTCTGTATATGTTGATCAGTAAGCTCCATTTTTAGCCGCTTGACCAACCATCTGACTGTGTTTGAATCAGTGTTTCTGATTCTGGTGTCTTGGTCCTCCTTCCTCTCACAAGTTTTTGTGTTCGTCTGTGGGTAGTCGTCGCTCTTCTTATTGGTAGTTTCATTGACTGTAGGTTCAGATACTTTATTACAGCTTGCATGCAGACTCTCCAAAGGCAGGTTCGTCTTCTTGATAGTCTGGTCGGTTTTCTCACTATGCATCTTGGAAGCTGCTTGTTTCTTTGTGCTATTACGACGTGCCATTTTCCCCCCGTATCAGGCTGCTTGAAATGTGTAAGGCGTCTTGGCTTGATAGCGCTGAGAAGTGCTGTCAAGCGAATCGTGTCGATATGATGGCGGAAAACACTAAAGATGCGATGATATTGTTCAACATCTTTTAGATAACTTCTTAAGTATAGAAAGATGAGTTACAATGGTATGCATTATGCATTATTTTTATGTAAACTTTGAAAATGTCTAAAAGATTGTATCATTATTTATTATAACTCATATGCCGGTACATAACTATAGACAAAGAGTTTATAAATCTTTGAAAACGATACAACAATATGACTATAAGTTATACAACAATGTTATTAAAAGTTATGCCCCTTGAAATAACTTTTTCTAGAGTTAAGTCCCTTAGCTATATATAAATTTTAATGAAAAATGAAAAATGAAATAATACTGAGTAAGCAGGCGATTTCACACTAAAAAAATATCACAGTTGGCAGCTCTGGAATGAAAGGAAGACGTGTAGAAAATTTCATCTCAATCGGATGGGCAGTTAGCGAAAAAATAAAGGACATACATATTTACATACATACACTTTGTTTTATATATATATATATATATATATATATATATATATATATATATATATATATATATATATATATATATATATATATATATATATATATATATATATATATATATATATATATATGACATATGCCTGGGTTCACTGACATTAAGGAGAGTGACCTTGCTAGTACATAAACAAGTGACCGGGCATGAGAAAGAATAGACGAAAGTTGGAGAAAGTGAGTTAAGGGTGTGAAGGGGTTTTCAGCTTGCTAGTATGGATGGGGGAGAGAGACAGTTGTTAGGCTGGGGAGTAGTGGTGTGTGAAGCCTGGGGAGGGGCTGCAAGAAGGGGTAAAAAGACAGTGAAAAACATTGACTGGAGGTCAGTTTAATCTGGGACCGACTGAGGGTCGGGTCGCTTTGGACAGTTGAGTGTCAGGACCAGAGAAGTGTAGGTCCGTGGGCTGCAAAGTGAATGATAGGGGAGTTAGTGATAGAACTCTGCCCGGTGGGTTTTCAGTGATGGGAATTCTGAGACTAAAGATTAGAGACTGAGCCCGGTTATCAGCAGACATAGTGTATTGAGGCCTAATCCCCAGAGTGGGTTGGATAGTTAGTGGAGGCCAAGAC
The DNA here is from genome assembly GCA_014155875.1 of Cepaea nemoralis. Classification (NCBI taxonomy): domain Eukaryota; kingdom Metazoa; phylum Mollusca; class Gastropoda; order Stylommatophora; family Helicidae; genus Cepaea; species Cepaea nemoralis. The sequence continues at coordinate 6,844 of JACEFZ010021010.1, forward strand.
CCAGTGTGTGGGTTGTATTGTGTGAGGTCCAGCAGTGGATAGGAGCTGGATAATTGTCTTGTGAATTTGAGATTAAGCAGGCCTTGAGAAGGCAATGACGTGTGCTGGTTAAGTTGTGAGGAGGATATATATATTCTATGGATTATATTGTTTCTGGATATAGAATTATGTTCCGTTTGTCCGTGTTCTTTCTGCATTAAAGGATTATGTGCGCCAACTCAATCTTGTTTAATGACTGGTGGATGTGCACTGAGGGGGTGAGTTGTATTATAAGACAGGAGGCTAGCTCAACTTATACTCTGTAATGACATACAAGGAGCAGTGTAACCTAGACATCGACCATCTCACTCAGTTATTATAAAGAAAATCGTGAGATATCTGAGGGCTCTCCGGTCAAGAAACCCATTGCATTATAGACATTGTTGTCATTCTGAGATATCGGTGAACTCGTCGCTTAGTAAAGATTTTCTGATGGCTACATCCGGTCAAGGACCACGGTGATATATTGAGATATCTGTGAGCTCGATGCTTAGAGAGGAGTTATTATCTGGTGATTACGTTCCATCAATTTAGACATTATTGCTTCAAGAGATTAACGGCAACTCTTTTGTGTGCACACCAAATAATTAACACAGACAGACGAGAGTAAATACTCAAGCTAGCAGACAATTCACGAAAGGCCACCACGGTACATCAAAAACAGCGTGCGTGGAGAAGACACGGCACAGATCAACGGGGACAGTGTACTACGGTGACGGGTTGATCACTAGTCACAAACACCTAGCACCACAGACAAAACTGTCGGGTTGAGACGACAGGCGTATGTGTTTAAAGGTCAAGAGACTGTGCCAGCTGACAGCACAGGTGAAAAGTCGCGTGGACAAAAAGTTGGTTACGACAGGAGCGGGTCAGTCCTGTGCGCGCTGAAGAAAGGTGTACGGTGTTTTTCATAGGTCAAGAGCGGACTAGCACAGTTGTACAGTATCGCTGTCGGAGATAAAGACAGGATTGAAGAAACCAAAGATAACAGACAGTTTGTGTGCGTGCTGAGGGCAACGCACGGTGTGGTCACAGGTCGACAGGTCAAGATTTTTCGACGCCGTCAAAAGGACGGGTGAAGCGCATTGGAGACAAATACTGGTGGAATTTTGGTAGTGCCCGTAACATATTCACGTCTGGTGTGTGGGGACGCTGAATCTAAGAAGGATAAAAACAGCAGAGTCAAGGTCGGGTTGACAGAGGGTCAGCGCTGTTTACGAGGACAGTGAAGTGTTTGTGTATGACGGAAAAGTTTCCGGTCAGTTTACAGATAAATTAAGTGTATATTATTGTGATAAAGTACTGAGGTACTGACTGAGGTTGACCTGCGTGGTCAAGGCCATGGACGGTGCAAATTTACTAAAATTTTCCATAGTAGAAGTGGATAAACAAGTTGTTTTGAACGAAAACCAGACTTTATGTTCGTCTTTATGTTGAATCCCTTTGTTATCATTACTCTGTCATGAGCAAACATTTTTACAACGAAGAATTACTTGTCATCACCGCAAGCATGGTTGCATACAGTTGCCAAAAAAAAAAAAAGAACTGACTGTACAGAGTTAAAGCGTTGGACATTTGCTGTTATTTTTTGTGTTGAACTTTGTCTTTAAACGTGAATCTATCACATAATTGATACAACTACGGACCATCTCCGCAACCAAGGTATAATAGCGTTACGGACTGGGTTGAGACAAGATGTTTGGATTATTACTGTGTTGTCACCACGTCCAGGGAAAGTAACAACATATCAAAAGAACATTTTCTGTCGGGAGTTACCGTCGTAGACATTTCGGAACATTAACTTTAACCAACATACATTTCCAGGATATTATTGGAAACTATTTCTAACAAATTAAGAACTTTTGCGACTGGTTAATAAGTACAGTATTGTCGCCCAGCCATTTGGACATTTTGTTTGCTCTCATCGTTCTAACTGTCGTTATCGTTTGTGTATCTATATATGTATATGTTATCACATGTAGTTGTTGGATAGTCATTTTTTGCAATTTCTATCTGAAGCAGGATAGGCTTGGCAAAACGTGGTCCTTTCTTGTGCTTACGATATTTTTGTAAGGACAACGCTAAAAAGTTAGCGTGGTCGTGCATTGGCATTAGGGTCTTAACCAATATCTAGAGCCGCTGTGTATGACTTCAGAGTTGTGTATATTGTTAATGTAGAGGGCTTTTCTTTCTTTTCATAATTTTTACATATGGTATTTGGTTTCTTCGGATATATGTTATTATTGTGATCTTTCGTCATTTCTACTGTCTAGTGGTCAGTGTCAATATATATATATATATATATATATATATATATATATATATATATATATATATATATATATATATATATATATATATATATATATATATATTACGCGCACTGTTGTCGTCCCACACAAGTTTGTGGATGTTACTGTGGTTTATTTCTTTGTGATCACCATCTCCGTGTACTTGGCTTGTGCGTCTAGCGTTCTATAGACATCACTTAGTGTGGATCATTCATTCCTTTGTATATGTATACATATGTATGTTTAACAATATTTCCAGAATTTTTTTTTAGAGCTATTTGGTATATATGCGAGGGTGTCAGAATCTGGAATGAGATGCAGGAACATCGTTACGCCCGCCAGGCGAATAATTCCCAATTGGGATGCAGGGACATCGTTACGCCCGCCAGGCGAGTATTAGTCACCTGCCTACAGGTTGCTGGCTGACGCAATAGCCAGCGGTCAGGCAAGGACAACGCAAGACGCACGCAGGCCTCGTGAAGCGAATCCACAGAGGGCAAGCACGTTGCGAGAAACAGACAGACAGCTTGGGGTACTCGGACCAGACCGGACGTATAGAGAGAGAAAGGCTTGTGTAGTTCTGTGCCCGAAAGTCGAGTGCTTGTGCATCTTGTGAGATAGACTGTAAGCTGTGGGTTGTCTGTAAGTGTATTGATGTACCATATATGTAATGTAATGATTATCACATGCCAAACTAGATTGTATTGCATGTGATCGGTAAATAAATCCATTGAACTTCGTGTCGTTGTGTCTCAAGTCCAATCATGTTGTACTTGTACTTGTCTCACATGTGTTAGGGATAACGAGCCAAGTCTAAGACTCTGACATGTGTGAACGTGGGTAGCTCGTCCTCATTGAACGTGGTGCATCGCCCGTATTTAAATGAACGTGAATAACGCGTCCTCATTGAACGATTGAAATTCATTTAAGATTGAACCATAGTTGTGAACGTGACTTTCGTCCAGAGTTAATGTACATTTAAATGTCAACGTGAAGTCTCATCCTCATATAGTATTATATTAAATTGTTTAAATATGGAGGCTAGATGTGAACGTCAAGTACATACATTTGTTTGATCTTGTAAACGTGTAAAACATCAGTGATTGTGTAACTTGTCGCCATCTTGACCTTGTCGACACTGTGAAACCGTCGCCATTGTAACCTTGTTACAAACTTGATGTCTATGTCCTTACTGAATGTCATCTTGATGTAAGTGATGTGTCATCAATGTTATAGAGTGTTAAGATATATTTAGATTGTCTTTGTGAAGTTGTTTGTGGAAAGCAAAAAGTTTCGGAAAGAAAGTGACTTGTGCTTTGAGAAAAAAATTATTGATTGACGACATTACGACCTACAATTACACTCAACGCCATACAAACCTAATCAAAACTTAGTGACAAGCATACACACCACATCAAATAGACGCTAATTTATTTCCTCCAAAACAAAGCAGGTTTTCTGTGCCATCTGAAACCCTTGCCCGTAGAGGTCATTTGTGTTTTGAACTAGCGACCCTACAGTTCCTAGCCCTAGTGTGAACCGATTCTTCCACCGCATCCAGTACACTTGAGTATATTTTTCTTTCTCTATACTTTCGGATGCAAATTTGGGCACAAATTGTAAGTTGAACAAAATTGTAAATTTTTCACTATACTAACAACTTATAACTAATTGTGTATCTGACCACTCATTTTCATTTATTATTACCATCATGTCTTCATTAAACGACTTCATCGAGATGGGTTTGAAGCTGAAGTTAACTAGTGATGAGTTGACAAAGTGGAGTGAAGGCTAAGTACTTCTGAATACCTCCTAGTACAGGAGAAAGCGATGGAACGCGAAGAAAGAGCAGCTGAAAGAGCTGCCAATCAATTAGAGGCAGAAATAGCTTTAAAACAGGCAGAGGCAGCAACAGCCTTAAAGCAATCAGAGCTAGAAATATCTGCAAAAACAAAGCAATCAGAGCTAGAACTATCTGCAAAAACAAAGCAAGCAGAGTTAGATATCGAACTGAAGAAGGCAGAGATAACAGCTCAAAGTAAGCGAGAAGAGCTGGAATTACAACTAAAAATTAAACAACTTGATACTGAAACTGCCATAGACAAAGAGTCTAAGAAATCTCAGAGACTAAAGAAAGAAAACCAGTACAAAAAGTATCAAGGTATTGTAAAAAATTATATCTCAGGTGACTGCATTGCAGCCTTCACCCAAAATTTTGAAACTTTAATGGACCATTACCAGGTCCCAATGTCTGAATAGAATATTATTTACATGAGGAGTTTGTCAGGGGAACCTCTGAAAGTCATAGAGACTATCCCCAAAGACCTCAGGAAAGATTACCATTATCTAAAATCAAAGATTATGGCACATTTTATGCTAGATGAGGCAGGCTACAGAGAACAATTCAGCAAGTTGAGCCCAAAATCGACTCAAACGTTCTCTGACTACCTCTGCTTAGTCCGAGACATATTTGCAAAATGGACTTCAGCAGCCAAAATAAATAAAGATTACCAGAAATTAGAAGATCTAATTATCAGGGATAAAGTCATCTCATCCCTTCCATCAGCATTTTCGAAATTTTTGCAAGAGAATGAATGTACAAGTGTAGATCAGATTGAGAGACGTGGTTCGGCTTATTACACAGCCAATAAACATTGTTTTGCTAGTGAAGATATTGATACAAACTTTGTAGCATCGGCTAACTATGAAAAACCTCGATCAGAACCCTATCATAGGCAAAAACCATATAAGCCTACGTCTGAGAAATACAATCATTGTAGATATTGTAACTATTCACACCATCAAGGTGAGATGTGTGACAAGAACCCCGCATATCTTACATATCTACAGAACATCGTAAATAGACAAGATAAGGAGCGTAAAGCCTTCAGAAATGCACGTAAATGTTTTCTCTGTAAGGCGTACGGACATTTTCGTCATGCTTGTAAAGGAAGGCAAATGACCAATAAAGCAAATGCCGCCTTATTTGATAGTTCATCATCAGATGAAGAACAATCAGAGAAACACCCTGTGAACTCAGCACAGCCTTTTGACATGTTTAACGCAAATAAATGTACTGTTTGTAATACCTTTTATGAAGATGGCGTTTTAACATGCGGCCACTCCATTCCTATTGCCAATGAAGAAGCTAATTTGGTAATAGACTCCAAAGGCAGAATAAACATCCATCAGGGATATGTGAATGGCAAGCCCGCTACAGTCCTTCGGGACACCGGAAGTTCACTTATTGGACTTAAAAGAAGTTTCATAATGCCTACAGACTACACAGGCAGGCACGTAACATGCAGAACATTCTCTGGGAATATTGAAAAGTACCCATTAGCATGGGCATATATTCAGACACCTTTCCTCACTGGGAAAGTAAAATGCGCAGCATTAACTAACCCTGTTTGTGATATCATCATTGGAAATTTACCAGAGGTGAATGATATACCTCATGATATAACATCTGTTTGCATTGATGAGAACTTAACATCATCACCATCAAATATCATCATTGAGAATGTTGTATCACCAAATGAATGTATGTTAGCTAATGTAGCACTAAGATCTCATGACATCATTGATCAAACTATTTCACCACCATCTGATATCATTGAATGTGTGAACGCAGTAACTAGATCTACTGCTAGAGTGCAAGATGAAATTAATCAAACTGAGGCTATAGAAATGATTAGCCCAGTGATACTACCTCCTAAAACTATGAAGGAGACTTTTGTAACAGCCCAAAAAGCTGATCCTTCATTGTCGAAATATTTTAATCTGATCGGCCAAAAGCCAAAGGTAACCAAAAATGCAAGATGGCATTTTGCTTTGAAAAATTGCATCCTCACCAGGTACTATACCAGAGATGACAGCACAACAGAGCAAACTGTTTTGCCGATTGAATACCGTAAGCAAGCCTTACATCTTGCCCATGATATACCTCTTGCAGGGCATATGGCATACTCTAAGACCAGATCAAGATTACTAACTCAGTTTTATTGGCCCAAATTCTGCAATGACATTAAGCAATATTGCAGAAGTTGTGACATCTGCCAAAAACTGGTAAAGAAAGGTAAACACCCACAGGCAAAGTTACAAATCACTGACTTAGCCAGTCGACCTTTTGAGAAAATATCTGTCGACATAGTGGGCCCTCTTAATCAGGTAACAACCAGAGGGAATAAATATATTATTACCATCATTGATCTATGTAGCCGCTAGTCTGAAGCGATTCCGCTAAAGAACATAACTGCCAATGATATAATGGAAGTTTTCTTCCATATATTTTCACGGATAGGATTTCTAGACACTATCCAATCAGATAGGGGAAGTCAGTTCATTGCCGCATCTACTCAAGCTTTCACCAAAATGTTAGGGGTGAAGCAATGTTTCAATTCTCCGTACCATCCTCACTCAAGTGGAATCATAGAAAAATTTAACGGTGATTTAAAGCATATGCTTGCTAAAGTCACGCAAGAACACCCCAACAACTGGGACGTGTATTTGCCTGCTATACTTTTTGCTTATCGCGAAGTTCCCCATTCTAGTACTGGGTTCTCTCCTTTTGAACTTATCTATGGTGCCAAACCACGTGGCCCATTGACTATCTATCATCAAATGTTAACTGAAGCCACTCCATTACTTAAACCCATATCATCATACGTATACGTTACATCATTGCGTGAAAGAATCATCAAATCTTGTATAATTGCAAAAGAAGCACTAAAAGTATCTGGTGCTACATATAGACAATATGCAGACAAAGGTAACAGGACAATAACGTTGACACCTGGACAGGACGTACTTCTTCTCTTACCTAGTGACAGACACTTATTGACTGAGTCTTGGCAAGGACCTTTTAAAGTTATAAGACAGATTTCAGCTGTAGACTATGAGATTAAAATAAAAGACAAACACAAAATATTCCACATCAATATGCTAAGACCATATTACAACAGAGATACCGAACAAGACGATACAATAGCTTGTACAGTAATAATAGACCATGAAGATGACGAAGATAGTGACGAAATTCCAACACCTGCAGTAGACACGACGAACTGCTTGAAAGAAATCAAAATAAACCCAAAATTAACTCAAGCAGAAACAGACAGCTGCAAACATCTCATACAACAGTACAACACCATCTTCTCCAACAATCCAGGACAAACAGAATTAGTACAGCATCACATCACACTCACTTCAAACACACCCATAAGATGCAGACCGTACACCATTCCAGTGCATTACAAAGAAAACTTACATCAGGAAATCATTAGTTTAGAGAAAAACAACATCATTAGACGATCCCAATCACATTTCTCATCTCCAATGGTCATGGTACGCAAAAAGGACAATACGATAAGACTCTGTATCGACTATAGGAAATTAAATAAAATAACGCTTCTTGATCTAGAACCAATGTCTAACTCTGAAGATCTACTGACAGAACTGACAGACTCTAGATTCTTTACGAAGGTAGACATGACGAAAGGTTACTGGCAGATAACGGTAGACGAACAGAGCAGACACCTGACAGCATTTGCCACACCTTGGGGACTGTACGAATGGTGCAAACTTCCATTTGGGCTGGTCAATGCCCCAGCGACATTCGTACGTATGACACGACTTTTACTAGTGGACATACCAAACATTATCTGTTACATGGACGACATTTGTGTTCACACAAAGACAATGACAGACCATATAAAGACATTACAGCAGACATTTGAACGGATCAGACAGCACGGACTGACGGTAAAGCCGACAAAAGTAGACATAGCCTATCAGGAAATATCCTTCTTGGGGTACAAAATATCTAATGGCTTTGTCACGACAGACGATAACATCGTGTCCAAAATACTGAAACTCTCACTTCCGACTACGAAAAAGCAAGTCAGAAGTGTGTTAGGATTACTAAATTATTATAGACAGTTCATACCTGATTTTGCTGAACTGACTGAAAAATTTACTAACCTACTAACGAAAGATCAACCTGAAAATATTGTAAACAATCAATGCCTAAAATTTGCATTCCAGAAAGTTTTATCTTATTTCTCTGAGAATAGTTTAAAGAATCCCATTCTCAAATTGCCAAATTTTCTTATTCCTTTCAGATTACGCACAGACGCGAGCTCCGTAGCGATTGGAGCAGTTCTGTTACAGGAACATGATAACATCCTACATCCTGTATATTATTTCTCTAGAAAATTAAAACCTAGAGAACGCTCTTGGTCGACACCGCAGTTGGAAGCCCTTGCTCTAGTTGAGGGTATAACAAAATTTTCCAGATTCCTTCTGGGACGTCATTTCATTGTTGAGTCCGACAATAGTCCGTTGAAATTTATTACTTCAGGAATGCCTACCAACCAAATGATAGCACGCTGGTCTCTTAAACTCCAAGATTACAGCTTTGAAGTTCGACATATTGCAGGCAGAACCAACACAATTGCCGATCTGTTGTCCCGTTGTCCGACCGACCCAGTAAGCACTAATGTCTGAGTGCAGTGTGTCAAATACACTCAGAGTAACACAGCCATCAGTGAAGATTATTTTTTTTCTTCCACGAAAAGCTGTGTGTCTACCATTTGATGTGATAGGGTTTATTCCCATTATATATAGTTTTCTTATTTTATTATTACTGTATTAAGTGTTTTGAATAATTGTGTAGTGTGTGGTAGAAAGCGAACAATATTAATTGTACATATACTACGAAACAAGAACAGTGCCACATTCGCTCTGAACTTACCGCAAGCGAACTATCCAATTTATCAGTGGTATCTGTGAGTGGAACATTTCCAGTGATATTTTAAATCCGTGTGTGAAAGAATGAACTGAACTTTGACATTTACACCACTGCAGTCAACGAAATCCAGAAGTTTTCCAGCGAAACATCCAACACATGAACGATCAGAACAGTTACATTCCGAGTTGCTACATCAGACCGGAACAAGTGTGTTATAGAATTTTTCAACATCAGCTGTTCGTGTGTACTTCCGGATAATTTAGAAATTTAGTCCAAAATTAGCAGACGACAAACAAAACCTTAAAAAGGTATGACGCTTCTAAAATGTTTAAGAATCATCAATATCGAATACACGAATTGTGTATTAATAGTGTTTCATCTAGTGTAATCTTAGAATCATATCTTGATTAACTTATTCATACTATCGACATTTTTTCGCTAGTATGGAAAAGCATCAAGCGATGACGCTGAGAAATAGAGAAATAATTGTAAATTATTAAATTTAATATTGTTTAAAATTATGTCCCTTTCATTTAATTGTTATTACATTATTACACCAAGGGCGATAAATTGAAATGTATTTGAATATGTGTTGTATATAAATAGCCATAGTGTTGCCAGATTGTTAACTACTCCAAGGAAGTCATCAACTGGGCATGGTATAGAGTTACCGACGTTGTAGACCGACGGAAGAGCTCATGGCCAAATGAGGTCGGAACTCCAACGTTGAATACGGCTTATAAATAGGTCGTATTACGGTCTTACCAGATGTTTTTTGTTTACAAAGAGCATATTATTACTTTTTTTTCGAGGTTGCGAGGTAGTTGCTTGGAAAGCTGTTGCTACCGATCTGACTGGGTCAATATTGCAACTTAGGTAATCATCCATCAAGAGGATGTAACTTGACAAGTGGTAAAAATTGAACACCACATGTCTTAAAATACAACTTGCATTTCTTATGTATTTCTATGCCATTATATGTATTATTATGTATTTCTATACCAATGTATATAACAACACAGGGAACGATTCTGACATGGTTAAAATATTAACCCACTATGTATATAGAGTATACATGAAAGATGACATCTTTCATGAAAAGCCCCGGGGGAGCAGTGTCAGAATCTGGAATGAGATGCAGGAACATCGTTACGCCCGCCAGGCGAATAATTCCCAACTGGGATGCAGGGACATCGTTACGCCCGCCAGGCGAGTATTAGTCACCTGCCTACAGGTTGCTGGCTGACGCAATAGCCAGCGGTCAGGCAAGGACAACGCAAGACGCACGCAGGCCTCGTGAAGCGAATCCACAGAGGGCAAGCGCGTTGCGAGAAACAGACAGACAGCTTGGGGTACTCGGACCAGACCGGACGTATAGAGAGAGAAAGGCTTGTGTAGTTCTGTGCCCGAAAGTCGAGTGCTTGTGCATCTTGTGAGATAGACTGTAAGCTGTGGGTTGTCTGTAAGTGTATTGATGTACCATATATGTAATGTAATGATTATCACATGCCAAACTAGATTGTATTGCATGTGATCGGTAAATAAATCCATTGAACTTCGTGTCGTTGTGTCTCAAGTCCAATAATGTTGTACTTGTACTTGTCTCACATGTGTTAGGGATAACGAGCCAAATCTAAGACTCTGACAAGGGAGTATAGGTAATATTCTCCCTCACTACCTAGTGCTTGTAGAGTGACTGGGTGAGTATAGTGTGATCTTATTAGTACTACGAATTTACGTACACAGTCAGTGGTGGTGTACTTAGGGAAGGTACACAAAGACTAGCAGCAGTCTTTACATTTATAGTTGGCTGACAGACAGCAACGTGTCCACAATTACAAGATGCCTACTTTAATGGAATATATTGAAGCAGGGAAACGGTTAGGCCTGAAGGGCAAAGATATGCAGGAGTTTGCAGAAGCAAAAGTGAAAGAATATAATCAATGGGAAAGAGATCGATGGCAGGCTGAGAGAGAACAGAGACAAGCTGAAATGGAAGCAAAACGCCTACAGGAAGAAAAGGTAGCTGAAGCCAATCGTCTATAGGAAGAGAAAGAGACACAAATGAAACTAGAAATGGAACAAAAGCGCCTACACGAAGAGACACAAATGAAAATAGAAATTGAGAAAGAGAAGCTCAAGTGTCAAATGGAAACGGAAATTGCACTTAAAAAATTAGACCTATCATCTAAGGGTCAAAGTGAGGAAAACAGAAGACCTTCGCAGTCATCACAACGATTGAAATTGCCATATTATACGGACCGAGACAGTCTTCAAGCCTATCTTGATAGATTTGAAGCATCAGCGAAAGCGTTAGGCATCCCAGAAAGAGAGTATGCGATTAGACTGAGCGAGTATGTTACGGGAAAGGCCCTAGATACCATGTTTAATTTACCTGTGGAAGAAAGAAACAACTATATTATTCTGTGTCAACGTTTGCTTACAAAGTCCCAACTAACTGAGCATGGATACAGAACAAAGTTTAGATAATTAGTGCCAGAGACAAATCAGGAGTTAACAGATTTTGTCAACACAGTAAAGAACACATTTAAAAAATGGATGGAGCTTGCAGAAGTGGGAAAAGATTTTTAATAAATTAGTGGATTTAATGTTAAGACACAAGGTATTAGCGTCGTGCAATACAAACTTAGTAGCTTTCTTTGAAGAACGTAAACCAAAGTACATAGACACAATGTCTCAGCTAGGGCAAAATTACATGACTGCACATCCAAACAGTTCTATTGGTAGACAAATGAGTGAGGAAAAAGTCTGCGCAGCATATACTAAACAGGACCAGAATCCAGTTATCAGACCAAGGGCGAAAAGTGTGGATTCAGCACAAAAATGTGAGCAGCAAGAACCACAAGTTAATGGTTTCCGTCGCAACCATTTTGGCAGAGCAGGACGTTATCCATACAAAAGGGGGAATTTTCAGAGACGTCCAAATAGTTATGCCAGATGTTGGAATTGTGGGAGCTAGAGACATAAGGCAACACAGTGTGATGTACAACCATCCAGTGAGCCAACGAGTAACGTAAGGAAGGAGATCATCTGTTTCAAATGTGGCAAAAAGGGGCACGTCAGCTATCAGTGTACGATGAGAGAAAGAGAGCACTCAAATGCAGCGCAAGTAATTGAGACGCTTAACAATGAGAATTGTAGTGGATACAAACCTCTGTTTGAAAAAGACGGTCAGCCGGTCTTAATATGTGGTCACACAGTTAAAGCAGGATCAGCAGTGCATGAAGGTGGAAATCTGAAGCTGCACCATGGATTTGTTAATGATAGGCCAGCGTTAACAATTAGGGATTCTGGATGTACGTCCATCGGAGTTAAAAAGACTTTAGTGCATCCCTCGGATTACACAGGGAAAAAGATTAGATGCATTACATTTAATGGGACAGTAGAATTCTACCCATTAGCCGTGATAACAGTGAAAACACCATACATCACAGGAAGAGTGACAGCGTGTGCTCTAGACTCACCAGTGGCGGATCTGATCATAGGAAATGTGCCAGGAGTTAAAGATTGTACAGAAGAAGAAGTAGTTTATTGGGACCAGAAACATAGTGTAAGTTGTAACGAGGTAGTTACCAAAAGAATACCTAAATTGGAGAGTATAACTGAAGTAGAAGAGGCACGTGAAGTAGACATAGGAACTGTGGACAAGGATAGGACAGCTGAGCAGGTGAGAATGGATCTCAAATATAGCTGTAGGAAATCCCAGAGACAAGATGCTACTACAGACAAATGTGTCCAAGGGTGTAGTAAAGTAGAACATAGACAATCACAGAAGGGTAGATGGTGCTTCGAAAGGAAGAACAATGTTCTCACTCGCCGGTTTTCAGATGGCGGAACTGCATGTGGGCAAGGAGTGGTACCTTTAGCACATAGAAATCGATATACTAGAACAGCTCAGGATAGGGCATGTGCAGGGCACATAGGAGTAAGGCGTAAGCAGCAGAGAGTAGGATGCCAGGTATATTGGCCAGGATTTAATAAAGAGGTCAGACTAAACAGAGACTCCAGTGTAATGGTACATTATGCAGATAGCAAAGTTAAGGCAGTTCAAAAGAGTGTTAACGACATTACCGAACCAGGGTTAGGATTAGCAAACAGATGTTTTAAAGATATAGGAAACATGAGGCATGGGTATATGAAGGATAGACACAGCATCGACAGGAATCAGAGGTGGGTTGATGCAAGAAAAGAACCACCTGATATATGGTCGGTACACAAACTCTCCAGATAGTTGATGGAAGACAGAGGCAATGCAGCGCCTCGACATTTATTTATGAACCATTATGAACAAAGTTACTTGTTTTGTGTGTTATTGAAGATATTAATAGACCTGCGGGTACATAAATATAATGCTTTTCTAGTTGGTGGTATTGTTGTGCTGGTAATAGGGTAGTCTACTATGACTACTTGATTTATTATTTAGTGTGGTAGCTAAAGTAAGATGGAGTCATACTTAGGGCTACCCAGGCAATATGTCTGGGTCACATATTGGATAAGTATTAGTCTCCCAACATTTGAAAACGATGTTTTATTTTGAGGAGGGGTAATGACATATGCCTGGGTTCACTGACATTATGGAGAGTGACCTTGCTAGTACATAAACAAGTGACCGGCATGAGAAAGAATAGACGAAAGTTGGAGACAGTGAGTTAAGGGTGTGAAGGGGTTTTCAGCTTGCTAGTATGGATGAGAGAGAGAGACAGTTGTTAGGCTGGGGAGTAGTGGTGTATGAAGCCTGGGGAGGGGCTGCAAGAAGGGATAAAAATACAGTGAAAAACATTGACTGGAGGTCAGTTGAATCTGGGACCGACTGAGGGTCGGGTCGCTTTTGACAGTTGAGTGTCAGGACCAGAGAAGTGTAGGTCCGTGGGCTGCAAAGTGAATGATAGGGGAGTTAGTGATAGAACACTGCCCGGTGGGTTTTCAGTGATGGGAATTCTGAGACTAAAGATTAGAGACTGAGCCCGGTTATCAGCAGACATAGTGTATTGAGGCCTAATCCCCAGAGTGGGTTGGATAGTTAGTGGAGGCCTAGACCCACTGTGTGGGTTGTATTGTGTGAGGTCCAGCAGTGGATAGGAGCTGGATAACTGTCTTGTGAATTTGAGATTAAGCAGGCCTTGAGAAGGCAATGACGTGTGCTGGTTAAGTTGTGAGGAGGATATATATATTCTATGGATTATATTGTTTCTGGATATAGAATTATGTTCCGTTTGTCCGTGTTCTTTCTGCATTAAAGGATTATGTGCGCCAACTCAATCTTGTTTAATGACTGGTGGATGTGCACTGCGGGGGTGAGTTGTATTATAAGACAGGAGGCTAGCTCAACTTATACTCTGTAATGACATACAAGGAGCAGTGTAACCTAGACATCGACCATCTCACTCAGTTATTATAAAGAAAATCGTGAGATATCTGAGGGCTCTCCGGTCAAGAGACCCATTGCATTATAGACATTGTTGTCATTCTGAGATATCGGTGAACTCGTCGCTTAGTAAAGATTTTCTGATGGCTACATCCGGTCAAGGACCACGGTGATATATTGAGATATCTGTGAGCTCGATGCTTAGAGAGGAGTTATTATCTGGTGATTACGTTCCATCAATTTAGACATTATTGCTTCAAGAGATTAACGGCAACTCTTTTGTGTGCACACCAAATAATTAACACAGACAGACGAGAGTAAATACTCAAGCTAGCAGACAATTCACGAAAGGCCACCACGGTACATCAAAAACAGCGTGCGTGGAGAAGACACGGCACAGATCAACGGGGACAGTGTACTACGGTGACGGGTTGATCACTAGTCACAAACACCTAGCACCACAGACAAAACTGTCGGGTTGAGACGACAGGCGTATGTGTTTAAAGGTCAAGAGACTGTGCCAGCTGACAGAACAGGTGAAAAGTCGCGTGGACAAAAAGTTGGTTACGACAGGAGCGTGTCAGTCCTGTGCGCGCTGAAGAAAGGTGTACGGTGTTTTTCATAGGTCAAGAGCGGACCAGCACAGTTGTACAGTATCGCTGTCGGAGATAAAGACAGGATTGAAGAAACCAAAGATAACAGACAGTTTGTGTGCGTGCTGAGGGCAACGCACGGTGTGGTCACAGGTCGACAGGTCAAGATTTTTCGACGCCGTCAAAAGGACGGGTGGGGCGCATTGGAGACAAATACTGGTGGAATTTTGGTAGTGCCCGTAACATATTCACGTCTGGTGTGTGGGGACGCTGAATCTAAGAAGGATAAAAACAGCAGAGTCAAGGTCGGGTTGACAGAGGGTCAGCGCTGTTTACGAGGACAGTGAAGTGTTTGTGTATGACGGAAAAGTTTCCGGTCAGTTTACAGATAAATTAAGTGTATATTATTGTGATAAAGTACTGAGGTACTGACTGAGGTTGACCTGCGTGGTCAAGGCCATGGACGGTGCAAATTTACTAAAATTTTCTGTAGTAGAAGTGGATAAACAAGTTGTTTTGAACGAAAACCAGACTTTATGTTCGTCTTTATGTTGAATCCCTTTGTTATCATTACTCTGTCATGAGCAAACATTTTTACAACGAAGAATTACGTGTCATCACCGCAAGCATGGTTGCATACAGTTGCCCAAAAAAAAAAAACTGACTGTACAGAGTTAAAGCGTTGGACATTTGCTGTTATTTTTTGTGTTGAACTTTGTCTTTAAACGTGAATATATCACATAATTGATACAACTACGGACCATCTCCGCAACCAAGGTATAATAGCGTTACGGACTGGGTTGAGACAAGATGTTTGGATTATTACTGTGTTGTCACCACGTCCAGGGAAAGTATCAACATATCAAAAGAACATTTTCTGTCGGAAGTTACCGTCGTAGACATTACGGAACATTAACTTTAACCAACATACATTTCCAGGATATTATTGGAAACTATTTCTAACAAATTAAGAACTTTTGCGACTGGTTAATAAGTACAGTATTGTCGCCCAGCCATTTGGACATTTTGTTTGCTCTCATCGTTCTAACTGAGGTTATCGTTTGTGTATCTATATATGTATATGTTATCACATGTAGTTGTTGGATAGTCATTTTTTGCAATTTCTATCTGAAGCAGGATAGGCTTGGCAAAACGTGGTCCTTTCTTGTGCTTACGATATTTTTGTAAGGACAACGCTAAAAAGTTAGCGTGGTCGTGCATTGGCATTAGGGTCTTAACCAATATCTAGAGCCGCTGTGTATGACTTCAGAGTTGTGTATATTGTTAATGTAGAGGGCTTTTCTTTCTTTTCATAATTTTTACATATGGTATTTGGTTTCTTCGGATATATGTTATTATTGTGATCTTTCGTCATTTCTACTGTCTAGTGGTCAGTGTCAATATATATATATATATATATATATATATATATATTATATATATATATATATATATATATATATATATATATATATATATATATATATATATATATATATATATATATATATATATTACGCGCACTGTTGTCGTCCCACACAAGCTTGTGGATGTTACTATGGTTTATTTCTTTGTGATCACCATCTCCGTGTACTTGGCTTGTGCGTCTAGCGTTCTATAGACATCACTTAGTGTGGATCATTCATTCCTTTGTATATGTATACATATGTATGTTTAACAATATTTCCAGAAATTTTTTACAGCTACTTGGTATATATGCGAGGGAGTATAGGTAATATTCCCCCTCACTACCTAGTGCTTGTAGAGTGACTGGGTGAGTATAGTGTGATCTTATTAGTACTACGAATTTACGTACACAGTCAGTGGTGGTGTACTTAGGGAAGGTACACAAAGACTAGCAGCAGTCTTTACATTTATAGTTGGCTGACAGACAGCAACGTGTCCACAATTACAAGATGCCTACTTTAATGGTATATATTGAAACAGGGAAACGGTTAGGCCTGAAGGGCAAAGATATGCGGGAGTTTGCAGAAGCAAAAGTGAAAGAATATAATCAATGGGAAAGAGATCAAAGGCAGGCTGAGAGAGAACAGAGACAAGCTGAAATGGAAGCAAAACGCCTACAGGAAGAAAAGGTAGCTGAAGCCAATCGTCTATAGGAAGAGAAAGAGACACAAATGAAATTAGAAATGGAACAAAAGCGCCTACACGAAGAGACACAAATGAAAATAGAAATTGAGAAAGAGAAGCTCAAGTGTCAAATGGAAACGGAAATTGCACTTAATAAACCGACATCGCTACACTCAGGACATTCCCATACGTGCTCTGTCCCCTCGTTCAACAGCCAGCAAAGTCATACTAATAATCGTTCCCACTGCTATCTGATTAAAAGTTCTCCTGGTCTTCCCTCTCAGTTTTGAGATTCTTCCAGAGCCCCTGCCGATCCCCCGCAATCTCATTCTTTTCACATATGGGTTCTCAATCTGTTCCTCCGCCTTCTCCACCTGGTCCCACAAGCGCACGACCACTTCCCCCTTGTCCATAGGCAAACTACCACCAAGAGGTGCATTCCCTGCTTGCCTATCAGCCTGTTCATTCCGCCGCACTCCCGCATGGTCAGGGCAAAATATCTATACAATTCTCACAATCTGTGACCTCTGAAGCGACGAGAGCCATTCCATACGAAACATTCCTTTCTCCACTTTACTAAGCATACACTTTGAATCTGTAATGATTACATGTGTTGCAGTGGTCTCCTCTAGCCACCGGAATGCCGCTGTTACTGCCTCCACCTCCATTCTCATGCTGGAGGTCTTATATGCCAGACTTTCCTTTGTCAAGACTCGTCCATTAGCCTTTGCAATAAAGCCCCAGCCACTACGTTTGTTTCACACCACTGACCCATCGGTTAGTTAGTTAGTTACTTAGTTGAGGTTCCAACTTCACGGCAACGGGTCGTCCCCATAATGATCCATTCCTGTGCCAGTGAATATCACACAAAATGATCCCCGCTGTCCAATGTGAAAAGTGGAAAAGACAGGAGTCGCAGCAATCCAACAGCCCGCACAGGTACGTGCATAATGCCGCTGCCAGAATGCAAACACAAAATTCATCCATGAAAACCACAGTTCATCGTCGATGGACTCGGCAGTCACCAGAAAGACCTCATTGACCCGGTTTTTCTCACGTGGCTCAGTCTTTTACCGCAGGGCGACCAGCCGAAAGTGTCACACAAAGCATGAACTCCGCAGCTTCAGCGCTGACTCCCAGGAGTCTCCTGAAAAATGCACTTGTGAACCGAAAAGGCAAATCAGTCAATTCAGCAACAGCTAATAGCCATTGTTCCGAACATGCAGGTCACTGTACAGGATAGATGTAAAGCATTCCACGTGAATTTCACAGCTCACAGTGTCGCCCACACACTCACTCAGTAGCAGGGCGACGGAACCATATACTACCAGTCCAACATGAGGAAAATGCGATTGCAAACCGTAGCTACAAGCATAAACACGCCATAGGCCTTAACGGTTCAACGCCTAACCCCGCCATGTTGGTGACCAGAAGTAAAATAAAAAAAAAAACTAAAACTAAAGATTAAATTGCAAATTGACAAACACACATCTATAAAAATGATGTGAAAATTTAGAATATTTCTAAGTGTCTGTGTGATTCAGAAAAGTCCTTTCCTTGCTGCTTTTAAACTTTAAAACGCTTTTTGAACTAAAAGGCATAAAATTATATTAAATCAAAAATATTTAGAATCCTAGTAATGAAACAAACTCTACGTTTAAACACAGAACTTGTATAATTTATTCAAATGCCCTGTCTGGGGTTGACACTGGCTATCGTGATTTCCCAATACTCTTTTGTGTGATACTGTCATGAAGTTAATGTCTCTAAGAATGATGGACAGCAGACTAGTGAGGAAGATGTGATTTTATTGAAGAATGATGAAAACACTGTCAGCGGAGAGAAAGAGCAATGACAATACTGGTTATTCACATCAGAAGAAGACAGTTGACGTTCTTTCGGCATGTCATGAGAAGGGGAAAAGAAGCAAGAAATACCAAGTGAGAAGATGTTAAACAGTTAGTTAGTCGACAGATCATCCTCGTTGCACATCGAACCATTCAGTCCATAAGTGCTCGGATCCCCTCCTCAGCAAATCCCGCAGCGTGTAGCGGCTAACGACGCCAGTTCTGTGTTGGTTTATCAATCTTCTTTGGCTTCCTGCGTAGTGTTCTTGTTTGGCCACCCCTCTTTTAATTTGCTGCTCCCGCAGTCTGGCCATTGTTGTAGATTCACATTCATCACTTGGTTCTCGCAAAAGTCTCATTGGTTACTCCTCTGGTGCTCTTGTCTGGTTTTTCCCCCCACGTAGACCAATTTCTCTATTCCACCTCTTCTGCTGATAATCCTCTTAGATAGATTTCACGTGAGTCTTCCTTAGTTTTGTGATACCAATGGCTATCATAAACTCACCTCAGTTTACGTTTTTCTCTGCCCATGATTTTCTCAACAGGCATATCATATTTTACTTGCTGCCATCTTGCCGTCTTGAAACGATAGATTGTTACATTGTGTTAAAAAAAAAAAAGGCATAACTACAATCCATGGTGGGGACCAGGGATGGAGTTATAGCTCTCCATAACACAAAGCCTGAGCTGAATTGTATAGACCATGTATTGTCCATGCAGCATGATCCCTCTCTCGGTCTGCCTAGTTTATTCCAGAGGACAGGTAACACCCATAAGCCTGGAAAAGGATAAGCTGCACGGGATCAGCAAAGCAATGCTCTGTCCGAGGTTCAAACTTCGATCAGTCTAGAGTGTCGCTGGTGTGATATCTCATATATATATATATATATATATATATATATATATATATATATATATATATGTTAGTCAGGTCTTAGTCAGATATGACTGAGCTACCGTATAACAGTAGACGGTACTACCTGGTTTCTGTTAGCGCCGAACGTTGGGCGGCGCTTACCAAACCCGACACCCCACATTGTGCCAACGGCTTCGGGCGGAAGAGCACAATTGGGAGGGTACAAGCCTTACCCTGGTGCGAGGAAATGCAAGCTAAAGACAAAATTGTCATGGCAGGGCTGACCAGGCCCTAAGCCTTGGTTGGCGACTGGTCTAGGATCGAAGCTCCGACAGGCGGACAGTTAGAGCAATGCTTTGCTGATCTGGCAGCTTCTGCAGCTTGTCTTGTTCCAGATGTAGGGGTGTTACCTTTCCTCTGGAGTGAACTAGGCAGGCCGAGAGAGGGATCATGCTGCATGGGCAACACATGATCTCTATATTTTAGCCCAGGCTTTGTGCTATGGAGAGGCAATAACTCCATCCCTGGTCTTAACTGGTCTCGGAATCAAAGCGAGAGGCAACTGTTACGGGTTATAAGTCCTTGTCAGTTGGCGTAGACATGGGGCGCCACGCGTTGCCTCTGACGGTGGGAGACACCTATAGGTGTCACTGATCAGCTACCGCCCGCCTCAAGCTGGGCAGCCCCCAGCCAATTGGGTGCTGATCCGCCACAGCCTGCCTGCTTCAATGGGTGCTTGGGGCTAGGACAAAATCTGAATCGCAGGCTGTAAAACCAATGCACCAGGTACAAACAAAAATAAAAATAGAAACCTCAAGCTACGGCTTGCAACCTGGAACGTGAGAACCATGTGTCCAGGATTTTCCACTGACTTGACCAATATTGACGATGTGAGAAAAACGGCTGTGATTGATGCCGAACTCAATCGTCTTAACATTGATATTGCTGGCCTGCAGGAGACTCGCCTCGCTGAGGAAGGGTCACTCAGGGAAAACAACTACACCTTTTTCTGGAAGGGTAGAGGGCAGGCAGAAAAAAGGCAACACGGTGTGGGCTTTGCAGTGAAGAATTCGCTACTGGGAATGATTGAAATTCCAGCAGGAGGAAATGAAAGACTATTATCCCTGCGCTTGGCAACCTCTTGTGGGTTTGCCACCATTATTACTGCATATGCACCGACACTCGATTCCTCTGATGATGTGAAGGATTTGTTCTATGAGGAGTTAGACTCCGTGATCAAGGCAGTTCCAAAATCTGACTACATTTATATGCTCGGTGATTTCAATGCTCGTGTGGGCAAGGACTCGAGTTCATGGCCAGTGTCCCTTGGAAAATACAACATCGGTCGCATGAATGAAAATGGGCAAAGGCTGCTGGAGCATTGCACCAGTAATGACCTATGTATTACAAACTCTTTTTTTAAAACAAAAGAGATGCATAAGGTCACATGGAAACATCCAAGATCCGGCCATTGGCACCAGCTGGACTTCATCATCACACGGAGACAACATCTGAACCATATATCATTGACTCGTAGTTACCACAGTGCTGACTGTGATACAGATCATTCTTTGGTTGTTGCAAGAGTTAGACTGAGACCAAAGAGAATCTACACAGCTAAACACAAATCTAGCCCCAGGATTAATATTATTAACACTCATGATCCTGAAAAGTGCTTTCAGTTTCAACAGCAACTTGAAGACGCTTTCACTGATACACCAGAAAATTGTACAGTAAATGAAAAGTGGGGTCAAATTAAGGAAACTCTTTATAAAACTGCCGTAGGGGTTTACGGCACTGTGGATCATAAGAGGCAGGACTGGTTTGCGGCCAACAGCGAGACTCTGCAGCCCTTGATTGATAAGAAGAAGAAAGCTCTCTTAAGAAACAAGGAAAGACCAACGCGTAACACTCTGAGTGAGCTAAGGCAAGCTAGGAAGGATGTGCAAAAGGCTGCCAGGCAGTGTGCAAATGATTATTGGATCAAGTTATGTGAGTCCATTCAAATCGCAAGTGATAAGGGAGACATAAGAAGCATGTATGAAGGAATAAAGAAAGCCTGTGGTCCAGTGATCAAAAGAAGTGCACCGCTGAAAACCTTGACTGGAGAAGTCATCACTGATAAGAAACAGCAGATGGACAGATGGGTAGAGCACTATTTGGAGCTTTACTCAAGTGAGACCAAACTAGCGGATGATGCCCTAAATGCCATAGAGGCTCTACCAACTCTTGACCACCTGGACACACTTCCCACCATAACAGAAGTTAAGTGTGCTATAAATGAACTTGCATCTGGCAAGGCTCCAGGTAAGGATGGGATTCCAATAGAGGTTATCAGGAGTGGGCAAGAAACACTCACTCTACAGATCCACCAGCTAATAGAGCTATGCTGGCGTGAAGGACAAGTCCCACAGGATTTCAAAGATTCAAACATCATAACGCTGTACAAGAACAAGGGTGATCGGAGCGACTGTAACAACTATAGGGGTATCTCACTTCTGTGTATTGTTGGAAAAGTATTTGCCAGAATTGTTCTGCGCAGACTTCAAGTCCTAGGAGATCAAGTCTACCCCGAATCACAGTGTGGCTTTCGACAGAACCGGTCTACCACTGATATGATATTCTCATTGCGACAAATGCAAGAAAAATGCCGTGAACAGAATCAACCACTGTTTATTGCCTTCATCGACCTCACAAAGGCATTTGATTTGGTCAGTCGTGAGGGTCTGTTCAAGGCACTAAAGAAGATTGGCTGCCCACCAACTCTTCTGTCCATTGTGGAATCGTTCCACACAGGCATGAAGGGTATAATCAAGTTTGATGGTGCAACTTCTGAAGAATTTGAAATCAAGAGTGGAGTTAAGCAAGGTTGTGTACTAGCTCCCACCCTCTTTGGAATATACTTTTCACTTCTACTGAAATATGCATTTCGTGATCAGGATGGTGGTATATACATTCACTCACGCTCAGATGGCGGCCTCTACAATGCTCAGAGATTGAAGGCTAAGACCAAAATTAGGAGGGTACTGATCAGAGAGTTGCTTTTTGCAGATGATGCTGCAGTTACGACCCACTCTGAGGAAGAATTGCAATGTCTACTATCTGCATTCTCCAATGCTTGTTCTGAATTTGGTTTAACAATTAGCAAAAAGAAGACACAGATTATGTCACAAGGTGCACATGGGGTACCATCAATCTTTATTGACGACGCCGAACTAGAGATAGTAGACCATTTTACATATCTAGGATCAGTGGTAAATAGCAAATTATCCCTAGATCAGGAAATCAACATCCGGATTGGTAAGGCAGCAACAACAATGAACAGGTTAAGAAAAAGAGTCTGGGAGAACAGGAAGCTTACTGCCAAAACAAAAGTCCTTGTCTATCAAGCCTGTGTCCTTAGTACTCTTCTCTATGGCAGTGAAACCTGGACAACTTACTCACACCAAGAGAACAATTTAAACAGCTTTCATATGCGGTGTCTGCGAAGAATTCTTGGTATTAAGTGGCAAGACAAAATCACAAATACTGAAGTATTGGAAAGATCAGGTTGTGTGACAGTTTATTCCATGCTCAGTCTTCGTAGACTTAGATGGATAGGACATCTTAGGAGGATGGATGATGGTAGAATACCAAAGGATATCTTTTTTGGTGAATTACAGATGGGTAAGAGATCTCAGGGTCGGCCTCTACTACGATACAAAGATGTGTGTAAGCGGGACATGATTGATACAGGCATTGATAATGCACATTGGGAGCAAGTCGCCGCTGAACGTGTTGCATGGAGGGCAAATATCAGAAATGGAATAAAGTCAAAGGAGAAAATTATTGCAGAAAAGTCACACACCAAGCGTTTGAGACGTAAGATGGTGCATGATGGTGGAAATGACCACGTGTTCACATGCACCCACTGTGAACGGACATTTACAGCGCAAATTGGCCTTATCAGTCACACTCGCTACCGCCATAGTTAAAAGTTATTATGCCTTTTTAGAGCACAAACTATCGTCTGTCAAGACGGCAAGGTGCCAATGATATATATATATATATATATATATATATATATATATATATATATATATATATATATATATATATATATATATATTCTCACGATTTTCTTTATAATAAATGAGTGAGGTGGTTGGTGTCTAGGTTACACTGCTCCTTGTATGTCATTACAGAGTATAAGTTGAGCTAGCCTCCTGTCTTATAATACAACTCACCCCCGCAGTGCACATCCACCAGTCATTAAACAAGATTGAGTTGGCGCACATAATCCTTTAATGCAGAAAGAACACGGACAAACGGAACATAATTCTATATCCAGAAACAATATAATCCATAGAATATATATATCCTCCTCACAACTTAACCAGCACACGTCATTGCCTTCTCAAGGCCTGCTTAATCTCAAATTCACAAGACAGTTATCCAGCTCCTATTCACTGCTGGACCTCACACAATACAACCCACACACTGGGTCTAGGCCTCCACTAACTATCCAACCCACTCTGGGGATTAGGCCTCAATACACTATGTCTGCTGATAACCGGGCTCAGTCTCTAATCTTTAGTCTCAGAATTCCCATCACTGAAAACCCACTGGGCAGAATTCTATCACTAACTACCCTATCATTCACTTTGCAGCCCACGGACCTACACTTCTCTGGTCCTGACACTCAACTGTCCAAAGCGACCCGACCCTCAGTCGGTCCCAGATTCAACTGACCTCCAGTCAATGTTTTTCACTGTATTTTTAACCCTTCTTGCAGCCCCTCCCCAGGCTTCACACACCACTACTCTCCAGCCTAACAACTGTCTCTCTCTCTCCCATCCATACTAGCAAGCTGAAAACCCCTTCACACCCTTAACTCACTGTCTACAACTTTCGTCTATTCTTTCTCATGCCGGTCACTTGTTTATGTACTAGCAAGGTCACTCTCCCTAATGTCAGTGAACCCAGGCATATGTCATTACCCCCTCCTCAAAATAAAACATCGTTTTCAAATGTTGGGAGACTAATATTTATCCAATATGTGACCCAGACATATTGCCTGGGTAGCCCTAAGTA
This sequence comes from Cepaea nemoralis, assembly GCA_014155875.1. NCBI lineage: Eukaryota > Metazoa > Mollusca > Gastropoda > Stylommatophora > Helicidae > Cepaea > Cepaea nemoralis. The sequence continues at coordinate 31,771 of JACEFZ010021010.1, forward strand.
TGATTCCATCTTACTTTAGCTACCACACTAAATAATAAATCAAGTAGTCATAGTAGACTACCCTATTACCAGCACAACAATACCACCAACTAGAAAAGCATTATATTTATGTACCCGCAGGTCTATTAGTATCTTCAATAACACACAAAACAAGTAACTTTGTTCATAATGGTTCATAAATAAATGTCGAGGCGCTGCATTGCCTCTGTCTTCCATCAACTATCTGGAGAGTTTGTGTACCGACCATATATCAGGTGGTTCTTTTCTTGCATCAACCCACCTCTGATTCCTGTCGATGCTGTGTCTATCCTTCATATACCCATGCCTCATGTTTCCTATATCTTTAAAACATCTGTTTGCTAATCCTAACCCTGGTTCGGTAATGTCGTTAACACTCTTTTGAACTGCCTTAACTTTGCTATCTGCATAATGTACCATCACACTGGAGTCTCTGTTTAGTCTGACCTCTTTATTAAATCCTGGCCAATATACCTGGCATCCTACTCTCTGCTGCTTACGCCTTACTCCTATGTGCCCTGCACATGCCCTATCCTGAGCTGTTCTAGTATATCGATTTCTATGTGCTAAAGGTACCACTCCTTGCCCACATGCAGTTCCGCCATCTGAAAACCGGCGAGTGAGAACATTGTTCTTCCTTTCGAAGCACCATCTACCCTTCTGTGATTGTCTATGTTCTACTTTACTACACCCTTGGACACATTTGTCTATAGTAGCATCTTGTCTCTGGGATTTCCTACAGCTATATTTGAGATCCATTCTCACCTGCTCAGCTGTCCTATCCTTGTCCACAGTTCCTATGTCTACTTCACGTGCCTCTTCTACTTCAGTTATACTCTCCAATTTAGGTATTCTTTTGGTAACTACCTCGTTACAACTTACACTATGTTTCTGGTCCCAATAAACTACTTCTTCTTCTGTACAATCTTTAACTCCTGGCACATTTCCTATGATCAGATCCGCCACTGGTGAGTCTAGAGCACACGCTGTCACTCTTCCTGTGATGTATGGTGTTTTCACTGTTATCACGGCTAATGGTAGAATTCTACTGTCCCATTAAATGTAATGCATCTAATCTTTTTCCCTGTGTAATCCGAGGGATGCACTAAACTCTTTTTAACTCCGATGGACGTACATCCAGAATCCCTAATTGTTAACGCTGGCCTATCATTAACAAATCCATGGTGCAGCTTCAGACTTCCACCTTCATGCACTGCTGATCCTGCTTTAACTGTGTGACCACATATTAAGACCGGCTGACCGTCTTTTTCAAACAGAGGTTTGCATCCACTACAATTCTCATTGTTAAGCGTCTCAATTACTTGCGCTGCATTTTAGTGCTCTCTTTCTCTCATCGTACACTGATAGCTGACGTGCCCCTTTTTGCCACATTTGAAACAGATGATCTCCTTCCTTACGTTACTCGTTGGCTCACTGGATGGTTGTACATCACACTGTGTTGCCTTATGTCTCTAGCTCCCACAATTCCAACATCTGGCATAATTATTTGGACGTCTCTGAAAATTCCCCCTTTTGTATGGATAACGTCCTGCTCTGCTAAAATGGTTGCGACGGAAACCATTAACTTGTGGTTCTTGCTGCTCACATTTTTGTGCTGAATACACACTTTTCGCCCTTGGTCTGATAACTGGATTCTGGGCCTGTTTAGTATATGCTGCGCAGACTTTTTCCTCACTCATTTGTCTACCAATAGAACTGTTTGGATGTACAGTCATGTAATTTTGCCCTAGCTGAGACATTGTGTCTATGTACTTTGGTTTACGTTCTTCAAAGAAAGCTACTAAGTTTGTATTGCACGACGCTAATACCTTGTGTCTTAACATTAAATCCACTAATTTATTAAAAATCTTTTCCCACTTCTGCAAGCTCCATCCATTTTTTAAATGTGTTCTTTACTGTGTTGACAAAATCTGTAAAATCCTGATTTGTCTCTGGCACTAATTATCTAAACTTTGTTCTGTATCCATGCTCAGTTAGTTGGGACTTTGTAAGCAAACGTTGACACAGAATAGTATAGTTGTTTCTTTCTTCCAAAGGTAAATTAAACATGGTATCTAGGGCCTTTCCCGTAACATACTCGCTCAGTCTAATCGCATACTCTCCTTCTGGGATGCCTAACACTTTCGCTGATGCTTCAAATCTATCAAGATAGGCTTGAAGACTGTCTCGGTCCGTATAATATGGCAATTTCAATCGTTGTGATGACTGCGAAGGTCTTCTGTTTTCCTCACTTTGACCCTTAGATGATAGGTCTAATTTTTTAAGTGCAATTTCCGTTTCCATTTGACACTTGAGCTTCTCTTTCTCAATTTCTATTTTCATTTGTGTCTCTTCGTGTAGGCGCTTTTGTTACATTTCTAGTTTCATTTGTGTCTCTTTCTCTTCCTATAGACGATTGGCTTCAGCTACCTTTTCTTACTGTAGGCGTTTTGCTTCCATTTCAGCTTGTCTCTGTTCTCTCTCAGCCTGCCTTTGATCTCTTTCCCATTGATTATATTCTTTCACTTTTGCTTCTGCAAACTCCTGCATATCTTTTCCCTTCAGGCCTAACCGTTCCCCTGCTTCAATATATGCCATTAAAGTAGGCATCTTGTAATTGTGGACACGTTGCTGTCTGTCAGCCAACTATAAATGTAAAGACTGCTGCTAGTCTTTGTGTACCTTCCCTAAGTACACCACCACTGACTGTGTACGTAAATTCGTAGTACTAATAAGATCACACTATACTCACCCAGTCACTCTACAAGCACTAGGTAGTGAGGGGGAATATTACCTATACTCCCTCGCATATATACCAAATAGCTGTAAAAAAAATGTCTGGAAATATTGTTAAACATACATATGTATACATATACAAAGGAATGAATGATCCACACTAAGTGATGTCTATAGAACGCTAGACGCACAAGCCAAGTACACGGAGATGGTGATCACAAAGAAATAAACCACAGTAACATCCACAATCTTGTGTGGGACGACAACAGTGCGCGTAATATATATATATATTGTCAGAGTCCAGAAAGGGGACGATGATGTAGTGACATCGTTACGCCCGCCAGGCGACTTAGCGCCCAGAAGGGACGCCGTAACTTCGTTACGCCGCCAGACGAATAGTGGTTACCGGCCTGCAAGACTGCTGGCTGACAAGCGACCAGCGGTCAAGCAAGGACGACGCTAAACGCACGCATGCCTCGTGACGTCACCTGAGGTGAGAGGCGAGTTGCGCCTTAGCGGGAGTCAGCTTGGGGACTTCGACTCGGACAGACGTGTGAAGAGAGAAAGGCGTTGTGTGGTATCTGTGCTGAGAGTCGAGTGTCTGGACATCTTGAGAGTGAGACGTTGTGAGCTGTATTGTGTAAGTGTATATTGAAACATCCAGTATATATCTTGTTGTGAACATCGTTCCGTATTTAATATGTGAATAAATCCATAGAACGGTGTGTCGTTGAGTCTTACGTCAAATCACGTTGTACTTGTACTGTCTCACACTGTTAGGTTAGCGAGCCAAGTGTAAGACCCTGACATGTGTGGACGTGGGGGCATTAGTCCGGCTTTGATATGAACGTGTGTTAGTGATTAACGATTTAAAACTAGAGTTTGTAAACGTGAAATTTTTGTCAAACTTTATAGTACATGTAAATGTGATCATGGAAGGCTCATTTTCATTATTAACTACATTGTTTAAACATGTGTAAGACTATTTGTAAACGTACAATGCATACATATTGTTGGATTCTGTAAGCGTGTAAAACATTTGTGATTTGTGAAACTTGTCACCGTTTTGACCTTGTCGACATTGTGATCTTGTCGCCATTTTGACCTTGTCGCCATCTTGTAAACTTGATGTCTATGTCCTTACTGAATGTTATCTTGATGTAAGTGATGTGTCATCAATGTTGTAAAGTGTTAACATAAGTATAGATTGTCTTTGTGCATTGAGTTGTGGAAAGCAGAAAGTTTTGGAAAGAGAGTAACTTGTTTTGAAAAAAAAAAAAATTGTTGACAGACAAACTTACGACCTCCAAGTTGACAGTGACATCTGCGTGTGGAGCATTCCATTTTAATGACGAGTATGAATGTGTAAACTGAACATTGACAACTATTCCACTGCAGTGAACCGAAATCCATAATGTTCGGTAGTGAAACATCCAACATGAACATTCAATCGTAATCCAGAAGGTTTTGTGAAACATCGAACATACGAACTGTGAGAAAGGCACTTTCCGTAACTACATCAAACCGGAACAAGTGTGTTCTACAAGCTTCTACATCAGCTGATTTAATGTGCGTGTGTACTTCCGGATTAGTTAGGAATTTACAGTAAAAGTAGCAGACGACAAATAAAAGTTCATATATCTATGACGATTCTAAAATGTTTAAGAATCTATAAAAGGAAATACACGAATTGTGTGTTTATTTATTTATGTAGTGTAATCTTAGAATCATATCTTGATTAATGTATTCATATTACCGACTTTTTCTCGTTAATATGGAGAAACGTCAAGCGATGACGCTAAGAAATAATAGAAGTATTGTAAATTATTGTATTTCATGAATGTTAAAATTATTTCCCTTTCATTTGTGTGTTATTACATCCCTACACAAAGGGCCATAATTTGAAATGTATTCATTAATGTGTTGCGTATAAATAGGCATGCTGTTGCCAGATTGTCAACACAACAGGTAGACATTTACTATGCATGGCAGAGGTTGCCGACATTGCAGACCAACACGAGAGCTACTGACCAAATAAGGGCAGAGTTTGAGCGTTTTATACGGCTTATAAAAGTCGTATTTCAGTCTGGCTAGATGGTTTTTGTTTCAAGAACCATATTATTATTTTTTTTTCAAATTGCTGCGAGGTAGATGCGTGAAGCTGGATACTACTGATCTGACTGGGTCACTAATGCAATGGAGGTAGTCAGCCATCGAGGGGATGAAACCTGACAAGTGTTAAAGGTTGAACACCACATGTCATTGAATGCAATGTACATTTCTTATATATTTCTATGGCATATGTGTATTTAGTTGTATGTGTATATAACAACAAAAGGGTAGACTCTGACAAGGTTTAAATATTAACCCATTATGTATATATATGAGACATGAAAGATGACATCTTTTATGAATTTGCCGGGGGAGCGTGTCAGAGTCCAGAAAGGGGACAATGATGCAGTGACATCGTTACGCCCGCCAGGCGACTTAGCGCCCAGAAGGGACGCCGTAACTTCGTTACGCCGCCAGGCGAATAGTGGTTACCGGCCTGCAAGACTGCTGGCTGACAAGCGACCAGCGGTCAAGCAAGGACGACGCTAAACGCACGCATGCCTCGTGACGTCACCTGAGGTGAGAGGCGAGTTGCGCCTTAGCGGGAGTCAGCTTGGGGACTTCGACTCGGACAGACGTGTGAAGAGAGAAAGGCGTTGTGTGGTATCTGTGCTGAGAGTCGAGTGTCTGGACATCTTGAGAGTGAGACGTTGTGAGCTGTATTGTGTAAGTGTATATTGAAACATCCAGTATATATCTTGTTGTGAACATCGTTCCGTATTTAATATGTGAATAAATCCATAGAACGGTGTGTCGTTGAGTCTTACGTCAAATCACGTTGTACTTGTACTGTCTCACACTGTTAGGTTAGCGAGCCAGGTTTAAGACCCTGACATGTATATATATATATATATATATATATATATATATATATATATATATATATATATATATATATATATATATATATATATATATATATATATATATATTGACACTGACCACTAGACAGTAGAAATGACGAAAGATCACAATAATAACATATATCCGAAGAAACCAAATACCATATGTAAAAATTATGAAAAGAAAGAAAAGCCCTCTACATTAACAATATACACAACTCTGAAGTCATACACAGTGGCTCTAGATATTGGTTAAGACCCTAATGCCAATGCACGACCACGCTAACTTTTTAGCGTTGTCCTTACAAAAATATCGTAAGCACAAGAAAGGACCACGTTTTGCCAAGCCTATCCTGCTTCAGATAGAAATTGCAAACAATGACTATCCAACAACTACATGTGATAACATATACATATATAGATACACAAACGATAACGACAGTTAGAACGATGAGAGCAAACAAAATGTCCAAATGGCTGGGCGACAATACTGTACTTATTAACCAGTCGCAAAAGTTCTTAATTTGTTAGAAATAGTTTCCAATAATATCCTGGAAATGTATGTTGGTTAAAGTTAATGTTCCGAAATGTCTACGACGGTAACTTCCGACAGAAAATGTTCTTTTGATATGTTGTTACTTTCCCTGGACGTGGTGACAACACAGTAATAATCCAAACATCTTGTCTCAACCCAGTCCGTAACGCTATTATACCTTGGTTGCGGAGATGGTCCGTAGTTGTATCAATTATGTGATAGATTCACGTTTAAAGACAAAGTTCAACACAAAAAATAACAGCAAATGTCCAACGCTTTAACTCTGTACAGTCAGTTCTTTTTTTTTTTTTTGGCAACTGTATGCAACCATGCTTGCGGTGATGACACGTAATTCTTCGTTGTAAAAATGTTTGCTCATGACAGAGTAATGATAACAAAGGGATTCAATATAAAGACGAACATAAAGTCTGGTTTTCGTTCAAAACAACTTGTTTATCCAGTTCTACTATGGAAAATTTTAGTAAATTTGCACCGTCCATGGCCTTGACCACGCAGGTCAACCTCAGTCAGTACCTCAGTACTTTATCACAATAATATACACTTAATTTATCTGTAAACTGACCGGAAACTTTTCCGTCATACACAAACACTTCACTGTCCTCGTAAACAGCGCTGACCCTCTGTCAACCCGACCTTGACTCTGCTGCTTTTATCCTTCTTAGATTCAGCGTCCCCACACACCAGACGTGAATATGTTACGGGCACTACCAAAATTCCACCAGTATTTGTCTCCAATGCGCCCTACCCGTCCTTTTGACGGCGTCGAAAAATCTTGACTTGTCGACCTGTGACCACACCGTGCGTTGCCCTCAGCACGCATACAAACTGTCTGTTATCTTTGGTTTCTTCAATCCTGTCTTTATCTCCGACAGCGATACTGTACAACTGTGCTGGTCCGCTCTTGGCCTATGAAAAACACCGTACACCTTTCTTCAGCGCTCACAGGACTGACCCGCTCCTGTCGTAACCAACATTTTGTCCACGCGACTTTTCACCTGTGCTGTCAGCTGGCACAGTCTCTTGACCTTTAAACACATACGCCTGTCGTCTCAACCCGACAGTTTTGTCTGTGGTGCTAGGTGTTTGTGACTAGTGATCAACCCGTCACCGTAGTACACTGTCCCAGTTGATCTGTGCCGTGTCTTCTCCACGCACGCTGTTTTTGATGTACCGTGGTGGCCTTTCGTGAATTGTCTGCTAGCTTGAGTATTTACTCTCGTCTGTCTGTGTTAATTATTTGGTGTGCACACAAAAGAGTTGCCGTTAATCTCTGTTCGAGTATATCGATTTCTATGTGCTAAAGGTACCACTCCTTGCCCACATGCAGTTCCGCCATCTGAAAACCGGCGAGTGAGAACATTGTTCTTCCTTTCGAAGCACCATCTACCCTTCTGTGATTGTCTATGTTCTACTTTACTACACCCTTGTACACATTTGTCTATAGTAGCATCTTGTCTCTGGGATTTCCTACAGCTATATTTGAGATCCATTCTCACCTGCTCAGCTGTCCTATCCTTGTGCACAGTTCCTAATTCTACTTCACGTGCCTCTTCTACTTCAGTTATACTCTCCAATTTAGGTATTCTTTTGGTAACTACCTCGTTACAACTTACACTATGTTTCTGGTCCCAATAAACTACTTCTTCTTCTGTACAATCTTTAACTCCTGGCACATTTCATATGATCAGATCCGCCACTGGTGAGTCTAGAGCACACGCTGTCACTCTTCCTGTGATGTATGGTGTTTTCACTGTTATAACGGCTAATGGTAGAATTCTACTGTCCCATTAAATGTAATGCATCTAATCTTTTTCCCTGTGTAATCCGAGGGATGCACTAAACTCTTTTTAACTCCGATGGACGTACATCCAGAATCCCTAATTGTTAACGCTGGCCTATCATTAACAAATCCATGGTGCAGCTTCAGACTTCCACCTTCATGCACTGCTGATCCTGCTTTAACTGTGTGACCACATATTAAGACCGGCTGACCGTCTTTTTCAAACAGAGGTTTGCATCCACTACAATTCTCATTGTTAAGCGTCTCAATTACTTGCGCTGCATTTTAGTGCTCTCTTTCTCTCATCGTACACTGATAGCTGACGTGCCCCTTTTTGCCACATTTGAAACAGATGATCTCCTTCCTTACGTTACTCGTTGGCTCACTGGATGGTTGTACATCACACTGTGTTGCCTTATGTCTCTAGCTCCCACAATTCCAACATCTGGCATAACTATTTGGACGTCTCTGAAAATTCCCCCTTTTGTATGGATAACGTCCTGCTCTGCTAAAATGGTTGCGACGGAAACCATTAACTTGTAGTTCTTGCTGCTCACATTTTTGTGCTGAATCCACACTTTTCGCCCTTGGTCTGATAACTGGATTCTGGTCCTGTTTAGTATATGCTGCGCAGACTTTTTCCTCACTCATTTGTCTACCAATAGAACTGTTTGGATGTGCAGTCATGTAATTTTGCCCTAGCTGAGACATTGTGTCTATGTACTTTGGTTTACGTTCTTCAAAGAAAGCTACTAAGTTTGTATTGCACGACGCTAATACCTTGTGTCTTAACATTAAATCCACTAATTTATTAAAAATCTTTTCCCACTTCTGCAAGCTCCATCCATTTTTTAAATGTGTTCTTTACTGTGTTGACAAAATCTGTAAAATCCTGATTTGTCTCTGGCACTAATTATCTAAACTTTGTTCTGTATCCATGCTCAGTTAGTTGGGACTTTGTAAGCAAACGTTGACACAGAATAGTATAGTTGTTTCTTTCTTCCACAGGTAAATTAAACATGGTATCTAGGGCCTTTCCCGTAACATACTCGCTCAGTCTAATCGCATACTCTCCTTCTGGGATGCCTAACGCTTTCGCTGATGCTTCAAATCTATCAAGATAGGCTTGAAGACTGTCTCGGTCCGTATAATATGGCAATTTCAATCGTTGTGATGACTGCGAAGGTCTTCTGTTTTCCTCACTTTGACCCTTAGATGATAGGTCTAATTGTTTAAGTGCAATTTCCGTTTCCATTTGACACTTGAGCTTCTCTTTCTCAATTTCTATTTTCATTTGTGTCTCTTCGTGTAGGCGCTTTTGTTACATTTCTAGTTTCATTTGTGTCTCTTTCTCTTCCTATAGACGATTGGCTTCAGCTACCTTTTCTTCCTGTAGGCGTTTTACTTCCATTTCAGCTTGTCTCTGTTCTCTCTCAGCCTGCCTTTGATCTCTTTCCCATTGATTATATTCTTTCACTTTTGCTTCTGCAAACTCCTGCATATCTTTTCCCTTCAGGCCTAACCGTTCCCCTGCTTCAATATATTCCATTAAAGTAGGCATCTTGTAATTGTGGACACGTTGCTGTCTGTCAGCCAACTATAAATGTAAAGACTGCTGCTAGTCTTTGTGTACCTTCCCTAAGTACACCACCACTGACTGTGTACGTAAATTCGTAGTACTAATAAGATCACACTATACTCACCCAGTCACTCTACAAGCACTAGGTAGTGAGGGGGAATATTACCGTCCCTCGCATATATACCAAATAGCTGTAAAAAAATGTCTGGAAATATTGTTAAACATACATATGTATACATATACAAAGGAATGAATGATCCACACTAAGTGATGTCTATAGAACGCTAGACGCACAAGCCAAGTACACGGAGATGGTGATCACAAAGAAATAAACCACAGTAACATCCACAAGCTTGTGTGGGATGACAACAGTGCGCGTAATATATATATATATATATATATATATATATATATATATATATATATATATATATATATATATATATATATATATATATATATATATATATATTGACACTGACCACTAGACAGTAGAAATGACGAAAGATCACAATAATAACATATATCCGAAGAAACCAAATACCATATGTAAAAATTATGAAAAGAAAGAAAAGCCCTCTACATTAACAATATACACAACTCTGAAGTCATACACAGCGGCTCTAGATATTGGTTAAGACCCTAATGCCAATGCACGACCACGCTAACTTTTTAGCGTTGTCCTTACAAAAATATCGTAAGCACAAGAAAGGACCACGTTTTGCCAAGCCTATCCTGCTTCAGATAGAAATTGCAAACAATGACTATCCAACAACTACATGTGATAACATATACATATATAGATACACAAACGATAAGGACAGTTAGAACGATGAGAGCAAACAAAATGTCCAAATGGCTGGGCGACAATACTGTACTTATTAACCAGTCGCAAAAGTTCTTAATTTGTTAGAAATAGTTTCCAATAATATCCTGGAAATGTATGTTGGTTAAAGTTAATGTTCCGAAATGTCTACGACGGTAACTTCCGACAGAAAATGTTCTTTTGATATGTTGTTACTTTCCCTGGACGTGGTGACAACACAGTAATAATCCAAACATCTTGTCTCAACCCAGTCCGTAACGCTATTATACCTTGGTTGCGGAGATGGTCCGTAGTTGTATCAATTATGTGATAGATTCACGTTTAAAGACAAAGTTCAACACAAAAAATAACAGCAAATGTCCAACGCTTTAACTCTGTACAGTCAGTTCTTTTTTTTTTTTTTTGGCAACTGTATGCAACCATGCTTGCGGTGATGACACGTAATTCTTTGTTGTAAAAATGTTTGCTCATGACAGAGTAATGATAACAAAGGGATTCAACATAAAGACGAACATAAAGTCTGGTTTTCGTTCAAAACAACTTGTTTATCCAGTTCTACTATGGAAAATTTAGTAAATTTGCACCGTCCATGGCCTTGACCACGCAGGTCAACCTCAGTCAGTACCTCAGTACTTTATCACAATAATATACACTTAATTTATCTGTAAACTGACCGGAAACTTTTCCGTCATACACAAACACTTCACTGTCCTCGTAAACAGCGCTGACCCTCTGTCAACCCGACCTTGACTCTGCTGTTTTTATCCTTCTTAGATTCAGCGTCCCCACACACCAGACGTGAATATGTTACGGGCACTACCAAAATTCCACCAGTATTTGTCTCCAATGCGCCCCACCCGTCCTTTTGACAGCGTCGAAAAATCTTGACTTGTCGACCTGTGACCACACCGTGCGTTGCCCTCAGCACGCATACAAACTGTCTGTTATCTTTGGTTTCTTCAATCCTGTCTTTATCTCCGACAGCGATACTGTACAACTGTGCTGGTCCGCTCTTGGCCTATGAAAAACACCGTACACCTTTCTTCAGCGCGCACAGGACTGACCCGCTCCTGTCGTAACCAACATTTTGTCCACGCGACTTTTCACCTGTGCTGTCAGCTGGCACAGTCTCTTGACCTTTAAACACATACGCTTGTCGTCTCAACCCGGCAGTTTTGTCTGTGGTGCTAGGTGTTTGTGACTAGTGATCAACCCGTCACCGTAGTACACTGTCCCAGTTGATCTGTGCCGTGTCTTCTCCACGCACGCTGTTTTTGATGTACCGTGGTGGCCTTTCGTGAATTGTCTGCTAGCTTGAGTATTTACTCTCGTCTGTCTGTGTTAATTATTTGGTGTGCACACAAAAGAGTTGCCGTTAATCTCTTGAAGCAATAATGTCTAAATTGATGGAACGTAATCACCAGATAATAACTCCTCTCTAAGCATCGAGCTCACAGATATCTCAATATATCACCGTGGTCCTTGACCGGATGTAGCCATCAGAAAATCTTTACTAAGCGACGAGTTCACCGATATCTCAGAATGACAACAATGTCTATAATGCAATGGGTTTCTTGACCGGAGAGCCCTCAGATATCTCACGATTTTCTTTATAATAACTGAGTGAGATGGTCGATGTCTAGGTTACACTGCTACTTGTATGTCATTACAGAGTATAAGTTGAGCTAGCCTCCTGTCTTATAATACAACTCACCCCCGCAGTGCACATCCACCAGTCATTAAACAAGATTGAGTTGGCGCACATAATCCTTTAATGCAGAAAGAACACGGACAAACGGAACATAATTCTATATCCAGAAACAATATAATCCATAGAATATATATATCCTCCTCACAACTTAACCAGCACACGTCATTGCCTTCTCAAGGCCTGCTTAATCTCAAATTCACAAGACAGTTATCCAGCTCCTATCCACTGCTGGACCTCACACAATACAACCCACACACTGGGTCTAGGCCTCCACTAACTATCCAACCCACTCTGGGGATTAGGCCTCAATACACTATGTCTGCTGATAACCGGGCTCAGTCTCTAATCTTTAGTCTCAGAATTCCCATCACTGAAAACCCACTGGGCAGAGTTCTATCACTAACTACCCTATCATTCACTTTGCAGCCCACGGACCTACACTTCTCTGGTCCTGACACTCAACTGTCCAAAGCGACCCGACCCTCAGTCGGTCCCAGATTCAACTGACCTCCAGTCAATGTTTTTCACTGTATTTTTAACCCTTCTTGCAGCCCCTCCCCAGGCTTCACACACCACTACTCCCCAGCCTAACAACTGTCTCTCTCTCTCCCATCCATACTAGCAAGCTGAAAACCCCTTCACACCCTTAACTCACTGTCTCCAACTTTCGTCTATTCTTTCTCATGCCGGTCACTTGTTTATGTACTAGCAAGGTCACTCTCCCTAATGTCAGTGAACCCAGGCATATGTCATTACCCCCTCCTCAAAATAAAACATCGTTTTCAAATGTTGGGAGACTAATACTTATCCAATATGTGACCCAGACATATTGCCTGGGTAGCCCTAAGTATGACTCCATCTTACTTTAGCTACCACACTAAATAATAAATCAAGTAGTCATAGTAGACTACCCTATTACCAGCACAACAATACCACCAACTAGAAAAGCATTATATTTATGTACCCGCAGGTCTATTAATATCTTCAATAACACACAAAACAAGTAACTTTGTTCATAATGGTTCATAAATAAATGTCGAGGCGCTGCATTGCCTCTGTCTTCCATCAACTATCTGGAGAGTTTGTGTACCGACCATATATCAGGTGGTTCTTTTCTTGCATCAACCCACCTCTGATTCCTGTCGATGCTGTGTCTATCCTTCATATACCCATGCCTCATGTTTCCTATATCTTTAAAACATCTGTTTGCTAATCCTAACCCTGGTTCGGTAATGTCGTTAACACTCTTTTGAACTGCCTTAACTTTGCTATCTGCATAATGTACCATTACACTGGAGTCTCTGTTTAGTCTGACCTCTTTATTAAATCCTGGCCAATATACCTGGCATCCTACTCTCTGCTGCTTACGCCTTACTCCTATGTGCCCTGCACATGCCCTATCCTGAGCTGTTCTAGTATATCGATTTCTATGTGCTAAAGGTACCACTCCTTGCCCACATGCAGTTCCGCCATCTGAAAACCGGCGAGTGAGAACATTGTTCTTCCTTTCGAAGCACCATCTACCCTTCTGTGATTGTCTATGTTCTACTTTACTACACCCTTGGACACATTTGTCTATAGTAGCATCTTGTCTCTGGGATTTCCTACAGCTATATTTGAGATCCATTCTCACCTGCTCAGCTGTCCTATCCTTGTCCACAGTTCCTATGTCTACTTCACGTGCCTCTTCTACTTCAGTTATACTCTCCAATTTAGGTATTCTTTTGGTAACTACCTCGTTACAACTTACAATATGTTTCTGGTCCCAATAAACTACTTCTTCTTCTGTACAATCTTTAACTCCTGGCACATTTCCTATGATCAGATCCGCCACTGGTGAGTCTAGAGCACACGCTGTCACTCTTCCTGTGATGTATGGTGTTTTCACTGTTATCACGGCTAATGGGTAGAATTCTACTGTCCCATTAAATGTAATGCATCTAATCTTTTTCCCTGTGTAATCCGAGGGATGCACTAAACTCTTTTTAACTCCGATGGACGTACATCCAGAATCCCTAATTGTTAACGCTGGCCTATCATTAACAAATCCATGGTGCAGCTTCAGACTTCCACCTTCATGCACTGCTGATCCTGCTTTAACTGTGTGACCACATATTAAGACCGGCTGACCGTCTTTTTCAAACAGAGGTTTGCATCCACTACAATTCTCATTGTTAAGCGTCTCAATTACTTGCGCTGCATTTGAGTGCTCTCTTTCTCTCATCGTACACTGATAGCTGACGTGCCCCTTTTTGCCACATTTGAAACAGATGATCTCCTTCCTTACGTTACTCGTTGGCTCACTGGATGGTTGTACATCACACTGTGTTGCCTTATGTCTCTAGCTCCCACAATTCCAACATCTGGCATAACTATTTGGACGTCTCTGAAAATTCCCCCTTTTGTATGGATAACGTCCTGCTCTGCTAAAATGGTTGCGACGGAAACCATTAACTTGTGGTTCTTGCTGCTCACATTTTTGTGCTGAATCCACACTTTTCGCCCTTGGTCTGATAACTGGATTCTGGTCCTGTTTAGTATATGCTGCGCAGACTTTTTCCTCACTCATTTGTCTACCAATAGAACTGTTTGGATGTGCAGTCATGTAATTTTGCCCTAGCTGAGACATTGTGTCTATGTACTTTGGTTTACGTTCTTCAAAGAAAGCTACTAAGTTTGTATTGCACGACGCTAATACCTTGTGTCTTAACATTAAATCCACTAATTTATTAAAATCTTTTCCCACTTCTGCAAGCTCCATCCATTTTTTAAATGTGTTCTTTACTGTGTTGACAAAATCTGTAAAATCCTGATTTGTCTCTGGCACTAATTATCTAAACTTTGTTCTGTATCCATGCTCAGTTAGTTGGGACTTTGTAAGCAAACGTTGACACAGAATAGTATAGTTGTTTCTTTCTTCCACAGGTAAATTAAACATGGTATCTAGGGCCTTTCCCGTAACATACTCGCTCAGTCTAATCGCATACTCTCCTTCTGGGATGCCTAACGCTTTCGCTGATGCTTCAAATCTATCAAGATAGGCTTGAAGACTGTCTCGGTCCGTATAATATGGCAATTTCAATCGTTGTGATGACTGCGAAGGTCTTCTGTTTTCCTCACTTTGACCCTTAGATGATAGGTCTAATTTTTTAAGTGCAATTTCCGTTTCCATTTGACACTTGAGCTTCTCTTTCTCAATTTCTATTTTCATTTGTGTCTCTTCGTGTAGGCGCTTTTGTTACATTTCTAGTTTCATTTGTGTCTCTTTCTCTTCCTATAGACGATTGGCTTCAGCTACCTTTTCTTCCTGTAGGCGTTTTACTTCCATTTCAGCTTGTCTCTGTTCTCTCTCAGCCTGCCTTTGATCTCTTTCCCATTGATTATATTCTTTCACTTTTGCTTCTGCAAACTCCTGCATATCTTTTCCCTTCAGGCCTAACCGTTCCCCTGCTTCAATATATTCCATTAAAGTAGGCATCTTGTAATTGTGGACACGTTGCTGTCTGTCAGCCAACTATAAATGTAAAGACTGCTGCTAGTCTTTGTGTACCTTCCCTAAGTACACCACCACTGACTGTGTACGTAAATTCGTAGTACTAATAAGATCACACTATACTCACCCAGTCACTCTACAAGCACTAGGTAGTGAGGGGGAATATTACCTATACTCCCTCGCATATATACCAAATAGCTGTAAAAAAAATGTCTGGAAATATTGTTAAACATACATATGTATACATATACAAAGGAATGAATGATCCACACTAAGTGATGTCTATAGAACGCTAGACGCACAAGCCAAGTACACGGAGATGGTGATCACAAAGAAATAAACCACAGTAACATCCACAAGCTTGTGTGGGACTGACAACAGTGCGCGTAATATATATATATATATATATATATATATATATATATATATATATATATATATATATATATATATATATATATATATATATATATATATATATATATAGACACTGACCACTAGACAGTAGAAATGACGAAAGATCACAATAATAACATATATCCGAAGAAACCAAATACCATATGTAAAAATTATGAAAAGAAAGAAAAGCCCTCTACATTAACAATATACACAACTCTGAAGTCATACACAGCGGCTCTAGATATTGGTTAAGACCCTAATGCCAATGCACGACCACGCTAACTTTTTAGCGTTGTCCTTACAAAAATATCGTAAGCACAAGAAAGGACCACGTTTTGCCAAGCCTATCCTGCTTCAGATAGAAATTGCAAACAATGACTATCCAACAACTACATGTGATAACATATACATATATAGATACACAAACGATAAGGACAGTTAGAACGATGAGAGCAAACAAAATGTCCAAATGGCTGGGCGACAATACTGTACTTATTAACCAGTCGCAAAAGTTCTTAATTTGTTAGAAATAGTTTCCAATAATATCCTGGAAATGTATGTTGGTTAAAGTTAATGTTCCGAAATGTCTACGACGGTAACTTCCGACAGAAAATGTTCTTTTGATATGTTGTTACTTTCCCTGGACGTGGTGACAACACAGTAATAATCCAAACATCTTGTCTCAACCCAGTCCGTAACGCTATTATACCTTGGTTGCGGAGATGGTCCGTAGTTGTATCAATTATGTGATAGATTCACGTTTAAAGACAAAGTTCAACACAAAAAATAACAGCAAATGTCCAACGCTTTAACTCTGTACAGTCAGTTCTTTTTTTTTTTTTTTTGGCAACTGTATGCAACCATGCTTGCGGTGATGACACGTAATTCTTTGTTGTAAAAATGTTTGCTCATGACAGAGTAATGATAACAAAGGGATTCAACATAAAGACGAACATAAAGTCTGGTTTTCGTTCAAAACAACTTGTTTATCCAGTTCTACTATGGAAAATTTAGTAAATTTGCACCGTCCATGGCCTTGACCACGCAGGTCAACCTCAGTCAGTACCTCAGTACTTTATCACAATAATATACACTTAATTTATCTGTAAACTGACCGGAAACTTTTCCGTCATACACAAACACTTCACTGTCCTCGTAAACAGCGCTGACCCTCTGTCAACCCGACCTTGACTCTGCTGTTTTTATCCTTCTTAGATTCAGCGTCCCCACACACCAGACGTGAATATGTTACGGGCACTACCAAAATTCCACCAGTATTTGTCTCCAATGCGCCCCACCCGTCCTTTTGACAGCGTCGAAAAATCTTGACTTGTCGACCTGTGACCACACCGTGCGTTGCCCTCAGCACGCATACAAACTGTCTGTTATCTTTGGTTTCTTCAATCCTGTCTTTATCTCTGACAGCGATACTGTACAACTGTGCTGGTCCGCTCTTGGCCTATGAAAAACACCGTACACCTTTCTTCAGCGCGCACAGGACTGACCCGCTCCTGTCGTAACCAACATTTTGTCCACGCGACTTTTCACCTGTGCTGTCAGCTGGCACAGTCTCTTGACCTTTAAACACATACGCTTGTCGTCTCAACCCGGCAGTTTTGTCTGTGGTGCTAGGTGTTTGTGACTAGTGATCAACCCGTCACCGTAGTACACTGTCCCAGTTGATCTGTGCCGTGTCTTCTCCACGCACGCTGTTTTTGATGTACCGTGGTGGCCTTTCGTGAATTGTCTGCTAGCTTGAGTATTTACTCTCGTCTGTCTGTGTTAATTATTTGGTGTGCACACAAAAGAGTTGCCGTTAATCTCTTGAAGCAATAATGTCTAAATTGATGGAACGTAATCACCAGATAATAACTCCTCTCTAAGCATCGAGCTCACAGATATCTCAATATATCACCGTGGTCCTTGACCGGATGTAGCCATCAGAAAATCTTTACTAAGCGACGAGTTCACCGATATCTCAGAATGACAACAATGTCTATAATGCAATGGGTTTCTTGACCGGAGAGCCCTCAGATATCTCACGATTTTCTTTATAATAACTGAGTGAGATGGTCGATGTCTAGGTTACACTGCTCCTTGTATGTCATTACAGAGTATAAGTTGAGCTAGCCTCCTGTCTTATAATACAACTCACCCCCGCAGTGCACATCCACCAGTCATTAAACAAGATTGAGTTGGCGCACATAATCCTTTAATGCAGAAAGAACACGGACAAACGGAACATAATTCTATATCCAGAAACAATATAATCCATAGAATATATATATCCTCCTCACAACTTAACCAGCACACGTCATTGCCTTCTCAAGGCCTGCTTAATCTCAAATTCACAAGACAGTTATCCAGCTCCTATCCACTGCTGGACCTCACACAATACAACCCACACACTGGGTCTAGGCCTCCACTAACTATCCAACCCACTCTGGGGATTAGGCCTCAATACACTATGTCTGCTGATAACCGGGCTCAGTCTCTAATCTTTAGTCTCAGAATTCCCATCACTGAAAACCCACTGGGCAGAGTTCTATCACTAACTACCCTATCATTCACTTTGCAGCCCACGGACCTACACTTCTCTGGTCCTGACACTCAACTGTCCAAAGCGACCCGACCCTCAGTCGGTCCCAGATTCAACTGACCTCCAGTCAATGTTTTTCACTGTATTTTTAACCCTTCTTGCAGCCCCTCCCCAGGCTTCACACACCACTACTCCCCAGCCTAACAACTGTCTCTCTCTCTCCCATCCATACTAGCAAGCTGAAAACCCCTTCACACCCTTAACTCACTGTCTCCAACTTTCGTCTATTCTTTCTCATGCCGGTCACTTGTTTATGTACTAGCAAGGTCACTCTCCCTAATGTCAGTGAACCCAGGCATATGTCATTACCCCCTCCTCAAAATAAAACATCGTTTTCAAATGTTGGGAGACTAATACTTATCCAATATGTGACCCAGACATATTGCCTGGGTAGCCCTAAGTATGACTCCATCTTACTTTAGCTACCACACTAAATAATAAATCAAGTAGTCATAGTAGACTACCCTATTACCAGCACAACAATACCACCAACTAGAAAAGCATTATATTTATGTACCCGCAGGTCTATTAATATCTTCAATAACACACAAAACAAGTAACTTTGTTCATAATGGTTCATAAATAAATGTCGAGGCGCTGCATTGCCTCTGTCTTCCATCAACTATCTGGAGAGTTTGTGTACCGACCATATATCAGGTGGTTCTTTTCTTGCATCAACCCACCTCTGATTCCTGTCGATGCTGTGTCTATCCTTCATATACCCATGCCTCATGTTTCCTATATCTTTAAAACATCTGTTTGCTAATCCTAACCCTGGTTCGGTAATGTCGTTAACACTCTTTTGAACTGCCTTAACTTTGCTATCTGCATAATGTACCATTACACTGGAGTCTCTGTTTAGTCTGACCTCTTTATTAAATCCTGGCCAATATACCTGGCATCCTACTCTCTGCTGCTTACGCCTTACTCCTATGTGCCCTGCACATGCCCTATCCTGAGCTGTTCTAGTATATCGATTTCTATGTGCTAAAGGTACCACTCCTTGCCCACATGCAGTTCCGCCATCTGAAAACCGGCGAGTGAGAACATTGTTCTTCCTTTCGAAGCACCATCTACCCTTCTGTGATTGTCTATGTTCTACTTTACTACACCCTTGGACACATTTGTCTATAGTAGCATCTTGTCTCTGGGATTTCCTACAGCTATATTTGAGATCCATTCTCACCTGCTCAGCTGTCCTATCCTTGTCCACAGTTCCTATGTCTACTTCACGTGCCTCTTCTACTTCAGTTATACTCTCCAATTTAGGTATTCTTTTGGTAACTACCTCGTTACAACTTACAATATGTTTCTGGTCCCAATAAACTACTTCTTCTTCTGTACAATCTTTAACTCCTGGCACATTTCCTATGATCAGATCCGCCACTGGTGAGTCTAGAGCACACGCTGTCACTCTTCCTGTGATGTATGGTGTTTTCACTGTTATCACGGCTAATGGGTAGAATTCTACTGTCCCATTAAATGTAATGCATCTAATCTTTTTCCCTGTGTAATCCGAGGGATGCACTAAACTCTTTTTAACTCCGATGGACGTACATCCAGAATCCCTAATTGTTAACGCTGGCCTATCATTAACAAATCCATGGTGCAGCTTCAGACTTCCACCTTCATGCACTGCTGATCCTGCTTTAACTGTGTGACCACATATTAAGACCGGCTGACCGTCTTTTTCAAACAGAGGTTTGCATCCACTACAATTCTCATTGTTAAGCGTCTCAATTACTTGCGCTGCATTTGAGTGCTCTCTTTCTCTCATCGTACACTGATAGCTGACGTGCCCCTTTTTGCCACATTTGAAACAGATGATCTCCTTCCTTACGTTACTCGTTGGCTCACTGGATGGTTGTACATCACACTGTGTTGCCTTATGTCTCTAGCTCCCACAATTCCAACATCTGGCATAACTATTTGGACGTCTCTGAAAATTCCCCCTTTTGTATGGATAACGTCCTGCTCTGCTAAAATGGTTGCGACGGAAACCATTAACTTGTGGTTCTTGCTGCTCACATTTTTGTGCTGAATCCACACTTTTCGCCCTTGGTCTGATAACTGGATTCTGGTCCTGTTTAGTATATGCTGCGCAGACTTTTTCCTCACTCATTTGTCTACCAATAGAACTGTTTGGATGTGCAGTCATGTAATTTTGCCCTAGCTGAGACATTGTGTCTATGTACTTTGGTTTACGTTCTTCAAAGAAAGCTACTAAGTTTGTATTGCACGACGCTAATACCTTGTGTCTTAACATTAAATCCACTAATTTATTAAAAATCTTTTCCCACTTCTGCAAGCTCCATCCATTTTTTAAAATGTGTTCTTTACTGTGTTGACAAAATCTGTAAACTCCTGATTTGTCTCTGGCACTAATTATCTAAACTTTGTTCTGTATCCATGCTCAGTTAGTTGGGACTTTGTAAGCAAACGTTGACACAGAATAGTATAGTTGTTTCTTTCTTCCACAGGTAAATTAAACATGGTATCTAGGGCCTTTCCCGTAACATACTCGCTCAGTCTAATCGCATACTCTCCTTCTGGGATGCCTAACGCTTTCGCTGATGCTTCAAATCTATCAAGATAGGCTTGAAGACTGTCTCGGTCCGTATAATATGGCAATTTCAATCGTTGTGATGACTGCGAAGGTCTTCTGTTTTCCTCACTTTGACCCTTAGATGATAGAGGTCACAGATTGTGAGAATTGTATAGATATTTTGCCCTGGCCATGCGGGAGTACGGCGGAATGAACAGGCTGATAGGCAAGCAGGGGTGGTAGTTTGCCTATGGACAAGGGGGAAGTGGTCGTGCGCTTGTGGGACCAGGTGGAGGAACAGATTGAGAACCCATATGTGAAAAGAATGAGATTGCGGGGGATCGGCAGGGGCTCTGGAAGAATCTCAAAACTGAGAGGGAAGACCAGGAGAACTTTTAATCAGATAGCAGTGGGAACGATTATTAGTATGACTTTGCTGGCTGTTGAACGAGGGGACAGAGCACGTATGGGAATGTCCTGAGTGTAGCGATGTCGGTTTTTAACTCAACTCAAATATATGTAAAAATTGATGCTGTTACAACAGTTTTACAGGATCTGCTGGAATGATGGAGATGGAGGCTGCAAGGGTGCTGTGGTGACAGCCTGTGGCCCGTCATAAGTTTCATTATACATCAATATATATTCAATACTTTCTGATGGTGAAGACAAAACATTTGTGGAGCTTACCAAGATCAAACCATACGGACATTCAGATAGACATGGCTCAACCGTGACAAGCTAAAGAAATATCTTTTGCCAATTTATGACAGGCTGTCTGACAATAAACTACTTAGTAGTAGCCTCGCCAGCTGACATAAGCATCCAAGTCTCTCCACAGATTTCAGCCCTCGGAGTCCTGGATCAACTCGGCTGATGATATTCATTATTTACCATTGTCCAGGTTTGGCACCTGTAGAATAATCTACAATTCTAATTGTGCTGCTGCTTCTTATTACGCATGATTTCCAAGTGCACACATGCGCTGTGTTACATTAGTTTCATTTTCAAAAAACAATGTTCAAATATTTGAGCACAACATCATCAATTTTTATTTATTATCGTCATGAAGTATTTCATTCATCTTTATTTACAATTCACATACAATTATGCATCAACAGTCATGTTTATGAAACATGCATGTAAAATAAGAAGCCACATTTTATTGTTAACAGTAAAGTCCCGTAACCATCAACAGAAATAATATCTGTCATGTTAAATCAATATATCACTTTGTCCTGTGCATACATTAACATGCATTTAAAAGAAATAATAATTTTCAATGTTTTATTATCAACAGTAAATTCATAAAACAACACAATCTTCGTACCAACTCTATGGTACTAATGTCAAACCTGGACAGTGACAAAAAAAGAGAAAGGAAAACTTACAACAACTCAAAATGGATTCCTGAGAAGAATACTCAATGTATCAAAACAAGAGCAAACCAGGACTAAAGTGCAGATCATAGCAGCGCTAGCTTTCATTAGAAAACAGCAAGTTAAATGGTTCGGCCATGTAATCAGACTACAAATTACAGTATACCACAACAAGCATTGATGTACAGACTAAATGGAATCAGAAGGAGCAGACCATATAATTGATGGACAGAGGGAATAACAGAGTCCATGGGAATCTTGATATATGAAGCCCATAAATGGGCACTTACCGACTGTTTATGCTTCACCTCGACACTGTAAGGTACAAGAGAACTGACATGAGATGAATGAAACCATCTACAGATATAATAGTGCCACTCAGGTTAAATAATTATAACATTTAATGGTGTACATACATTTACCATTGACGGGGGGCCGGGGGTGTCTCTGTTGTAGGAAGTGGTTAAACAGACTACCTTGTGTGCTAAAGATTTTGGTTGTTTCCCCGCTTCATCATTTGTAATGTGCAATCCAAATATGAACATATGGTCTTCAGTGTGTGAGATTTTTAGACAGCTTGACCTATACGTCATTCCCAATGAGACCGTTAAAACATTCACTGCAAAAGTGCTCACATGCACAGGTGACCGCCATGATCACGTCATATTTACGTCTTAACCGACTCTTCAATTTCCCATATTTCCACACCTGACAGCATTTACAGCTATCAGGCACAATGATGTATAGTTCAAGAGATGGATCAAAGGGCAATCGCCAAAAATGAACACTTGTCATTGTTGGTGTTATAAAGTCTACAGCAGATTTAAACAACAGTTTGTCTTTCATTAAGCGTGGTAATGGTAACTTGTTAACACGGTTCTCACGGCCAGGGGTTGTCCCCACAGCAGATGATACTTCCACGAAAGCCTGTCTAAACAGGGACACTGGCTGTGAAGACATCTCACCAAGCAGATTCAAACACTGTGTATGGTTTTTCTTTTCTAAATATGAACGAACAGGTTTGTTATGCATTATTGAAGTCAGATCTGATTTTGTAAGCCACATGATGTCAACAAAATGACGAGCCAGGGATGCATTACCACTTACCAGTGCTGCACATAAAGGTGATATATCAAATGTGGGATCAGCAGGTGAGAAGTATTTGTCTGACCTTACAGTTACAGGGCCTGTTCCATTTGTTATAAGTTTACGAATAGTGTCGCTGTCGGTACAAAGTAAAATTCTATGAATCGCCGTAGGCTGTAAATAAGACAAAAATGCACCTTCAGCAAGGAAAACTGCTAGGCAGGCTGTTATTTTGTAATTATAATGCCTCGAGGGCTGGAAGTATGATATGGCTGTCTTTGTCCTATCTTTTTTACTGACGGCATTAATGTCAGCTCCTGCATCCAGCAGAATCTGTACAATCCTTTCGCTGCAAATGTTTGCAGCCAACATTAATGGTGACAGGCCATCATCATTTTGCAAGTTAACGTCACAGCCTGCATTAATTAGAGTGGCTACCATGTCGACATGCCAGTCATTCTCCAAAAAATCATTTCTGTTTATTGCAAACAGCAAGGCTGTATTGCCATTGTCATCTATCATATTCATATCGGGGTTGTAATCTATCACCTCCATGACCACAGCTACTTCGCTGTATCTTGCTGCTTGCATCAAAACTGTCAATCCTACATTATTTCGTGAGTTAATAAAATGTTTGCTATAAGCACATTTGATTAGAAATTCAACATTGCTAAAACAACTTTGACAGACAGAATAAGAAACGGCAGTATCACCTTCATTGTCTCTGCAGTTAATGTCAGCCCCGTAGTCTAATAGTAACTGAAGCAGATCTGTACTGTCGTCTGTTAAAGCCACAAGCATTAATGGCGACGTGTCACCATGAATATTAGGAGAAGCTCCATTTTCAAGCAGTACTTTAACTATCTCTGCCTTAGATGTGTCGCACATTTTCCTGCCTAGAACCAGATAAAGAGGCGTGTAGCCACATGTTTCTACCAGCTTATTTACATCCGCTCCCTTCCGAATTAGAAATGAGGCAATTTCTCCATCTCTGGACTCCGCTAACAATTCTTCCAAACAAGGATACTCACCCGTAATTTCAAATGCAATATCAAGAATATGGCAAATGAATTCAATATTTGTTCCTCCTACTGCTAACAATAACAAATCCTGCTGATGTTTACAAATATATTGTTGAGTTTCTTGCCTACAATACGCAAGCAGGAAGTTAATGTGAGCCACACTCTCATTATGTATAAGAATGTAGAAAGCACTCTCGAGGTCAAAGTTTGCAGCATGCTGCAGTAGAAGTTTAGTGCAGTCTGTGTGGCCATGAACAAAGGCCAGGTCAACTGCTGAGTAACACAGTACTTTATCATGAACGTTGGCTCCAAATTTTAACATCACTTCAATCACGTCATAATGACCACCTTCTGCTGCGATACTTAACGGGGGATACCCATATGTCCCATTTGTCTTGTTCAGATCAGCACCATGCTGGCAGAGCAACTCAACCAGAGGATAACTGCCAGCTTTAGTTGCCACAGACAGAGGGAAAACTGATGGCCCACCATTCACATCCGCTCCTAATTCTAAGAGTCGTTTGACCATTGCAACGTGATCTTTGGTAATCTGGCTAAATTCACAATGAAAAAAGTTTGTGTAGGCATTACTGACCATTCTGGTCTTAACTTGTTCATCTAAATCTACACAGTCAAAAAATATGTCCAGAAATTTTACGTTGCAAGCATGAACTGCAGTGTCTAAGGGTGTTTTATCACTTTCATAAAATGTATATTTGTTTGCTCTCCTCCACACAGCATCAGAGATGAGTTCCCTACTCGACAGTTGCATGCCCTCTGCTGCATTTATGCCTGTGTTGAGTTCCATGGTTTCAGAAGCAGGCCTTCCTTCTTGTGTCGGACACTTTTCTGCTGAATGGATCCTGTCTACAGCAGCAAGTCTTGACACCTTCCGTTCTGGTATTTTCTAACCTGAAATGTAAGACAAATAGCTTCAACATCATGTCTTATTCTCACTAAATATTCATCAAGTGCAACGTACAAAAACTTGTGTTACTATGATTAAATATAATAAATATTAGTCTGCCATGTTCTGGAATGCTAGCATATAACATCATTCTAATTTCTCAAAAATTATTTAAAGGGCTGCACAAAAAGTAATATTTTATGTGTTTTCTTATCGCAAAAATGATGCACCAACGATGTGTTTCCATATGCAATTGCACAATTGTAGTCTCCTGCAGAGATAGTGCCACTGTAATAGGTCACAAAAATGGCAATTACTAACAATGACCTGCCTAACAATTAATTCTTGGTCATGAGAAAAAAGAATAATTCATAATGTGTATGGAGGGAGCGGCTGGCCGAGTGGCTAAGAATGCAGGGCTCTCCTTCGGGAGATCCGGGTTTGAATCCTCAGTAAGGTGTGGATTTTTTCTGTCAGGGGCAAAAAGAAAATCCTAACCTGCACAGTTCACTGCGACTGCACTAGCTAGGTGGGCTTAATTCCTCAGGCTCAAGGCCCCCCCCACCCCACCCCTGACCTACACTGTAAGGTACTATAGGCAGTAGATTACAGTTTTGACAGTTGACAGTTGGATGTTGTGCACTCAATAGCAAAATTGTGCTTTGCCATTTGATTTGAAATAGCAGTTGATAGAAGCTAGATTGTGAAGTTCAGAGTTGTAGTTTCATAGAGTGAAGAGACCATGTTGCATGAATGGCTATGTTCCGGGCATCTTGCTACAGCCAAAATCCTAAACATTTTGGACCGTGTAGAAGCCATTATTCATCTGAATGATCACATAGCAAGACAGCAATTGCCCTTACAGCTTTCTGGCAGGGGGTAAAGTGTGATGAAAATAATATATGTCCTTGAAGACTAGAAGGTATGTGCACAATGGGTTCTTCAACATATTACAGCTGACCAAAGACCCATGAAATCCATATTTATAGCTTTTTGGACAGCCAAAATGAGCAATCTGGACATTTTGAGGGAGGCTAAGTCGACAATTTATTACAAACATGAGAAAGAATTGTCGCCCTAGCATTGCCTGCTTGCTAGGGAAGAGGCAGGGGATATCCCGCAGGAGTCCATATGCCTGGTGCCCGCCCCGAATGCCTGCCAGACGTCCAGTGTTCACGACCAGTTTACCCATGGCCATCCCGTTCCTCGGCATGCTGGGCTGGTCCACATGTCATGGAAGAGAGTCAACATTTGAATTGATTCATGCCATTCGAGATTTGTGGAGAGGCATGATCGCTCACGAGCCAGGTGGCAAAGCACTGGATAATTTATAGCCTGTTAAAGTAACCATCTACTTTAGATGTAAAGATGTGCACAGTAAGTCTTCTGAATCATGTGCCATGTCAAGTTCTTACTTATTGAGAATCAGCATGTGAATAATCAGAAACAAGACAGTCGAGAAATTAGTGATGAACACTAGATTTGTAGAGGGGAAGGGCACAAAAAATACCATATAAATTATTTGGATAATTTGGCAACTGGTCTAGATCGAGGCTCTGACAGACAGTTAGAGCATTGCTTTACTGATCCGGCAGCTTCTGCAGGTTGTCTTGTCCCAGCTATATTGGTGATACCTTTCCTCTGGAGTAAACTAGGCAGGCAGAGAGAGGGATCATGCTACATGGGCAACACATGGTCTGTACAATTCAGCCCTGGCTTTGGACTTCATAAAAGGCATTATACCTTTCCATAGCACAAAGCTAGGGCTGCATTGTGGAGACTATGTGTTACCCACGCAGCATGATCCCTCTGTCTGCCTGCCTTGTGGTGGTGGCCAATATCATGAATGGTGCCTTTATTTCCTAAGACTTTCTGGTACTCATCTTAGGCTGAGTAAGGACATTCTGATATTTGAGTGCATTCAAATAATTATCAGGGATGTGTCACAGAAGTAAATAATAACACTGAACAAGCAAAAAACTTCTGGCTACAAACAGACATTTTATACAATATATCCTGCCATTACACAGAAATATCAGCTGTAGAACCCTTGAGGTAACAAGGCAGCCCAGGGGTGTCGAGTTGGCCATGCATCTAAGTACATTCGTCCCGCAGCAAGGTCCTGTCATTATTTGGAGTTGACAGGTTCGAATTTACTGTATGGTAACTAGTTTGCATGTTGTCTAGCAAGGCCCGTAATCTTGTGAATATATATGTAAATCCTGTCATTATACGTTAGTTGAAGAACTCTTGTATGTGGACAATTAGTAAATTAACAAAAATAGCTATTGAAGCCACAAAAATTTGGTTTACAGAAGATAGCTGAAAATACTAACAAAGCCAAATTGTGTAATATGATCTTCTTCTTCTTCTGCGTTCATCCGGAGTTTTTTTCCCGGATGTGATTGCGTTGTGCCTGTTTACAGCAGAGCTGCGTTCTTGCGCCGTTAGGCCGACACATCCAACTTTCTGCGGGCTGGGTTAACCGGGTTAACCTTCCCGGGGGTAATATGATCTGAAAGAGCCAATCAAAAGCTTCCACCTGCAGTGAGAAAGGGTGTTGAAGTGCTATATTGAACCAATACTATTGTATGAATGTGAAACATGGACAATAAGCAAACATGCTGAGACGTTTAATGGTATTGAAAATGTCTCCTAGGAATAGGTAAGAAACACCATGAACAGAGAGAAAAACAAGTGAGGCAGTCTTTAAGAAACACGTCTTTAGGACACCATAACATGATCAGAGAAACTACACATAGACTCGAGATATTTTAGTACATGTTGAGGATAAATAAACTTGAAAAACTTAGTGACAACTGATAAAATTTTGGGAGAAAAGAGCAAAGGGGAATGAAAGAAGTCAAATGGCTTGGCCACATGGCATAATCGGGATAGCACGCCCAAGACTGGTGATTATGTGAGATGACGGAACCATGATCTCCTACGTTTATCGGCGTGGCACACAATGATGAGATGACGGACCATGATCTGATACGTTTATCGGCCTGGCACACAATGATGAGATGACGAACTATGATCTCCTATGTTTATCGGCGTGGCACATAATGATGAGATGACGAACCATGATCTCCTACGTTTATCGGCGTGGCACACGATGAGAAAGACACATTATCACAAACAGATATGAGATAATTGTTTGTTTGCGCTCGCTCGCTTTGAACTCAAGCGTAGTCCATACACACTACTTCAAGTAGTGCTGGGCTGATTTCTGCGTGTGGGTCAAGGATAGGTCAACATTTTAGTCCAACAGTACACCAGATATTTAAGAACACGTGTTCTTATCCCGAGGTAGACCAAGAAGACGGTGGAGAGATAATACATGTACAGACCCACAAGCACTTGGAATAAACGACTGGCAAGAGAAGGTCCAACAGAGAGACGAATGGAGACGGATTGTATTTGCAGCAAAGAACCTAAATTGCTCAGAAGGCTGAAGAAGAAGAAGAAGTTCTTACCCATTTGGCCAGGCCGCCTTGGTATGAGATAGGAAAAGGAAAAAAAAACTGGAAATTAAAAGGGGTTGAGGAAGACAGTAAACAAAGAATATTGAGAAAGACAGTAAGGACAAAGATTGGGGAAGATTGTAAGGAAAGAGATTGAGAGTTCTTTTGTTAAGCACACACAAATATATGAAATATCATGAACATTCACTTTGAGTTCACTGCACTGATGCTAGCCTAAGAAAGTTTGGCCTATGGATGTTACATGCGTACTGAAAAATTTAAATTTTGGCAGTCTTTTATGAGTAAATTTATTAGTAAAACTTTAGTAACATATTATATATTTTAACTCTATACTATAGACAAAGAGTTTATAAATCTTTGGGGGAAACCCCCCCCCCCCCCACCCGCATTTTAACAGTATTTT
Organism: Cepaea nemoralis; assembly: GCA_014155875.1. NCBI lineage: Eukaryota > Metazoa > Mollusca > Gastropoda > Stylommatophora > Helicidae > Cepaea > Cepaea nemoralis. The sequence continues at coordinate 61,249 of JACEFZ010021010.1, forward strand.
AAAAGGCGTGCTGGTGTTTAAAGTATGCATAAAGTATGAACAACACACACAAAATTAACTTAAGAATGTCCTTCCAGACACCATGTGCTCTCTTTCACTAAAATAGAACATTACATTTTTAACTAACTATTGCATTTCATCTGAATCTGATAAAGGGCACACACACACAAACAAATATTGTCTACATATATAGTAGAGGATATTGAAATATGGTACATGGCCAAAAGAAAAAGGGCAACCTGAAACTACTAAACGTAAATGCTGGGTACTTCAAAGGATAGGCTAAAAGAGTTTATAATGCAACAATCTATACATAAAATAATAGTGATGTTATTAAAAGTTATGACCCTTGAAATAATTTTCTTATGTTAAGTCCCCTTGATAGAAATGATAAATATTAGCTGCCCGGCCCGGCTTCGCCCAGGCTCTGGCGGGGATCTATCTATCTATCTATGTATCTATCTATCTATCATCTATGTGGAGCATCTCATTTAATTCATCGTCAATCAACTCATTTAATTAATCTATAGCCAGGGGACGTAACTTAAGATATAACAATGGTACTAAAAGTTATATCCCTTTTTGTCATATATTTTATATTTTCTTATGTTCAGTCATGTAATTACAAAATTAAATTTTAGGAAGGTAATAGCTGATAGCTGATAGAAAAAACTATCACACTTGGTTGCAGAGGAATGAAAGGAAAACGTGTAGAAATTTCATCTCAATCGGTTGGACCGTTCGCGAACGCATAAAGGACGGACATACATACATACATATATACGATTTTATATATATAGATATATATATATGTGTGTGTGTATATTATATATATATGTGTGTACATATATAGTAGCCGGTCTCTCTGGCCGAGGGGTTACAAAAACTTTCTCCGTAATCCCGTTTATCACGCAGTCTCATAGCGGGCGAGAACTGGGAGCAGTTCTACCCCCGCTAGTGACTTGCGGGATAACTGAGCGTAATCTTGCCAAGAAATCAACAGACAGCTGAAAGATGCTGCTGTGACAGCTAAGTCCTGTAAAGGATACGCAAAAAAGAAAGAAAAAAAGATAGAAAACAAGCTGTAGGAAATCCTTAAACAATATGGAGTGAGTAAACATCTAACAAACCTATGTAAAAGTTTATACAACAACAGTGAATGCAAAGTGAGAGCAGCTGGAGGATATCCAGAGTACGACAAGGTTGTGTCCTGTCCCCTCTCTTGTTCATAACATATGTAAAGAAACCAGCCCAACAGAGACCACAAGAACACTGAATGATAAGAACACAGAAGAACCATCTCCAAATCTAGTTAGTCGATAGATCATCCTCATTGCAACGAAACCCTACCATGCCATCCCTCCTCGCATCTGCTGGTACGTCGAACAGTCAATAATATTCTGCCTCTTTGGGAGGGCTGTGCCCCCCTCCAAAAAGGTAAATTTTTAAACCCGAAAGTTTATTTGAGTAAAATGTCCAAAGTCTTCTTCTGTCCTCAGAGGGCTGTCAGGGGCAAAAAGAAAATCCTAACCTGCACAGTTCACTGCGACTGCACTAGCTAGGTGGGCTTAATTCCTCAGGCTCAAGGCCCCCCCCCCCACCCCACCCCTGACCTACACTGTAAGGTACTATAGGCAGTAGATTACAGTTTTGACAGTGACAGTTGGATGTTGTGCACTCAATAGCAAAATTGTGCTTTGCCATTTGATTTGAAATAGCAGTTGATAGAAGCTAGATTGTGAAGTTCAGAGTTGTAGTTTCATAGAGTGAAGAGACCATGTTGCATGAATGGCTATGTTCCGGGCATCTTGCTACAGCCAAAATCCTAAACATTTTGGACCGTGTAGAAGCCATTATTCATCTGAATGATCACATAGCAAGACAGCAATTGCCCTTACAGCTTTCTGGCAGGGGGTAAAGTGTGATGAAAATAATATATGTCCTTGAAGACTAGAAGGTATGTGCACAATGGGTTCTTCAACATATTACAGCTGACCAAAGACCCATGAAATCCATATTTATAGCTTTTTGGACAGCCAAAATGAGCAATCTGGACATTTTGAGGGAGGCTAAGTCGACAATTTATTACAAACATGAGAAAGAATTGTCGCCCTAGCATTGCCTGCTTGCTAGGGAAGAGGCAGGGGATATCCCGCAGGAGTCCATATGCCTGGTGCCGCCCCGAATGCCTGCCAGACGTCCAGTGTTCACGACCAGTTTACCCATGGCCATCCCGTTCCTCGGCATGCTGGGCTGGTCCACATGTCATGGAAGAGAGTCAACATATTGAATTGATTCATGCCATTCGAGATTTGTGGAGAGGCATGATCGCTCACGCCAGGTGGCAAAGCACTGGATAATTTATAGCCTGTTAAAGTAACCATCTACTTTAGATGTAAAGATGTGCACAGTAAGTCTTCTGAATCATGTGCCATGTCAAGTTCTTACTTATTGAGAATCAGCATGTGAATAATCAGAAACAAGACAGTCGAGAAATTAGTGATGAACACTAGATTTGTAGAGGGGAAGGGCACAAAAAATACCATATAAATTATTTGGATAATTTGGCAACTGGTCTAGATCGAGGCTCTGACAGACAGACAGTTAGAGCATTGCTTTACTGATCCGGCAGCTTCTGCAGGTTGTCTTGTCCCAGCTATATTGGTGATACCTTTCCTCTGGAGTAAACTAGGCAGGCAGAGAGAGGGATCATGCTACATGGGCAACACATGGTCTGTACAATTCAGCCCTGGCTTTGGACTTCATAAAAGGCATTATACCTTTCCATAGCACAAAGCTAGGGCTGCATTGTGGAGACTATGTGTTACCCACGCAGCATGATCCCTCTGTCTGCCTGCCTTGTGGTGGTGGCCAATATCATGAATGGTGCCTTTATTTCCTAAGACTTTCTGGTACTCATCTTAGGCTGAGTAAGGACATTCTGATATTTGAGTGCATTCAAATAATTATCAGGGATGTGTCACAGAAGTAAATAATAACACTGAACAAGCAAAAAACTTCTGGCTACAAACAGACATTTTATACAATATATCCTGCCATTACACAGAAATATCAGCTGTAGAACCCTTGAGGTAACAAGGCAGCCCAGGGGTGTCGAGTTGGCCATGCATCTAAGTACATTCGTCCCCGCAGCAAGGTCCTGTCATTATTTGGAGTTGACAGGTTCGAATTTACTGTATGGTAACTAGTTTGCATGTTGTCTAGCAAGGCCCGTAATCTTGTGAATATATATGTAAATCCTGTCATTATACGTTAGTTGAACTCTTGTATGTGGACAATTAGTAAATTAACAAAAATAGCTATTGAAGCCACAAAAATTTGGTTTTACAGAAGATAGCTGAAAATACTAACAAAGCCAAATTGTGTAATATGATCTTCTTCTTCTTCTGCGTTCATCCGGAGTTTTTTTCCCGGATGTGATTGCGTTGTGCCTGTTTACAGCAGAGCTGCGTTCTTGCGCCGTTAGGCCGACACATCCAACTTCTGCGGGCTGGGTTAACCGGGTTAACCTTCCCGGGGGTAATATGATCTGAAAGAGCCAATCAAAAGCTTCCACCTGCAGTGAGAAAGGGTGTTGAAGTGCTATATTGAACCAATACTATTGTATGAATGTGAAACATGGACAATAAGCAAACATGCTGAGACGTTTAATGGTATTGAAAATGTCTCCTAGGAATAGGTAAGAAACACCATGAACAGAGAGAAAAACAAGTGAGGCAGTCTTTAAGAAACACGTCTTTAGGACACCATAACATGATCAGAGAAACTACACATAGACTCGAGATATTTTTAGTACATGTTGAGGATAAATAAACTTGAAAACTTAGTGACAACTGATAAAATTTTGGGAGAAAAGAGCAAGGGGAATGAAAGAAGTCAAATGGCTTGGCCACATGGCATAATCGGGATAGCACGCCCAAGACTGGTGATTATGTGAGATGACGGAACCATGATCTCCTACGTTTATCGGCGTGGCACACAATGATGAGATGACGGACCATGATCTGATACGTTTATCGGCCTGGCACACAATGATGAGATGACGAACTATGATCTCCTATGTTTATCGGCGTGGCACATAATGATGAGATGACGAACCATGATCTCCTACGTTTATCGGCGTGGCACACGATGAGAAAGACACATTATCACAAACAGATATGAGATAATTGTTTGTTTGCGCTCGCTCGCTTTGAACTCAAGCGTAGTCCATACACACTACTTCAAGTAGTGCTGGGCTGATTTCTGCGTGTGGGTCAAGGACGATAGGTCAACATTTTAGTCCAACTGGTTTACATTAAATTCTCTGCACTTCTCTATTATTAAACGCATGTTGAATATGTGATCTCTTGTTCCTCTTCCTTGTCTAAATCCAGCTTGAACCACGTTAATCTCTTCTTCCATTTTCTTACTAAGCCTTCGCATTATGACTTTTAGTAGAATTTTACTTGCATGACTGATCAGGGCAACAGTTCTATAGTTGGTGCATAATTTCAGGTTGCCCTTTTTTGGTATTGGAATGAAGATAGTTCTCTTCCAATCTTTTGGCCATATACCATATTTCCAAATCTTTGTACATAATGCATGATATATGTGTATGCTTTCTTCTCCTCCCGCTTTAATTAGTTCAGCTGGTGTTTCATCACATCCAGGAGATTTACCATTCTTCAGGTGCTTTATAGCCCAAGCAATTTCATCTAATGAAGGTTCAGGTTCTGTCTCTGCTGTCATTGGCTCATGTATCTCATTCATATCCTCACTGTCACTCATATACATTCCACTGCAGTACTCCTGCCATCTTTCTAGAATTTGTCTAGATTCTGTTAAGGTATTTCCCATCTTGTCACAGATAACATTCAATTGAGGATGAACATTTCTTGTCAATAACTTCATTTCTTTAAACATTTCATAATCTCTTCCAGCCTTATGATATTGCTCTATTCTGGTACAGCAATCTTGTATATATTGATTTGTGTCCTTTCTTGTGTTCTTTCTTATTTCTCGAGTTAAAGATTTATACTTCATCCTGCTGTTATCGGATTCATCTCCTTTCTGTTTCAGCTCCCTTCGTTGTTTTATTAATTCTAACGTGTCTGATGTAATCTATGGCTTAAGTTGCTTTTTCTTGGTCGGAATTAGATCTTTGGCTGCATTTATCAAGATATCTCTAGCTTGTACTGCCAGTTCATCAGGTGTCATTTCTTCTTGTACAGACATCAAGACCCCAAAGCGATTCCTAACTTCTATGTTGTATGCATCTGGTATTTTTGTGAGATCAAAACGAAGTGGCCTTGGTCCTCGGGTAAGCTTTTTGAGTTTTAATTTCAGATTTGCTTCTAATAACTGATGATCTGTATCACAGTCTGCACTTCGTAGGGCTTTTAGATGTTATGCTTTCATCATGTTACATACCTAAAATTATGTCAAAGATAGATAACTCAGGGATCCCCCAGACAGAGGATGAATGACAATCCATTATGGTCACATGGCAGACATATTGAAATTGTAATATATTTGCTTTACATTTCTTTTTAAAATAGAATATTACATGTGAAGAGAATAATGTGCCCTGCCAACTGGCATAGGCATATGTGCATTCCCACAGACCTTACCTTTACCTATATTATATCTAATTTCTTTGTTCATCTTATATTCTTTGTTAGTTTTACTTTGTTCTCTTTTGTCCATCAATTTCTTACTGCATACTTCTTGTGTAATATTTATTTGTATTTGCCCTTTTATCTTAACCATGGTAACCCTATCACTATCTGATATACATCAATAACCATCATTGGATTTGTCTGTTGCTCCATCATAATGTAGAACATACTAGACCTACTTATTTTTGTGTTATCACCTCCTTACCTTTTCCCATCTCAACTCACTCATTCCTGGGATCTTTTCCATCACATCTCATTCATTTAAAAAAGTTATTTGCATATCCTACACATGAGGACGCAGTAAACCATAGCATTATTTGGCTGTTTGTGATTTCTTGGCAAGTTTACGTTCAGTAGTTTGCCATTGTTTTCTGAGCTACCTGCAATCATAACACTGAATGAAAACTAGCACAAGGCAGTCTGCTTCCAAATAGCCTGTAGCTGTGTTTCTAGCGCGGTATGCAGGATTCAAATTGAAATTATGTTTATACGCCCTTCGTCACAATGATATTAATTTTCACCTTTTTCATTTCTTTTTATGTTGTCTGTTTATCCTATTTACATTAATATTCTCGCTTTATATGTGTCTTTCTAAGAACAGGTTAATTCTTGTTTTGTCAACAGAATCCAGATGACAGTCTGGTGATGTCACTTGTGGGTCTTGTGACATTCCATATGGGACGAGTGTGTAGTTGGACATCCATATTCACTGACTTCAAAATGTGAATCTACATGATTTCATGAGAAGATAATGTGGTTTCTCCTGGGCTACCACACCACACATGGAGGACTTTCAGACATGGTTGAATTCTACACTCAGCTCTGCTTTTATATTTATTTATTTCATAGTTTTACAATATACATGACTGAAACTGTAGAAGAGTTGTAGCCAGTGATCCCTGTGTATACTGAAAGAATGAACATCATCCAATCTATCACAACCACAGGACAGATCACTTTTTAATATTTAATAATAGATTAATACTAGTAACACAAATAGAATCGAATAGGTCGTCGAATTGTGCCCTCATGTAAAACAAATAGTATATGTTATTGAATTCTGCTCTCTTTCCTACTTAGTAACGTTTTAATTTCCTCATTTGACATGATTAAAATGTCTGTTGAAGACCATTTATGGGTGTCTCAGTGGCAAAGTGATCAAGCCGTTTGACTAGGGCTCTGAAGGTTGTGGCTGTGGGTTTGATTGCGGGCCATGTCCTTCAGTTCATGAGTGATTTTTGTCAGAGACTCCTGGGGGTCGTCACTGGAACTACGGAGTTTGTTCTATGTGTGACACTTTCCATGCTGCAGAAAGAGACTGAGCCATATGGGATAAACACCCAGTGCAACTCCTTTGGATTAAGTAACATGTTTTATGATAAAAATATAAAGAATACCATGGATGGGCAGACAAATTAGACAACTGATGCCATGAAATCTTAAATTAGGCATAGCAAGATTTTGGGACATTAACATGTGGGAAACAAATTGGTAACAAATGACAAACTGAATGGGGAAAGAGAAATCAGAAGGTGAAGAGATAAATATGCGGATAGCTCGGCCAGATGGAAAAGATCACATACCTGATGGTGATCGTGTCAACTGTCATGTGGTGAATTATGACCACCCACGCTTATCCGCTTGGCACGTGGTGATGATTTGTTTATTATGGTTATTGGCGCTAAACTAAAATGCCTCTGTTGAAATTGACATCTAGGTTACATTTAGGTATAGACAGTTGGATTTGATCTTTCAAGGGCTATCTTTCTTCGGTGGTAGATTATGCAAAAACATCATCGATTCATCTAATATATTATATACTTTACTAATAGTAATACTATACTGTTATCAAGTTATCATATTTAGTAGAATTATTATATATCATTGGCACCTTGCCGTCTTGACAGACGATAGTTTGTAAGGGATGGAGTTATTGCCTCTCCATAGCACAAAGCCTGGGCTAAAATATAGAGATCATGTGTTGCCCATGCAGCATGATCTCTCTCTCTGCCTGCCTAGTTCACTCCAGAGGAAAGGTAACACCTCTACATCTGGAACAAGACAAGCTGCAGAAGCTGCCGGATCAGCAAAGCAATCCTCTAATTGTCCTCCTGTCGGAACTTCGATCCTAGACTAGCCGCCAACCAAGGCTTAGGGCCTGGTCTGCCCTGCCATGACACTTTGTCTTTAGGTTGCATTTCCTCGCACCAGGGTAAGGCTTGTACCCTCCCAATTACGCTCTTCTGCCCGAAGCCGTTGGCACAGTGTGGGGTGTCGGGTTTGGTAAGCACCGTCCAACTTTCGGCGCTAACAGAAAGCAGGTAGTACCGTCTACTGTTATATGGTAGCTCAGTCATATCTGACTAAGACCTGACACAAGAATTATATAATGACAATAAAATAACCTACACTTACAATCTACATGTCAGTTCGTAACTTTACATGGCTAATTACTATTTCTAGCAAGTTCCATCGTGCCGCGACCGGAAATGAAAACAGAAATCATTTACGGAATCATATAGCCATGATTCACCGTGTCTCCCTGTTCACGCTAGTTCAGACCATGCATTCTTTAGACGTCATTTATTCATTCAAATCTAACGTGACAATAACTCACGTCATCCGGGGTTTTCCAAGAAAGGTATGCCTAATATTTCGTGCACAACGATTGGTTGAAATCATCGTAACCTTTTATATAAATAATAATATATTTTATACTTATTGTAATTAATTTTTTTTGGGTGTGTCTGATAGAATTAATTCAATTATAGATGTATTTTTGAATTCTGCATACAATTTAAAATATATCTGGAAAGTTTTAATCGCTTTAACTCGCTGCCGGGTGGATGTAAACAACATTTTCTGCGAAGATGTTTTTGGTTCTTTGCGCATATATATCGGACTGTCATGTGCACTTTGTAACACTATTCTGGTATTGCAGATAGAATTAAATCAATTTTAGATGTAATTTTGAATTCTGCATATAATTTTAAATATATCTGGAAAGTTTCATCACTGTTATAGCTTCAGCTGTGGATGAAAAACAACATTTTCTGCGAAGCGTGTCTTTGTGAATGGAGAAACGCATGGCATGCACCATAGCGACTGCGCAAGCGCGAATCGATCGAAGTGGCATGTACACTTTCACATTTCAACACTCAAAACGTGCAATTTGACCTACTAAAGTTAAATAGAACACAAGTTTAAAGATTATTAATAATTTATGTGGGCACTCTTCCGAGAGACGGGTCTAAATAGTTCTGCAGTGAATAAGTGATTAGGGTTAGTGTTAGTTATATAAAATTATTCACTGCAAATCAAATCAACTTTATTAGGGTTACAAATTGGGCGCGCAGGCCCGTCTTACATTTGGCCCTTCAAGGCAAATAAATAGCAGAACTATTTAGACCCGTCTGTCAGAAGAGTGCCCCTTTATGTGTATACTTGTGCTATCTTTTAATCATTTAACATGACGGAACATATTTTTGAAGTCAGTTTTCATAATTCGCCTATGACCCATTTGGTTGAGACCAACATCGCACGCGGAGAAAAATGAAAACGGCACACTGAACCGTAAATAATTTTTTCTGGCGCTTGGAATAGAAAACCATCAATTTTAGATGGATCTTCGAATTCTGCATCAGATTTTTCAGAAATTTGGAAAGTTTCATTGCTAACTTGCTTTAATTGTGGTTGAAAAACAGGCGAAAATGTTACAATCATAAAACCCAAAACAGTGGCTTGACTATATAAATATCTTTGTGGAACAATGATTGTGTTCTCGCTAGCGTAATTGTATGCATTCTGCCTGTCATGCGGGAGGCTGAGGTTCTCTTCCCGGCTGGGCATTTAAAATTTTTTTTACATTTTTCACAAAATTATTATTAGATGATATAATAGAAACTATTAAACATTACGAACTAAAATATTATATAGAACTAAGAAACTGGAAGTTTGTGAATAAAGTGTGCTCTATGGATATGTGCGAGCTGCCGACTGCCAGGGAGCGCATCCCACAGAGGCAGCGGAATGATTGCGTATTGGAATCGATGAATCCAATAGATGTCTTTATTTAATGTGAATTTTAATTGCCATATAAAATATTGCCCCTGAATCAGCAAAGTTTCATCGCTAAACTTGCTCAAATTGTGGTTGAAAAACAGATTTTCTGCGAAGATGTGACTTTGTGAATTGGAAAAACCCACGGGTCATGACGTGACGGCCGCCGCATACTTTTCAACACAAAAAACGTATGATTTGACCTACTAAAGTTAAAGAGAACACAATTTTAAAGATTTTAATAATTTATTTGTATACTTGTACTATTTTGTAATCATTTAACATAACGGAACATATTTTTGAAGTCAGTTTTCATATGCCCGTTTCAGAACATCTCGCATGCATACCAGCTGGTGGAGGTAATCGGACACACTGGAGAGCTACACTTACGGGTGAATAACATGAGAAATCGCAACTCGTCTCACCTTCACAAAATTGTGAATATCTTCACTTATAAGTAACATATAGGCATCATTGAGGTACCATCATTATATTTTGAATTTCAAGGCCTATCTACTGTCGCAGTCTCATTTGTAAGTACTCAAAATTAAAATAATAAAATGATGATACTCAATATTTTTTTACATCTCAAATCCCGAAACAACAAAATAAATCTACTACTATTTCAGTGGTGTATATCACTATATGTCAGAAGCTGTTTCATATTTAAATGTTATATTAACCATATAATATAACTAATGAAATACATACATACCTAGCTTAAAACAATCCAAAGACACTCCTGTAGTTGTTCATAAGAGAATAGCGAAATCAGGCCAACACGGAGATTCACGTGGTCTTGTTTACGCTTGGGCAGGTGGCGACGTCCTGGGTGGACGACTGAGATTGTGATAATGTCAATACTGCAACTGTGTTACCAGGTTACAGTTTGATTTTAAAGCCAAACGTATATAGAATCAAGCCAAATACATTTATGTGTGTTTCATTCTCGTTTTTTGCCGAAACAAATTAAATTTGTAAATGAATAACTCATTACTATAGCAAGGACCTTTAGCACTTGCAACTTTACAACAATGCAGATATTTACGACTTGAAGAAATCACAAAATATAACCTAAATATATCAAAATGTGGCGCTAAAATATTCAACATGAACTTAAAATATTCTCTTTTATTTTTCCACTCTTGACAGCTTCTTATTTGTGAGTTAGATATGTCATCGTGCTAAAGGCTATTTTCGCCACGACTATTCTTATACTTATTCTAATCTCTACAAGCCACCTTCCATTGTTTTTTATTATTATTTTATTTTTGCTTTAGATCGCTTTGAACACATGTATATATAGCATATAGCCCATACACTTACTACTATTTTAATTTATTTATAATGCACTGGACTTATTTAGACGCCGTTTATATATATATATATATATATATATATATATATATATATATATATATATATATATATATATATATATATATATATAAATTATCTTATATATAAATTGCGATCTCCGTCTGTCTGTCTGTCTGTCTGTCTGTCTGTAGTCTGTATGTCCGTATGTCCTTTATTTGTTCGCGAACGGCCCATCCGATTGAGATGAAATTTTCTACACGTCTTCCTTTCATTCCAGAGCTGCCAACTGTGATATTTTTTTTAGTGTGAAATCGGCTGCTTACCCAATATTATTTCATTTTTCATTTTTCATTGTAATTTCATATATCTCAGGGGACTTAACTCTGTAAAAGTTATTTCAAGGGGCATAACTTTTCTGTATAGACTTATAGTCATATTGTGGCATCGTTTTCAAAGATTTATAAACTCCTTTGTCCATAGTTATGTACCGGCATATGAGTTATAATAAACAATGATACAATCTGTAAGGCATTTTCAAATTTTTCATAAAATAATGCACAATGCATAACATTGTAACTCATCTTTTTTTTCTAAGAAGTTACTGTAGTCATGCAGGTGATTAGAAAGAGTTTCATTAAAAATAATGGATGGTGTGGGGAAAAGGGCATTCTTTTAAGTTACTTTTTTATTGTATGAATTTAATGAGACGCTACCCGCCAGGAGCTGGGCGAAGCCACGCGGGTCAGATAGATAGACAGACCCACCTTTTCGCTGCAGTTGTCTACAGGCATATGCGTTAAAATCCTCCTCCTACTCTCCCCTCCTCCTCCTACCCTCCCCCTCCTCCCTCTCCCTCCTCCTCCTCCTTCCTCCTCCTCCTCCCTCTTCCTCCTACCTCCTCCCTCTTCCTCCTACCTCCTCGCCCTCATCCTAATCACTCCTCTTCCTTCCCCCCTCCCTTCTCCTCCCCCTCTCCTCCCACTCCCTCCTCCTCCCTCCTTCTAATTCTACGTCCTCCCCTCATCCCTCCTCCTCCCTCTACCTCCTCCCTCCACATCCCTCCTCCTCCTCCCTCCTCCTCCTCATCCCTCCTCCTCCTTCCTCATCCTCTCTCCTCCTCCCTCCACATCCCTCCTCCTCCTCCACTACCTCCTCCCTCCTCCTCCTCTCTCCTCCTCTTACTCCCTCCTCCTCCCTCCTATTCCTCACTACTCCTACTCCTCCCTCCTCCTCCTCCTACGTCCTCCCCCTCATCCCTCCTACTCCCTCCTCCTCCTTCTCCTCCCTTTGTCTCCCTCCTCCACCCACCTCCTCCTCCTCTTACTCCTCCCTCCTCATCCCTCCTCCTCCCTTCTCCCTCCCCATCCTCTCTCCTCCTCCCTCCACATCCCTCCTCCTCCTCCCTCTCCTCCTCCAAACCTCCTCATCCCCCCTCCTCCATTCTCCTCCTCCCTCCTCATCCTCTCTCCTCCTCCCTCTACCTCCCCCTCCACATCCCTCCTCCTCCCCCTCTTCCTCCTCCTCCCTCCTCCTCCTTCTCCTCCCTCCTCCTTCTCCCTCTTCCTCTTCCCTCCTCCTAGTCACTCTCTTCCTTCCTCCTCCCTTCTCCTCCTCTCTCCTCCTACTCCCTCCTCGTCCTACCTCCTCCCCCTCATCCCTCCTCCTCCTCTACCTCCTCCCCCTCCTCCTCTCTCCACCTCCCTCCTCCCTCTTCCTCCTTCTCCTCCCTCATCCTTCTCCCTCTTACTCCTCCCTCCTCCCTCCGCCTCCTCCCTCCACCTCCTCCCTCCGCCTCCTCCCTCCTCCTCCTCTCTCCACCTCCTCCCCGCTCCTCCATCTACCTCCTCCTCCCCATGCGTTCTTCTCCTCCCTCCTTCTCCCTCCTCCTCCTCCTTCCTCCTCCCTCTTCCTCCTCCCTCTTCCTCTTCCTACCCTCCGCCTCCTCGCTCCTCCTGCCTCCTCATCCTTCCTCCTCCCTCCTCCTCCCTTCTCCTACCTCGTCCTCCTCTCTCCTCCTCCTACTCCCTCCTATTCCTCCCTACTCCACCTCCTTCCTCCTCCCTCCTCTTCCCTCCTCCTCCTTCCTCCTCCCTCCTCCTCCCTTCTCCTACCTCCTCCTCCTCTCTCCTCCTCCTCCTAATCCCTCCATTCCCCCCTACTCCTCCTCCTTCCTCCTCCTCCTCTTCCCTCCTCCTCCTCTCTCCGCCTATCTCTTCCTCCCTCCTACTCCTCCCTTCTCCACCTCCCTCTTCCTCCTCCCAGCTCCTACTCCTCCTTTTCCTTCTTCTGCTGATGCTGCTGCCGCCGCTCCATTTACCCAAGTTAATTGTTGGGGAAGATGTAAAGATCTTTCAGTGCTCTTTCTAATGCTTTTGTAAGTTGGGCTTCGTTTATCTAAGGTTGTTCTAACTGCAACCAATAAATGATTAGACAGACAGAAAAAACAGACAGACAGACAGACAGTCGGTAACGGGGAAAGAGAACTTATATGACTACTTATATGAATTAAATGAGATGCTCCCACCAGGGACTGGGCGAAGCCGGGCAGGGTCAGGCAGACAGACAGATAGACAGTCGGGAACGGGAACTTATATGACTACTTATATGAATTAAATGAGATGCTCCACACCAGGAGCTGGGCAATGCCGGGTCAGACAAACAGACAGACAGTCGGTAACGGGAACGGGAACGAGAACTTATATGACTACTTATATGAATTAAATGAGATGCTCCCCACCAGGGTCTGGGCGAAGCCGGGCAGGGTCAGCTAGTGTATATATATATATATATATATATATATATATATATATATATATATATATATATATATATATATATATATATATATATGCAACTTTAGAATAGACCTCGGGTTACGAACGCCTCAGGTCACGAATAATTCAGTTACGAACAACTTGGAAAATTCTATGTCTCTTGTAACGAACACTGCCTCGGGTTGAGAGAGAGAGAGAGAGAGAGAGAGAGAGAGAGAGAGAGAGAGAGAGAGAGAGAGAGAGAGAGAGAGAGAGAGAGAGAGAGCAGGGTGTAACGTTGGAGACAAACGATTGAGGACAGTACAAACAATACTACAGGTGAGCTTGTGGATCTTCAGAATGAACAGTTAAAGACATTAACGGATTAAAGGAAGTGCAGTTGTCCGATGATGAGGAGTCAGTGACAGTTTCAACTGCAAGGTTTAAAGAAATTTGCAGCAAGTGGGCAGACGTCGAAGACTTCATTGTGAACCATCATTGAAACAAACTTGTTGCTAACAGGGCAGTAAACCTGATAAATGATAACGCGATGGCTCATTTCAGAAAGATTCTCCAGCAAAGGAAGCGACAAATTTCCCTTGATAGTTTCTTGGTGCAGAAAGATTCCCAGTCGGCTGCCAGGAAACAGCGACAAGATACTCCTGAAACTAATGATTGACAATAACAAAGAAAATGATAATTTTCCCATGATCGTTTTCTTGGTAATAAAGATTGAGTAACTCTTTTTATTTAAATTTTACATTAAATTCATTTGGTTGTTTTCTTTCTCTTTATTTAATACGCGAAAGACACGTATTCTTTTCGTTTTGTCAGGTAAACGACCTGATGTTAATAACAAAGAACGATTTTTTCATCTTGAAACGGATTGTCTTTATTTCAATGTTTCACGTTACGAACGTTTCGGGTTACAAACTGAGTTCTGGAACGAATTAAGTTCGTAACCCGAGGTATCACTGTACATATCATATCATATCATATCATATCACATCATATCATATCATATGCCTTGCCTATAAGCGTTGGTGGGCATGTTTTGCCGTCACCAGAGTAGTGGATCAGCTCAGCGTTCTTGTCTCGAAAATACCACGTAGCCAAGACATCCAGGTATTTACTTCTCTGCCTTCCCCTTGTTCTCTTCCCCTCAATCTTGTCAGTGGTCACCAAGTTCTGTATTATTTTTCTTCTCATAACGTGTATTAAAAAAAAAAAAAAAAGACAAGAAAGAAGTGTTCCATATGTTGCTCTTATGTAGCCTGGGTGGCAGATTTGGGTTGAGCGCCCAAACTTGCATATATACCCCACGGCTCGTATATTCACCACCTCTACAGAAAAAGTCAAACTCCAGGCCTTCTCGTGGCGGACCTGTTTTAACTAACAGGAGAAGGGGCCGCGGCGAGTCTCTGGCGCCGAAAAATAACCAGAATGCTCTAAATGTGTATGCACGTACATGCATGCGCAGACACGTATGGACGTACCTACACATCTAAACTCAAGTAAGACCACGGCATGGTATAGTAATGGAAAGGTGCTGAAGACGGAGGCAACCAGCCAGGAGGCGCACCACTGAAATCAGGAAGCCATGCAATTACGCAATGAGAAATGTCAGTTACTCCATCCATCATGTGCCATGCCGGTAAGCGTGGGCGGTCATGTTCTGCCATCTCACTGGATCACCAGATTCGTGGATCAGCTCCGTGTCAATTACTGCAAAACGTTATTGTGCTCGCCCTGCTTTGGACCCCCCTGGTAGGTGCAGTGCCGTGTCCTATCCCTCGAAAGGGTCCAACCAAAACGACTGGAGGTCGTTCTCAAATGTCTTCTGGAGCCAGGGGCCCTGAAAATAGAACGTCTGGCCATAGCAAATAAAGACTAAAAATAATGCACGGGAATGCGGGGGGAGTCAGGGGAAAAAATTGAACTGGAAAACATCGTGGAGCAAGTAAAACGAAGCAAATGTTGCTTGCAAGAATCTCATCTCATTGAAGTAGCTTCAAATTCAGAGGCTACCAGTGTTACCGATCTGACTGAAAGGACAGGCGAAAAGATGGGATAATGACCCTTGTACAAAATAACATAACAGCTTCCCAAATTGAAGTTTACATGGAAGGGACTGAGTATCAGACACTTAAACTCAAGACAGGCAATACAGATCTTCTTCTGCTGCGTTCATCCAGAGTGGTTTTTTTTTTTTTTGGTTGTCTTTCAGACCTAATTGCGTTGTACCCGGTTATGCGCCCGTAGGCCGACACATCCAACTTCGGCGGGCGTTTGTTGACCGGCTTAGCCTTCCCGGGTGTTTCGAAGGACTTTCGACTCTCACTGTTGTGGTGCCGTCCACATCCCAGCTGGTCAAGTTAGAACGATCGAAGACATCACGGTCAGCCCTCAAAAGAAGGCGGGGCAGTCCATGGGCATTATCCCCCATGCAAGGGGACTTCCATAATTGCAGGGCCGACAAATCAAATACTATAGCGCTCTGGTATTGGGCTCCCCCAAGGGGTCGTCACATCCTGCGCATGGCTGCTTAACTTCCTCACTTCCGTATATTAGGCATTACGTTCGCTACTGGCCGCTCCCCATGCAAACCAGGAACAGTCAGTCTGCAGACGACAACCACTCAGCAAGCTTTCGCTTGGGACTTCCATGTAATGGATTCGCTAGCCAAGCGTCCCATTTCGTGTTAATGAGACGTTTTTCTGGAACCTCACCACTTCAGAGAAGCACATTTCCATAATCAGGCCGTGATTCAGCAAAGCACTTACAGTCTGGCAGGATTAGGCCTAGGATGGTCATGTTTTCTCCGTGGGATTTTATCTTCTTCTTTCCTGCTCTTCCATGGGATTTTATTGAGGCAGTCATTTCAAAATCATCTGAAAACTATAAAGTAATTAGAGAAATTAGTTGCAAACCGTCAAGATTTTGAGGCATGCAATGAGGAGAAATAAACTCGAAAAAACTTAGCGACAACTTACAAACCTGATGGGAAAAAGCAGGAGATAGATAAGTGATAAATACCTGGATAGCTTGGTCGCATGGCATACATGGGACAAGACATTACTGAACTGACACTCTGCTGATCATGTGAGATGACAAACATTTATAGGCATGACATATGAAGATTGTGAAGATCATCATAGAAAAATTAACCAGAACAAAAATGTATCACAGAATAGGACAAGCAAAAACTGCATTTTATCAAATGTAAATCTTATTCAGTGTATATCGTTGTAATATAATTGTAGCGTCTCTATAATCCCCTAGTATTGACGCTTTAAACATACAATGCCCTAGTATTTACTGTTTAAGTAAATTACTTTATGGGAAGAAAACAGCGCTAGACTGACCCGTTAGACAGCCAAATGTATGTGGCCCTAGTTTAAATACAAGCACCGAGATTGGTCAAGTACCTGGCCAAGACGGGCGCTAGATTGAACAAAGGGAATAGTAGCCATTCAGTCAGAGAAGAAAGACCGAACTGGTAGACGGCCCCACGGGAAAGGGCAAAATTCCCGAAATATATCAATCTCTGCATCCTAAGTACGATAATATGCATTATGGATGTGTAATCATGTCTTTTGATAAGGTACATATATCATTGTGTTTATCCCAGACACTGAAGTCATAGAAAGAGAACTTGAACTATCGTGCCATTTTCGGTACAATCTTCTTATTTACATATTAGTAACCACACAATAGGTGTGATGGACATGTAATCCTTTCATAAATATGCTAAGGGAAATGCCATGTGTGATGAGGAAAATCTCATAAAGAAAGAAAGAAAACGCATGATATATATATTTGAATGTTTAGCAGGACGTGCCTTCAGTCCACATTACATCATGGTTGTAGGCGCCTGGATTAATCTTATGTTCAGAAATTGCCAACAACGTTCAACACACTTACCCTGTTACAGAAGTATTCCATAAATATGAACAATTCTTACAATCGAAGCAATTGGTGAGTTATACCACAGCGTTCATTAATCCCATGCTGCTATAGGCAGGTGGACGAAGACTATCTAGTCTGGTCTTATGGTTGGATGAGTGGGAGAAGTATTCCATGAATGGCCTCTGTATTGTTATTATTATCTTTATAATTAGTATTGATAGTATATGAGGGATTCATATGTATTCTATGTTATGAAAATTATGTATTCTATTCAAGATTGTTATTTTATTGCTGGAGCATACATTTTAATGTTACCCCAATGGGGACATGATGGGATGATGTAAGAAACCTTGTGTATATCAGTACCACAAGAATAGAATGTTGACTGGTATGGTTGATGGCCTTTGGCGTAATGCTGATTAACCTTATGAAAGAAGACGATAAGTTCTGGGAAAAAAGACTTGTCTCAGAAACTCTTGTCATGATAGTACAGGTGTGATATCAAGATGATTGGATGGTTAGGAACTCTCAGATCAAATAGTCCCAGTAACAAGCTCAAACAGGGATACTAAGTGAGGAGATACCCTACTCACATTTAGAGTTGGAATAACTCTACAGGCAGCGACGAGGGACAAGAGACATTGGAAAGACTCTCCTATATCCTTCCCCTTTGGTTGTTTGTATTTGTGTTGTGAAAATGTTATCACACCACAAGGTATTAATGCTTGGGTTTGTGTTCTTTTGTCATTCCCAGCTCTAGAAAAAACAGGTGGTGGTTTTGGCCAGTATCACCAAACTGGATCCTGGGTCAACAGCCGGTAGTAAGTGATAAATGGAAAAAACGTCCTAAACACAGTCTGAACCTATGAAAAATGGTGACTGCTGCACTTATTAGCTGTCTTAACCAGCAAAAAACATGGACGAAGATGACTGACACGACGCGATTGATATCCTACTTCAGATGGAATATCCAGGACGGACTTCTGTATCTAAATGTCTTTCAAGATAAAAAGATATACAGAGTAACCGACACCAGCGTATCGTGTGCCTTTACTTCTGGGAGGTACCACCTGACGCACCATCAATCAGCAAGGTCAACGAAACTAAGGGACAGTCCTAGTTTCAAATACTCAGGAATATTATCCTTCGACACCAGTCACACTGCAGGAAAATCAACACCAGGTCCTAGATATGAACACCAAATGAAATACAACATGATAAAAGCAAGTTCAATACCAGGTCATAGACCTGAACTCCAACTGAAATACAACATGATAAAAGCAAGTACAACACCAGGTTATAGACCTGAATACCAACTCAAAGACACTGAAAGAAGCTTGTGGAGTAAATGTTAAACACATACAGCAGAGAAGAAATCATCTGACTGTCTGCGACTCCCAGTTTGTGTGCTGGAAATCTTCGTCTTCTGATTCATGTATGTTCCTACACTGGACTGGATAGCAATGAATGACTCTATGCTGGTCCCATGTCGGCCTAAATGCCCTATCATCAAGGAGCGATGGCTTATAAACTGGTGACTAGATGTGTGAACCAGCCTTTTGAACTACAATTGAGAATCTGATAATAAGCCGAGAAGCTGGACAGTCGTCATCTTTTCATTATCCACAATGATGTAGGAAATTACCTTCTGCCTCGCAGAAGTGGACCTCCTTAAAGTTTGACTGACTTAGGTCTCAATTTCACAAGGACACAGAGCCTACTTGCAACAGAGTATTCATGCATCCAGCCGATGGAGAAGGGGGATTATATGATTTCTATTCTTGGATAGTATGGAATATGATATTCACCAGCCAATTAACAGTGGACATAAATATGTGGACACAACTGAGTGCATTTATTTGGGTTTCCCAGATAATGAGAATGTGATCTACAATACATTAGAGATGAATAATGAACAGTACAACAGGACAGTACAGGAAAGCATAATTTTAAATAATTAGTTAGTATTATGTATAGAATGTATATTTTTGGTTGATGATCCTGACACCATCTCATTATTTTTTTAAATATGAGAATTGTAAATGGTGTAGGGAAACAATTGTTTTTATATGTTTGGTTTTTCTGAACTCAAACCATTGTTTTTTTCCCATCTGTACAGTGTTCAATGGTTGTGGAACCAAATAGTGGTTGTTGTTTTGGTGTAAGAACATTGACTTTTGGGACAATGGGCTTATCACATGTTAATGTGTTTGTAATATTGCATATCATCCCATGCCTGTTCTGGAAATTCAGTGGCCATTACACTTATATGTCTTTTCAGATCTTGAGTTAATCTCAAGTGACAGTATGTTCCAATGTTAATGTTTATGTCAATTGCTTGTTGATGTTTGTTAAACAGTGGTTGTTCTTTATGTTGTAAACAATCAATGTCCTCTAGCACTATATAATATATTAAACAGGGATCTAGAGGGAATGGAGAAGTATGCATAGGCACAGTTATATAAAGAAGTGAAGTATTTTCCTTCTAGTGTTTATGGTAGAATTTCATGATCACTTTGACTGGTGAAATGAGTGAGAATCTAAAACAATCCCATTAAGGATCCCATAGACAAACACAACCAAAATATTTTCATATATTAAATCCCACATCCCACAATCTTATATAAATCCATATCTCTGGAGGTTAGAAAATGCATATTTGCATGATGCGTAAAACCAATTTAAATATTATCCCGAACAGATAGTAAGCAAACAAAATTTTCCAATGTCTCTTTGATGTGGTTTTACCGAATAATGCTGACAATTCCGTGGACAGTCAAATCTGTAATATAAATGTTTAGAAAGAAGCAAAGACAGCTTATAACAAACATCAGAAAAAGACAGTCGTAACTTTTTTGGTCACGAGACGATAACAACTAGAACATGTTGTGAAAACTGGAATAATTTGTGGAAAGATAGACAGAAGAAGACATAAGGTTCTGGACAGTCTTGAGTCATGGCATCAACATGCTGTTGGAGACTGCAAGGTATAGATAAGCATAATTGTGTACAGCAGTCGGCAAAGCACGTGATAATGATGATGATAATGATAAGAATGAGGACAGAAGTGAAACTGTGAAAATAGTAGACTGATGTCACAAAGATTCCAGAACATGCATCATATAAAGAGCACTGCCCAGCAGATTAACACAGTCCCACTACAAACATTATTATAATTTATATCAAACCGAGCTTAAAATGTTATAAGGAAGGCTGTTAAACCTGAACACCATAATATACCCACAGAGGATGCTTTGTGGGGGAATGTTGTGGAATATTCACGACATGTGTCAATTGCTTTGATTCGTGTTGGTGAATCAATAATCAATTTATGATATGAATGAAAAGGATTTTAAAAAAAAAAAAGAGACGTAAAGGGGAAAAGTTGGACAGCAAGAACAAAAACAAAAACACGTAAAATGTTACTGGGAAACCTGAACCAAACCAAACTCCATGTGATATATTAAAACGTCCTTACCCTTTCCTAGCATTGACTCCCTTAAAAATAAACAAACCCTAACAACTACTGGTTAAGTATCTTACTTAGTGTAGGAGTAGAAAATAAAACAGCGATAGACTGACCGTGGCACAGCTTAATTTATTTGGCTTTATTTTGGCTCACGTACCTGGTCAAGACCGGCGAGTTTGAAAAGAAAGACTAAAGCGGCCATTTCTAGTCAAGAGAGCACACAAGAAAGTCGACCTTTCCCTTCGGGGAGAAGGCATGTTTGCCTTAAAAATATAGCATTCTCTGCAAGCTATTGGTATGTTATATCTACATTATTAAGATGTATTCATGCATTTTTTATAAAATACATATACCAGTGTCACTTGTTTTCCCGGGAGGAATGTGGAATCAACAAGCACATCTTCAAACGTATTATCTGTTGGGATTATTGACTGACTTCTGTCTACACTCCTCCCTTTTGTCTTCCCTTCCATATATCTATTTCTTTCTCTCTCTCGGTTATTCCCTCAACACATACTCCGACAACAGTTCCTTTCAACGATAAATAAAAGATTTATTAATAAAAACTATGTCTGGTGTATGTATGGACTGTGTATATGTAGTTGGTATTGTCTACTAGTGTGAATGCAAGATAGGACGGTTGACTTCGTATGTGCCGTAGTTCCTCTCGCCTCATCTGTCGGCCAAAACACAGGACAGCACACACAGAAATGGAGTGATCTCACCCTGAATGATCTCCTCCTGCTTGAGTCTGGACTTAATCCAATTCTTGAAGAGAACAACTGTTCAATGTCTTATCACCAGAAAATAATCCGATTTGGTAAGTCACTGAAATTCATATATTTCCCGTTTTGGAAGGTATTATAATCCACCTCTGAATACACACGGCCACTATCCAACATTGTCTAGAGTTACTATGAATGTTCTACACCATGTCTATTGTTAATAAAGTTTAATGTTTCGGCACAGTGCAATTGCATGCATTTTTAAGTATCCCTGCTTGCCACAGGTTAACGTCTTTTCCTTTTAAGGGTCTTAGTTGTATATTCGTTTGAGCATACAGTGTTCTGTATTTGACGTTAAGTTAACACTTCTTCATATTAAAACATGTCTATGTTCTTGTTGGTTCTAAGTAGGTACTTTATTTGCTCAAGTGCAGTAACCTTCATCTCTTCTCTGATTTCAATAGGGGGATTTGAACCTGTGGAGAAGATAGGTAATCTGGTGATATGCGTCTGGTTCATATAATTTTCTTATGTGAGAGTCCTTCTCTAGCCATACTGAAAAGCCTCCGAAAAACATACGGACATACGATTTCTGAGTGCACTAAAGTTTGCACGACTAGATAAACGAATGCAATTTCACACGTTAAGAACAAACACCTATATCCCTATGCTACTATTACACTAAGATTATTATACCTTATATATTCACTTATCCTCCTGGAATCGAAATACACTAGCGAATAACACACTAATATCCCATATTCTTTCAACCCTTAGGGACGTGTATTTCTTTCCCCACTCAGGAGGCATATATCATTCAGCCCAGGTTGGAACACACACTAACCAGAAACCCCAGTTGCTACTATTTATAACAAGTGTTCACTCCTCCGTTGATTGTTTGATCTACAATCAAATTTGCCGTATCCTGCCCATCAAAAAGCAGTGAAATCACGTAGTGGTTAGTTGTCCGTTTCTCTCCGTTGTCACTCGTCGCACTTCAAAGAGATCTATTCTCTGATCACCGTCTTCCTGTGTTTGTCCGGGTCGAAGTTTCCCCGTACGCGAATACTGCAAAGCGTCCTAACCCGTTGATCGTTTCTCCGTTCATTTTCCCACAATGCGATCTCCCACCGGGGCCCCTGTCCGTACGCTCCGATGGTCAAGCAATGAACTTGGCGAACACCTGTATCCTATTTTTATATTCGTAGGTCAATGATCGTTAATTTTATTCCTCCTCTCAGAATGACGTACCCAATGGTTAACCCTCCTCCTTCCTTGTATTTTAATACGTAAGTTATCAAGGAATCACTAAACTGCAGTTTTTTCCGTGACAACCAGTGTGTTTAATTAAGAATTAGTTAGAATGATAATTCAACCATTCTTGTAAGCTGGGGTCTGATAGATTTTTACCACTGAAGCACATGTGGGTGCCACGCTGTAATTTTTCCTATGTTTTAAAATTTCAAATCCCTATGTTACAACCTTTTATAGGCATTATGAACTTATATCTAACTAATAGTGCTTATAACCTATAAATATTATGTGTACTGTAGAGTATCAAACTCGTCCGAAACACATTCTAGGAATTATCTCAATGTAGTAGCAGACTCCTGATCCATACTTCAGTAGAGAACTCGTGTCTGTCAATTTCATATTCCTATGTTAAAACTTCTATGCATTGTGAACGATATCTCACTATTTATGCTTAGAAATCATGCAAATAATCTATGTACTGTAGAGATTGAACTCTAAAGAACATTTTCAAAGGAATTTTATCCATGCGGGGACATACAAATGATTACGCATATGCCTGACTCTTAGTCAGGGGATAAAATGCTTTGCCACATCATAATCTGTAACTTGGAACTATAGTGCTAAATTTTAGTGAAATCCTTTTGTTAACAGATTAATAACCACTCCATATGAGTGATGAACATATAATCATTTCATAAAATATTGCTAGGGAAATGCCATGTTTGAGAATATAAATTCAAGAACAATTAAAGTAAACGCGTGATATAAATGAATGTTCGGATAGGATTCAATCTGCCTCACCTCACTGTAGTAGGAACAGAAGCGAAGATTGATGTGAATAAATTGCTTGCAATATTCAGAAGACTGTGACCATGCGGCATAAGTTATTCTAATAAATACACTCCGAATAATAGCAGTCATTGGCAAAATATATCACAGCGGTTACTATCCTCATGTGCTGTACGCAGTGGAGGAAAACAATGTATGTTTTAGTTTATGGATTAACCCCCTGAAGAAAATTCAAAACCATTGGCTCCGGCATTAAATTTTATGATTAATATTATTATGTATGATTATCATGCACTTGATATCAGAGAAATGTACATGTATGTTTTTTTTCTGCTATGTGCATTTTTCTCTGCCCTGATTGTTACTCTTTACTGTGGGAGTATACATTTTAATGTTGCCCCTGGGGATTAGAGGATGTTGATGTAAGAATCCTTGTGCATGTCAGTGCCCAAGAAAAGGTGAACCGTATGATCATTAGCCTTGGCCTAATGCTGATTATAGCGAAGGGATGGAGACAAGGAATCGGAAACAAAAGAGCCTATTTCTGGACTATTCTCTTCAAGATATGACACATGCACTAGCAAAATGTTGGATAAAAAGGATGGCTTCACTCATCTAAGAGTCCCAGTAACAACAGAAGAAACATAGAGTGAAAAGATATCTCACTCACTATCAGAGCTAGAAAAGCTCTACAACAAGCGACGAGGGACAGGGAACTTGGAAACCCACTCCTTTCCCCTTCTCCTCTTGTTGTTTGTATTTTTGTTTGTAATTGTGTTGGGAAAGTTAACACATCACAGTAGGTTAATGCTCGTGTTGTATTCTTGTCATCCCTTTCTATAGCGAGTGGTGGATTTGATGGGACTGCATGTCATCACTGTCAACTCGAAACTGGGTAATCAGCCAGAACATGATAAATGACAACCTGTCCTAAAATCGAGACTGGACCAATACAACCATGTTTACTGCTGCGCTCATTAGCTCCATAGCGAGCAACAGACAAATTCGAAGACAACTGACTGGGTGAGTGATTAAGTCCTATTTTAGTAGGAATATCCAGATGGACTTCTGAATCTAATAATCTACAAAGATGAAGATCAACAGAGTAACTGACAACAGAGTATCGTCTGATTTACTTCTGGGAAGTACCACCTGAAGCCTCTTCACTCAGCAAAATCAGTGAAACTATGGGACAATCCTACTACAAGTTTAATAAAACTAACAACAGTGAGTAACCTTCAACTGTTGGTTGGATTACCAAGGTAATATCCAACAATGGATAAGTCTTCGAAAGAATGTCTCACAGCTGCAACAGTCCAACATAAAGGTTCAGCCACTCAACACCAAGTTCTAGCTATGAACACCAACTCAACCCAATGGGAAGAGACACTGAAATCACATAAGCCAATAAGCCAATGTACCAACTTCAGAACCTCTGAACCATAACTACACCAGATTACCTCAAGGTTCCAAAACCTGAACACCTCAAAAAGACCATATGAAAGCAGCTAGCGGAGTAAATGCCTTTACGCCTGCAACCACAGGAATCACCTGATGGCTTGCCACCCTGGATATGTGGTGGAGTCAATATTCTTCAGTTTCATGCCTGCAGCAGAATCCTGGAAATAATTCCAGACGAACCAAATGAATAACAAGCAGAATTGTATGTCTACACTGAAAGTAAATACTGAATCAGAACTCTGTGCTGGTCCCATGTCAGCCTAAATGCCATCAACTGTGGAATAGGATATAGACTGGTGACTAGGTGGGTGAAACCTCTGTGTAAGCCAATTTGGTATTCGGATATTATAAGCCGAGAAGCTGAATGGACGTCAACTTTTCATCAGACCTGATGATAAAGGGAATTACCTTCTGCAAAGCGTAAGTGGAAATCCTGAAGTATGACCAACCTGAGGCACCAAATTTTCACAAGGGCACCGAGCCATTTGCACCAGAAGATTCGTGAATTCAGCCCCAATGGAGGGGATATGTGGTGAATTTATTTCCGAATAGGGATTATAAGTATTCCGCAACAAACTTCAGTGGACATTAAAACATGACTGTGAGTATTGTATTTCTGCCCGGATAATTATGGACATTAACTGCTTAAGCACTGGAGAAGAATACCCACCCGCAATGCCTAAAGGAACACTATAATTAATTAATTTAATTATTAGTATCAACTGCTTTTATGTGTGTTTTTCTTCTATGCCATGTATAAGGTAAAGAGTGTTTTATTTGGTAATGCGGTACAACTAAAGGGTTATGTTATGGTATATATGTATAGTATTTTGACACCCACTCATTATTTTTAAATATGAGAATTATGTAAGGTGGGTCAAGGAATAGACCCAATTTGTGGTTGTGTGTTGTTTGTAATAACATTGTTGTTTTCTTGGGCAAATAGGGTGTAAATGTATTGAGATAATGCAAATCATTCCCATGCCTGTCTGAAAATGCATAGTGTTCATTACACATATATATGTAACTGCAGATCTTGTTTAATACTTGAACTGTTTTTGTCCAAAATTGTTGTGTACATCAAGTAAATGTGGTGTTCATCAGTGGTTGTTTATATGTTGTGAACAATCAATATCCTTCTAGCACTATAGTAAATTTAAAGGGTGATGAAGTGGGAAGGGAAACCTACACACAGATGCCATTGTTTCAAGGATTGAATTGTTTTCTCCTGATGTTTGTGGTAAATATCCCTAATCACCCTGCATTCTAACAAGTGACCAGAGAATCAATAAACCCCCTAGACAGCTTGACATAATATTCTCATAAATTAAAATCCACACCCCACAAGAAAACAGGGAATGTGCATACTAGTTATTCAAACAATATAAACTATTAGCTCCGGGAAGGTTAACCCGGTCAAAAAGTTAGCGTGGTCGTGCATTGGCATTAGGGTCCTAACCAATATCTAGAGCCGCTGTGTATGACTTCAGAGTTGTGTATATTGTTAATGTAGAGGGCTTTTCTTTCTTTTCATAATTTTTACATATGGTATTTGGTTTCTTCGGATATATATTATTATTGTGATCTTTCGTCATTTCTACTGTCTAGTGGTCGGTGTATATATATATATATATATATATATATATATATATATATATATATATATATATATATATATATATATATATATATATACACTAGCTGACCCGGCCCGGCTTCGCCCAGGCCCAGGAGGGGATCTATCTATCTATCAGTCTGTCTGTCTGTCTGTCTGACCCGGCCCGGCTTCACCCAGTCCCTGGTGGGGAGCATCTCATTTAATTAATATAAGTAGTCATATAAGCTCTCCCGTTCCCGACTATCTGTCTGTCTGTCTGTCTGACCCTGCCCGGCATCGCCTGGCTCCTGGTGTGGAGCATCTCATTTAATTCATATAAGTAGCCATATAAACTCCCGTTCCCGACTGTCTGTCTGTCTGTCTGTCCCGGCTTCACCCAGTCCCTGGTGGGGAGCATGTCATTTAATTCATTCATATAAGTAGTCAAATAAACTTCCGTTCCAGACTATCTGTCTATCTATCTGACCGTGGTTTGGCCCAGCTCCTGGCGCACAGTAACTTAAAAGAATATCCTTCCACACACTATTCATTATTTTTAATGAAAACTGTTTTTAATCACCGACATGACACTTGATAAGTTTTGTAAGCAGAAAAAGATGGGTTAAAATGCTATGCATAATGCATTATTTTTATGCAAACTTTAAAAATACCTTAAAGATTATATCATTATTTAATATAACTCATATGCCTAAAAATAACTATAGACAAAGAGTTTAACAATAGTGCAGGTAAGTCCAACAATATGACTATAAAGTATATAGAAATGTTATTAAAAGTTATGCCCCTTGAAATAACTTTTCTAGAGTGAAGTGCCCCTGCTATATAGACATTATATAATGAAAATGGAAAAGTAAATGTTATTAAATAAGTCGAAGATTTTACATTAAGAAATTATTATAGTCGGTTGCACAGGAATGAAAGGAAGACGTGTAGAAAATTTCATCTCAATCGGATGTACCGTTATCGAACGCATCCAAATCCACAAACCCACAAACATACACTCTGTTTTATATATATATATATATTACGCGCACTGTGGTCGTCCCACACAAGCTTGTGGATGTTACTGTGGTGTATTTCTTTGTGATCACCGTCTCCGTGTACTTGGCTTGTGCGTCTAGCGTTCTATAGACATCACTTAGTGTGGATCATTCATTCCTTTGTATATGTATACATATGTATGTTTAACAATATTTCCAGAAATTTTTTTACAGCTATTTGGTATATATGCGAGGGAGTATAGGTAATATTCCCCCTCACTACCTAGTACTTGTAGAGTGACTGGGTGAGTATAGTGTGATCTTATTAGTACTACGAATTTACGTACACAGTCAGTGGTGGTGTACTTAGGGAAGGTACACAAAGACTAGCAGCAGAGTCTTTACATTTATAGTTGGCTGACAGACAGCAACGTGTCCACAATTACAAGATACCTACTTTAATGGAATATATTGAAGCAGGGGAACGGTTAGGCCTGAAGGGCAAAGATATGCAGGAGTTTGCAGAAGCAAAAGTGAAAGAATATAATCAATGGGGAAGAGATCAAAGGCAGGCTGAGAGAGAACAGAGACAAGCTGAAATGGAAGCAAAACGCCTACAGGAAGAAAAGGTAGCTGAAGCCAAGCGTCTACAGGAAGAGAAAGAGACACAAATGAAACTAGAAATGGAACAAAAGCGCCTACACGAAGAGACACAAATGAAAATAGAAATTGAGAAAGAGAAGCTCAAGTGTCAAATGGAAACGGAAATTGCACTTAAAAAATTAGACCTATCATCTAAGGGTCAAAGTGAGGAAAACAGAAGACCTTCGCAGTCATCACAGCAATTGAAATTGCCATATTTTATGGACCGAGACAGTCTTCAAGCCTATCTTGATAGATTTGAAGCATCAGCGAAAGCGTTAGGCATCCCAGAAGGAGAGTATGCGATTAGACTGAGCGAGTATCTTACGGGAAAGGCCCGAGATACCATGTTTAATTTACCTGTGGAAGAAAGAAACAACTATACTATTCTGTGTCAACGTTTGCTTACAAAGTTCCAACTAACTGAGCATGGATACAGAACAAAGTTTAGACAATTATTGCCAGAGACAAATCAGGATTTTACAGATTTTGTCAACATAGTAAAGAACACATTTAAAAAATGGATGGAGCTTGCAGAAGTGGGAAAAGATTTTAATAAATTAGTGGATTTAATATTAAGACACAAGGTATTAGCGTCGTGCAATACAAACTTAGTAGCTTTCTTTGAAGAACGTAAACCAAAGGACATAGACACAATGTCTCAGTTAGGGCAAAATTACATGACTGCACATCCAAACAGTTCTATTGGTAGACAAATGAGTGAGGAAAAAGTCTGCGCAGCATATACGAAAGAGGACCAGAATCCAGTTATCAGACCAAGGGCGAAAAGTGTGGATTCAGTACAAAAATGTGAGCAGCAAGAACCTCAAGATAATGGTTTCCGTGGCAACCATTTTGGCAGAGCAGGACGTTATCCATACAAAAGGGGGAATTTTCAGAGACGTCCAAATAGTTATGCCAGATGTTGGAATTGTGGGAGCTAGAGACATAAGGCAACACAGTGTGATGTACAACCATCCAGTGAGCCAACGAGTAACGTAAGGAAGGAGATCATCTGTTTCAAATGTGGCAAAAAGGGGCACGTCAGCTATCAGTGTACGATGAGAGAAACAGAGCACTCAAATGCAGCGCAAGTAATTGAGACGCTTAACAATGAGAATTGTAGTGGATGCAAACCTCCGTTTGAAAAAGACGGTCAGCCGGTCTTAATATGTGGTCACACAGTTAAAGCAGGATCAGCAGTGCATGAAGGAGGAAGTCTGAAGCTGCACCATGGATTTGTTAACGATAGGCCAGCGTTAACAATTAGGGATTCTGGATGTACGTCCATCGGAGTTAAAAAGAGTTTAGTGCATCCCTCGGATTACACAGGGAAAAAGATTAGATGCATTATATTTAATGGGACAGTAGAATTCTACACATTAGCCGTGATAACAGTGAAAACACCATACATCACAGGAAGAGTGACAGCGTGTGCTCTAGACTCACCAGTGGCGGATCTGCTCATAGGAAATGTGCCAGGAGTTAAAGATTGTACAGAAGAAGTAGTTTATTGGGACCAGAAATATAGTGTAAGTTGTAACGAGGTAGTTACCAAAAGAATACCTAAATTGGAGAGTATAACTGAAGTAGAAGAGGCACATGAAGTAGACATAGGAACTGTGGACAAGGATAGGACAGCTGAGCAGGTGAGAATGGATCTCAAATATAGCTGTAGGAAATCCCAGAGACAAGATGCTACTATAGACAAATGTGTCCAAGGGTGTAGTAAAGTAGAACATAGACAATCAAAGAAGGGTAGATGGTGCTTCAAAAGGAAGAACAATGTTCTCACTCGCCGGTTTTCAGATGGCGGAACTGCATGTGGTACCTTTAGCACATAGAAATCGATATACTAGAACAGCTCAGGATAGGGCATGTGCAGGGCACATAGGAGTAAGGTGTAAGCAGCAGAGAGCAGGATGCCAGGTATATTGGCCAGGATTTAATAAAGAGGTCAGACTAAACAGAGACTCCAGTGTAATGGTACATTATGCAGATAACAAAGTTAAGGCAGTTCAAAAGAGTGTTAACGACATTACCGAACCAGGGTTAGGATTAGCAAACAGATGTTTTAAAGATATAGGAAACATGAGGCATGGGTATATGAAGGATAGACACAGCATCGACAGGAATCAAAGGTGGGTTGATGCAAGAAAAGAACCCCCTGGTATATGGTCGTTACACAAACTCTCCAGATAGATGATGGAAGACAGAGGCAATGCAGCGCCTCGACATTTATTTATGAACCATTATGAACAAAGTTACTTGTTTTGTGTGTTATTGAAGATATTAATAGACCTGCGGGTACATAAATATAATGCTTTTCTAGGTTATGTGGATTATTATGCCATGTATTAGCTCATGCATTGGTACACAAGATGGAAAGTTGGTGGTATCGATGTGTTGGTAATAGGGTAGTCTACTATGACTACTTGATGTATTATTTAGTGTGGTAGCTAAAGTAAGACGAAGTCATACTTAGGGCTACCCAGGCAATATGTCTGGGTCACATATTGGATAAGTATTAGTCTCCCAACATTTGAAAACGAAATTTTCTTTTGAGGAGGGGGTAATGACATATGCCTGGGTTCACTGACATAAGGGGCCGGGTATGAGAAAGAAGAGACGAAAGTTGGAGACAGTGAGTTAAGGGTGTGAAGGGGTTTTCAGCTTGCTAGTATGGATGGGAGAGAGAGACAGTTATTAGGCTGGGGAGTAGTTGTGTGTGAAGCCTGGGGCGGGGCTGCAAGAAGGGTTAAAAAGACAGTGAAAAACATTGACTGGAGGTCAGTTGAATCTGGGACCGACTGAGAGTCGGGTCGCTTTGGACAGTTGACTGTCAGGACCAGAGAAGTGTAGGTCCGTGGGCTGCGAAGTGAATGATAGGGGATTTAGTGATAGAACTCTGCCCGGTGGGTTTTCAGTGATGGGAATTCTGAGACTAAAGATTAAAGACTGAGCCCGGTTATCAGCAGACATCATGTATTGAGGCCTAAACCCCAGAGTAGGTTGGATAGTTAGTGGAGGCCTAGACCCAGTGTGTGGGTTGTATTGTGTGAGGTCCAGCAGTGGATAGGAGCTGGATAACTGTCTTGTGAATTTGAGATTAAGCAGGCCTTGAGAAGGCAGTGATGTGTGCTGGTTAAGTTGTGAGGAGGATATATATATATTATGGATTATATTGTTTCTGGATATAGAATTATGTTCCGTTTGTCCGTGTTCTTTCTGCATTAAAGGATTATGTGCGCCAACTCAATCTTGTTTAATGACTGGTGGATGTGCACTGCGGGGGTGAGTTGTATTATAAGACAGGAGGCTAGCTCAACTTATACTCTGTAATGACATACAAGGAGCAGTGTAACCCAGACAACAACCATCTCACTCAGTTATTATAAAGAAAATCGTGAGAATATATATATATATATATATATATATATATATATATATATATATATATATATATATATATATATATATATATATATATATATATATATATATATATATATATGAGATATCACACCAGCGACACTCTAGACTGATCTAAGTTTGAACCTCGGACAGAGCATTGCTTTGCTGATCCCGTGCAGCTTATCCTTTTCCAGGCTAATGGGTGTTAGCTGTCCTCTGGAATAAACTAGGCAGACTGAGAGAGGGATCATGTTGCATGGACAATACATGGTCTCTACAATTTAGCTCAGGCTTTGTGTTATGGAGAGCTATAACTCCATCCCTGGTCCCCACCATGGATTGTAGTTATGCCTTTTTTTTTTAAAACACAATGTAACAATCTATCGTTTCAAGACGGCAAGATGGCAGCAAGTAAAATATGATATGCCTGTTGAGAAAATCATGGGCAGAGAAAAACGTAAACTGAGGTGAGTGTATGATAGCCATTGGTATCACAAAACTAAGGAAGACTCACGTGAAATCTATCTAAGAGGATTATCAGCAGAAGAGGTGGAATAGAGAAATTGGTCTACGTGGGGGAAAAACCAGACAAGAGCAACAGAGGAGTGATCCAATGATGGATGTGTATATCTTACACAGTTGGGCAACAAATAATACTGTAAGTAATATCCTCTTATGGTCTCTGCCATGTGGCATAGGCGATCATTTCTGTCCTCAGCCTTCTGTCTAATTTGCTTCTGTCATTTCAGATATTGACGTCCCTCCATGCTGCGATGTCAGACTGTTTAGCATCTTCTCACTTGGTATTTCTCGCTTCTTTTCCCCTTCTCATGACATGCCCAAAGAACGTCAACTGTCTTCTTCTGGTGTGAATAACCAGTATTGTCTTTGCTGTTTCTCTCCGCCGACAGTGTTTTCATCATTCTTCAATAAAATCACATCTTCCTCACTAGTCTGCTGTCCATCATTCTTAGAGACATTAACTTCATGACAGTATCACACAAAAGAGTATTGGGAAATCACGATAGCCAGTATCAACCCCAGACAGGGCATTTGAATAAATTATACAAGTTCTGTGTTTAAACGTAGAGTTTGTTTCATTACTAGCATTCTAAGTATTTTGATTTAATATAATTTTATGCCTTTTAGTTCACAAAGCGTTCTAAAGTTTAAAAGCAGCAAGGAAAAGACTTTTCTGAATCACACAGACACTTAGAAATACTCTGAATTTTCACATCATTTTTATAGATGTGTGTTTGTCATTGCAATTTAATCTTTAGTTTCTTTTTTTTTTTACTCCCGGTCACCAACATGGCGGGGTTAGGCGTTGAACCGTTAAGG
This sequence comes from Cepaea nemoralis, assembly GCA_014155875.1. Lineage (NCBI taxonomy): Eukaryota > Metazoa > Mollusca > Gastropoda > Stylommatophora > Helicidae > Cepaea > Cepaea nemoralis. The sequence continues at coordinate 94,664 of JACEFZ010021010.1, forward strand.
CCTATGGCGTGTTTATGCTTGTAGCTACGGTTTGCAATCGCATTTTCCTCATGTTGGATTGGTAGTATATGGTTCCGTCGCCCTGCTACTGAGTGAGTGTGTGGGCGACACTGTGAGCTGTGAAATTCACGTGGAATGCTTTACATCTATCCTGTACAGTGACCTGCATGTTCGGAACAATGGCTATTAGCTGCTGCTGAATTGACTGATTTGCCTTTTCGGTTCACAAGTGCATTTTTCAGGAGACTCCTGGGAGTCAGCGCTGAAGCTGCGGAGTTCATGCTTTGTGCGACACTTTCGGCTGGTCGCCCTGCGGTAAAAGACTGAGCCACGTGAGAAAACCCGGGTCAATGAGGTCTTTCTGGTGACTGCCGAGTCCATTGACGATGAACTGTGGTTTTCATGGATGAATTTTGTGTTTGCATTCTGGCGGCGGCATTATGCACGTACCTGTGCGGGCTGTTGGATTGCTGCGACTCCTGTCTTTTCACATTGAACAGCGGGGATCATTTTGTGTGATATTCACTGGCACAGGAATGGATCCATTATGGGGACGACCCGTTGCCGTGAAGTTGGAACCTCAACTAAGTAACTAACTAACTAACGATGGGTCAGTGGTGTGAAACAAACATAGTGGCTGGGGCTTTATTGCAAAGGCTAATGGACGAGTCTTGAAAAAGGAAAGTCTGGCATATAAGACCTCCAGCATGAGAATGGGAGGTGGAGGCAGTAACAGCGGCATCCGGTGGCTAGAGGAGACCACTGCAACACATGTGATCATTTTTATGAAAAAACCCAAGTTTTGGGAAAAATTTTGGGTCCCCCAGGAAGGGCCATGTAATATACTCCAATTTGTGTTTAAACGGGGAAATTTTTCTTTCAAACCCTAAGATTTGATTTTAATATAAACCCCGGTTATATTAAACTTTCTAAACGAGGAAAAAATTTCGGGCAAGCCTTTTTTCAAATTCATTTTTTTAAAATGGTTTGGGGATTTAAACAAACTTTTTTTTCCCCGGGTCACCCATCGGGTTCCCTTAAAAAAAAGGTTTGGCTTTTTTAAAAGTGTTTGCAGCGTAATGCTTTTTTTTTTTTTAAAATTTGGGTCCCGTGTTGCTTTCCCCAGTGAGGGGGGCACCGGGTTGAAATTAGGGAAATTTGCTTTCCAAAAATTGAAGTAAAACGTTTTTTTCCCGGAAAATGGTTTAAAGGTGAATATTGATTTTGGTTAAAAAAAAACGAACGGGGAAAGTATGAAGGGGCGGGGGTTATTTTGGGGAAAAAAATTTGGGTGTGGCCGGAAAAAAATTTTCCACGTGAAAACTTTTTTAAAGGGGGAAAGGTTTTCGACTTTTGATTTGCCTTTTTCCCATACAAGAAACGTGTCCGGGGTGAATTTGTTTAATTCCGGGGTTTATGCCTTTGTTTCTTTTTTCCCCCTGCACTCCTGGTCTTTTAAATTTGGGGGGAAATTTGGTAAAAATTTCACCCTGGCACGGGAAAAGATTTTTTTAAAATTTCTGTTACCCCAATAATTTAATACAAAAAAGGGGTTCATGGGGAAAAAAAAAAGGGCTGGGGTTTAGAAAAACCAAAATTTGGGCGGTTTGAAAAGGAAACGGGTTAAGACCCACATATTTTTAACAGAAAAAGATTCTTGCAGAGGCACGCAACAAATTAACCCAAGAATAAAGGGAGTTTAGTTAAATGGGGGCAAAATTTTTCAAAAAATTTTCTCTTCTGCTTCAATTTTTTTTTTTTTGGGATTGATGGGGGGGCCCCTCGCGGCGTGCTGCCCTGGGGAAATCCCCGCGAGCTTTTTTGGAAAAAAATTTTTTACCCTTTTAAATTAAAATTTTAAATTCCCAAATTTTAATTACTAATAAAAGAAACCAAAAAAAAACCCCAAAATGTAAAAAGGGGAAAAATTTTATTTTTTTTTTAAAAGTTGGAGCAAATCATTTGTTTGCTAATTTTTTAGGTAAAAAATTTAAAAAGACTTAAAAAAACCCCCTTCTTCAATTTTAAAAGGAAAAAATTTAAAAAGTTTTTTTAAAAAATGAAACACCTTTTTAAAACAAAATTTCCCCAAGATTTTGGGCAAAAAATTTTTGGTGTAAATGGTAAGACCCATTTTTTTTTCCCATTTTCCAACAATGTTTCTTTGAAAACATTTAAAAAAAAGAAAAAGATTTTTAAAACTTTACTTTTTTCAAAAACCTACAAACGTGGGAAAAGATCAGTGAAAAATTTTGCAAAAAACATTTTAATTATGCGTAAAAAATTTTTAAACTCTCTGAATAAACCCCCTGTTTTAAATTTTATAATTTTTTTTAAAAACATCTTTTTAAAAATGAAACATTGGTAATAAAGACAAACCCGGTTTGTTAAAATTTGCTGTTACTAACTGTATTGAAAGAACTGGGTTGGTTTGGAACAAGATGGCAAGTGTTACAACTGAGGAGCTCGTGCTTTGACTGGAAAAATGTAGGTCTGGTAAAGTTGATAAGTGATAAGATTAAAGCAGAATATCCAGACCACACACTATTACCACTTCACTGTGTGATTCATCAAGAAGTCTGTGTAAAACTGTTTTGAATATAAAGCATGTTTTTGACCCAGTTGTCAGTTCCATCAGGTTGATGAGATCAGATCAAGAGGACTTAATCACCGACAGTTCAAGTCATTATTTGATGATTTGGAAACTGAACATTCCGATGTCCTGAACCACATTAATGTTCGATGGCTGAGTTTCGGCAAGGTGTTGAGGCAAGTGTGGGAACTCAGAGAAGAAATAGTGATGTTCCTAGAGATGAAGGGCATTGAATGTGACTTTAATACTAACATTGTCAATAAAGAGTGGCAGTTAGACTTTGTTTGCCATTGAAATTATGGAAAAGTTAAATGAATTGAATGTCAAACTTCGGGGCAAGGTGTTTTGCACATGAATTGTTATTAAAATTTTAAAAAAAACCATTTCCCAGACAAGCAAGTTAAAAAAGATTTTGTCACTTCCCTTTGCTGAAAGAAACCATTTCTGGTGAAATGACAAAAAAAACCCATTAGATGCATTGATTGAAGAATTTGGATGGTATTGTCAAATATAATGTATAATTGTATAAGTAAAATAAAATTGCAATAATTAGTTATTATACTGCTTAATAACCTATAAATAATTAATAATTACTTATTGTTGATAGGTTGCCTGTAAACAAGATGGATATATATATATATATATATATATATATATATATATATATATATATATATATATATATATATATATATATATATATATATAGCCGGCTTCGTGGCTTAGAGGTTATGACTTTTCTCCGTAATCTCGTATACTCTCGTCAGGTAACGTGATGACGGTTCAAATCAGCAGTGGTTCGAATCGCATCGGTAACTTACGGGGTATGTGAGCCGGCCGCTCAGAAAGCAATGGCAAACTACTGAGCGTAATCTTGCCAAGAGATCAACATACAGCTGAAAGATGCTGGTGTTGACAGCTAAGTCCTGTAAAGATATGCTGCTAAAAAAATATATATATATATATATATATATATATATATATATATATATATATATATATATATATATATATATATATATATATATAATATATATATATATATATATATGCTGCCCGCCAATAGCTTTAAATTTGTCAATGCGGCCCTCGCACGAAAAGTTTCCCCACCCCTGGTATAGATATTTTGCCCTGGCCATGCGGGAGTACGACGGAATGAACAGGCTGATAGGCAAGCAGGGAATGCACCTCTTGGTGGTAGTTTGCCTAAGGACAAGGGGGAAGTGGTCGTGCGCATGTGGGACCAGGTTGGAGAAGGCGGAGGAACAGATTGAGAACCCATATGTGAAAAGAATGAGATTGCGGGGGATCGGCAGGGGCTCTGGAAGAATCTCAAACAGAGGGAAGACCAGGAGAACTTTTAATCAGATAGCAGTGGGAATGATTATTAGTATGACTTTGCTGGCTGTTGAACGAGGGGACAGAGCACGTATGGGAATGTCCTGAGTGTAGCGATGTCGGTTCTTAACTCAACTCAAATATATGTAAAAATTGATGCTGTTACAACAGTTTTACAGGATCCTGCTGGAATGATGGAGATGGAGGCTGCAAGGGTGCTGTGGTGACGGCCTGAGGCCCGTATCATAAGTTTTGCTATACATCAATAAATATTCAATACTTTCTGATGGTGAAGCCAAAACATTTGTGGAGCTTACCAAGATCAAACCATATGCGGAGGACATTCAGATAGACATGGCTCAACCGTGACAAGCTAAAGAAATATCTTTAGCCAATTTATGACAGGCTGTCTGACAATAAACTACTTAGTAGTAGCCTCGCCAGCTGATATAGGCATCCAAGTCTCTCCACAGATCTCAGATCTGGGTGTCCTGGATCAACTCGACTGATATTTATTATTTACCACTGTCCAGGTTTGGCACCTGTAGAATAATCACAGTTCTAATTGTGCTGCTGCTTCTTATTACGCATGATTTCCAAGTGCACACATGCGCTGTGTTACATTAGTTTCATTTTTTTTTTAAATGTTCAAATATTTGAGCACAACATCATCAATTTTTATTTATTATCGTCATGAAGTATTTCATTCACCTTTATTTACAATTCACATACAATTATGCATCAACAGTCATGTTTATGAAACATGCATGTAAAATAAGAAGCCACATTTTATTGTTAACAGTAAAGTCACGTAACCATCAACATAAATAATATCTGTCATGTTAAATCAATATACCACTTTGTCCTGTGCATACATTAACATGCATTTAAAGAAATAATAATTTTCAATGTTTTATTATTAACAGTAAATTCATAAAACAACTCTATGGTACCAATGTCAAACCTGGACAGTGACAGAAAAAGAGAAAGGAAAACTTACAAATCAAAATGGATTCCTGAGAAGAATACTCAATGTATCAAAACAAGAGCAAACCAGGACTAAAGTGCAGGTCATAGCAGCGCTAGCTTTCATTAGAAAACAGCAAGTTAAATGGTTCGGCCATGTAATTAGACTATAAATTAACAGTATACCACAACAAGCAATGATGTACAGACAAAATGGAATCAGAAGGAGCAGACCATGTAATAAGGACAGAGGGAATAACAGAGTCCATGGGAATCTTGATATATGAAGCCCATAAACGGGCACTTACCCACTGTTTATGCTTCACCTCGACACTGTAAGGTACAAGAGAACTGACATGAGATGAATGAAACCATCAACAGATATAATAGTGCCACTCAGGTTAAATAATAACATTTCATGGTGTACATACATTAACCATTGATTGGGGGGGGGGGGGGGTGTCTCTGTTGTAGGAAGTGGTCAAACAGACTACCTTGTGTGCTAAAGATTTTGGTGTTTCCCATGGTTGGTTGTCTTCAGGTGTGAGATTTTTAGACAGCTTGACCTATACGTCTTCACAATGAGACCGTTAAAACATTCACTGCAAACGTGTTCACATGCACAGGTGACCGCCATGATCACATCATATGTATTTCTAAACCGATTCTTCAAATTTCCCATATTTCCACACCTGACAGCATTTACACCAATCAAACACACTGATGTATAGTTCAAGAGATGGATCAAAGGACAAAACCTGGAAAAGGAATCATGTCTACTGTTGGTGGTATAAAGTCTATAGAAGATTTAAACAACAGTTTCTCTTTCAACAACCATGGTAAAGGTAACTTATTAACACAGTTCTCACAGCTAGGGGTTGTCCCCACAGCAGATGATACTTCCACAATAGCCAGTCTGAACAGGGATACTGGTTGTGAAGACATTTCATCAAGGAGATTCAAACACTGTGTATGGTTTTTCTTTTCCAGATATGAACGAACAGGTTTGTTATGTGTTAGTGTCAGATCAGATTTTGTAAGCCACATGATGTCAACAAAATAACGAGCCAGGGATGCATTACCACTTAGCAGTGCTGTACATAAAGGTGATATATCAAATGTGGGATCAGCAGGTGAGAAGTAGTTAAAGTATTTGTCTGACCTTACAGTTACAGGGCCTGTTCCATTTGTTATAAGTTTATGAATAGTGTCGCTGTCGGTACAAAGTAAAATTCTATGAATCACCGTAGGCTGTAAATAAGACAAACAGGCACCTTGAGCAAGGAAAACTGCTAGGCAGGCTGTTATAGCTATGTTAGAATACATTGTGGGATGGAAGTATGATATGGCTGTCTTTGTCCTATCTGTTTTACTGACAGCATTAATGTCAGCTCCTGCATCCAGCAGAATCTGTAAAATCCTTTCGCTGCAAATGTTTGCAGCCAACATTAATGGTGACAGGCCATCATCATTTTGCAAGTTAACGTCACAGCCTGCATTAATTAAAGTGGCTACCATGTCGACATGCCAGTCATCCTCCAACAAAACATTTCTGTTTATTGCAAACAGCAAGGCTGTATTGCCATTGTTATCTATCATATTCATATCGGGGTTGTAATATATCACCTCCATGACCACAGCTACTTCGCTGTATCTTGCTGCTTGCATCAAAACTGTCATTCCTATGTTATTTTGTGAGTTAATAAAATGTTTGCTATAAGCAAATCTGATTAGAAATTCAACATTGCTAAAACAACTTTGACAGACAGAATAGGAAACGGCAGTATCACCTTCATTGTCTCTCCAGTTAATGTCAGCCCCGTAGTCTAATAGTAACTGAAGCAGATCTGTACTGTCATCTGTTAAAGCCACAAGCATTAATGGCGATGTGTCACCATGAATATTAGGAGAAGCTCCATTTTCAAGCAGTACTTTAACTATCTCTGCCTTAGATGTGTTGCACATTTTCCTACCCAGAACCAGATAAAGAGGCGTGTAGCCACATGTTTCTACCAGCTTATTTATCTCCGCTCCCTTCCGAATTAGAAATGAGGCAATTTCTCCGTCTCCCGACTCCGCTAACAATTCTTCCAAACAAGGATACTCACCTGTAATTTCAAATGCAATATCAAAAATATGGCAAATGAATTCAATATTTGTTCCTCCTACTGCTAACAATAACAAATCCTGCTGATGTTTACAAATATATTGTTGAGTTTCTTGCCTACAATACGCAAGCAGGAAGTTAATGTAAGCCACACTCTCATTATGTATAAGAATGTAGAAAGCACTCTCGAGGTCAAAGTTTGCAGCATGCTGCAGTAGAAGTTTAGTGCAGTCTGTGTGGCCATGAACAAAGGCCAGGTCAACTGCTGAGTAACACAGTACTTTATCATGAACGTTGGCTCCAAATTTTAACATCACTTCAATCACGTCATAATGACCACCTTCTGCTGCGATACTTAACGGGGGATACCCATATGTCCCATTTGTCTTGTTCAGATCAGCACCATGCTGGCAGAGCAACTCAACCAGAGGATAACTGCCAGCTTTAGTTGCCACAGACAGAGGGAAAACTGATGGCCCACCATTCACATCCGCTCCTAATTCTAAGAGTCGTTTGACCATTGCAACGTGATCTTTGGTAATCTGGCTAAATTCACAATGAAAAAAGTTTGTGTAGGCATTACTGACCATTCTGGTCTTAATTTGTTCATCTAAATCTACACAGTCAAAAATATGTCCAGAAATTTTACGTTGCAAGCGTGAACTGCAGTGTCTAAGGGTGTTTTTTCACTTTTATAAAATGTATATTTGTTTGCTCTCCTCCACACAGCATCGGAGATGAGTTCCCTACATGACAGTTGCCTGCCCTCTGTTGCATTCACGCCTGTGTTGAGTCCCGTGGTTTCAGAAGTAGGCCTTCCTTCTTGTGTCAGACACTCTTCTGCTGATTGGATCATGTCTGCAGCAGCAAGTCTTGACATCTTCCGTTCTGGTATTTTCTAACCTGAAATGTAAGACAAATAGCTTCAACATCATGTCTTATTGTCTCTAAATATTCATCAAGTGCAACGTACAAAAACTTCTGTTACTATGATTAAATGTAATAAATATTGGTCTGCCATGTTCTGGAATGCTAGCATATATCATTCTAATTTCTCAAAAATGATTAAAAGGGCTGCACAAAAAGTAATGTTTTATGTGTTTTCTTATCGCAAAAATGTTGCGCCACCGATGTGTTTCCATATGCAATTGCACAATTGTAGTCTTCTGCAGAGATAGTGCCATTGTAAGTTCACAAAAATGGCAATTACTAACAATGACATGCCTAACAATGAATTCTTGGTCATGGAGAAAAAAGAATAATACATAATGTTGTGTATGGAGGGACCAGCTGGCCGAGTGGCTAAGAATGCCGGGTTCTCTTTCGGGAGATCTGGGTTTGAATCCTCAGTAAGGTGTAGATTTTTTCTGTCGGGGCAAAAAGAAAATCCTAACCTGCACAGTTCGCGGCAACTGTACTAGCCAGGTGGGCTTAATTCTTCAGGCTCAAGGCCCCCCTGCCCTACACTGCAAGGTACTATAGGCAGTAGATTACAGTTTTGACAGTGACAGTTGGATGTTGTCCATTCAATAGCAAAATTGTGCTTTGCCATTTGATTTGAAATAGCAGTTGTTAGAAGCTAGGTGGGAAGTTCAGAGTTGTGGTTTCATAGAGTGAAGAGACCAATGTTGCATGAATGGCTATGTTCCGGGCTCTTGCTACAGCCAAATCCTAAACATTTGGCCGTGTAGAAGGCCATTATTCATCTGAATGATCACATAGCAAGACAGCAATTGCCCTTACAGCTTTCTGGCAGGGGTAAAGTGTGATGAAAATAATATAGTGCCTTGAAGACTAGAAGGTATGTGCACAATGGGTTCTTCAACGTATTACAGCTGACCAAAGACCAATGAAATCCATATTTATAGCCTTTTTGGACAGCCAAAATGAGCAATCTGGACATTTTGAGGGAGACTAAGTCGACAAATTTATTACAAACATGAGAAAGAATTGTCAGCCACTAGCATGCCTGCTTGCTAGGGAGAGATGGCAGGGGATATCCCACAGGAGTCCATACTGCCTGGGTGCCTGCCCGGCCCTGCCCTGCCAGACTGCCAGCTGTTCACGACCAGTTTTGACCATGGCCATCCAGTTCCTCAGCACGCTGGGCTGGTCCACATGTCATGTGAATTGATTCATGCCATTCAAGATTTGTGGAGAGGCATGATCGCCCACGCCAGCTGGCAAAGCAGTGGATAATTTATAGCCTGTCAAAGTAACCATCTACTTTAGATGTGAAGATGTGCACAGTAAGTCTTCTGAATCATGTGCCAAAGTTGTTACTTATTGAGAATCAGTATGTGAACTATCAGAAACAAGACAGTCGAGAAATTAGTGATGAACACTAGATTTGTAGAGAGGAAGGGCACAAAAAATACCACATAAATTATTCGGATAATTTGGCAACAGGCAGAGAGTTAGAGAAATTCTTTACTGATCCGGCAGCTTCTGCAGGTTGTCTTGTCCCAGCTATATTGGTGTTACCTTTCCTCTGGAGTAAACTAGGCAGGCAGAGAGAGGGATCATGCTACATGGGCAACACATGATCTGTACAATTTATCCCTGGCTTTGTACTTCATAAAAGGCATTATACCTTTCCATAGCACAAAGCCAGGTCTGCAATTGTGGAGACCATGTGTTGCCCATGCAGCATGATCCCTCTGTCTGCCTCCCTTGTGGTGGTGGTCAATATCATGAAAGGTGCCTTTATTTCCTAAGACTTTCTGGTACTCATTTTAGGCCGAGTAAGGGCATTCTGATATTTGAGTGCATTCAAATAATTATCAGGGATGTGTCACAGAAGTAAATAATAACACTGGACAAGCAAAACACTTCTGGTTACAAACAGACATTTTATACAATATATCCATTACACATTACTGTGCCATTACACAGAAATATCAGCTTTAGAACCCTTGAGGTAATCAAGACAGCCCAGGGGTGTCGAGTTGGCCATGCATCTAAGTACATTGTCCCTACAGCAAGGTCCTGTCATTATATGGAGTTCGAATACATGTTCGAATTTACTGTATGTTAACTAGTCTGCATGTTGTCTAGCAAGGCCCGTAATCTTGTGAATATATATGTAAATCCTGTCTTTATACGTTAGTTGAAGAACTCTTGCATGTGGACAATTAGTAAATGAACAAAAATATCTATTGAAGCCAGAAAAATTTGTTTTTTCCAAAAGATAGCTGAAAATACTAACAGAGCCAAATTGTGTAATATGATCTGAAAGAGCCAATCAAAAGCTTCCACCTGCAGTGAGAAAGTGTGTTGAAATGCTATATTGAGCCGATACTATTGTATGAATGTGAAACATGGACAATAAGCAAACATGCTGAGAAACATTTAACGGCATTGAAAATGTCTCCTAGGAAAAGGTAAGAAACACCATGAACAGAGAGAAAAACAAGTGAGGCCATCTTTAAGAAACACGTCTTTAGGACACCATAACATGATCAGAGAAACTACATAGACTCGAGATATTTTTAGTACATGTTAAGGAGAAATAAACTTGAAAACTTAGTGACAACTGATAACATTTTGGGAGAAAAGAGCAAGGGGGGTGAAAGAAGTCAAATGGCTTCGCCACATGGCATAATCGGGATAGCACATCCAAGGCTGGTGATTATGTGAGATGACGGAACCATGATCTCCTACGTTTATCGGTGTGGCACACAATGAGTTGACGCAACCATGATCTCCATACGTTTATCAGTGGGCACACAATGATGAGATGACGGAACCATTGATCTACGTTTATCAGTGTGGCACACAATGATGAGATGACGGACCATGATCTACGTTTATCGGCATGGCACACAATGATGAGATAACGGAACCATGATCTCCTACGTTTATCAGTGTGGCACACAATGATGAGATGACGGACCATGATCTCCTATATTTATCGGCATGGCACACAATGATGAGATACGGAATCATGATCTCCTAAGTTTATCAGCGTGGCACACAATGATGAGATGACAGAACCATGATCTCCTACTTTATCGGCGTGGCACACAATGATGAGATGACGGAACCATGATCTCCTATTTATCGGCAGTGTCACACAATGATGAGATGACGGATCATGATCTCCTACTGTTTATCGGCATGGCACACAATGATGATAGCTGACGGACCCTGATCTCCTACGTTTATCGGTGTGGCACACAATGATGAGTTGACGCAAACCATGATCTCCTACGTTTTATCAGCGTGGCACACCAAGAGAGATAACGGAAAACCATGATCTCCTACGTTTATCAGTCGGCATGGCACACAATGATAGAGACTGACGACAATGAATCTCCTATAGTTTATCAGGGCATGGCCCACAAGTGATGAGATGACGGACCATGATCTCCTATAGTTTATCCGGCAGCTGGCACACAATGAAGAGATAACTGAACCATGATCTCCTTACGTGTATCCGTCGTGGCACACAATGATGAGATGACGGACCATGATCTCCTACTGTTTATGGCAGTGTGTCACACAATGATGCTATGACGGACCATGATCTCCTACGTTTATCGGCGTGGCACACAATGAGATGACGGGCCATGATCTCCTACGTTTTCGGCGTGGCACACAATGATGAGATGACGGACCATGATCTCCTATGTTTATCGGCATGGCACCCCAATGATGGATGACGGACCCTGATTCTCCTACGTTTATCGGCATGGCACACAATGATGAGATGACGGACCTGATCTCCTACGTTTATCGGCGTGTCACACAATGATAGATGACGGACCATGATCTCCTAAGTTTATCAGCGTGGGACCAATGATGAGATGACGGACCATGATCTCCTACGTTTATTGGCATGGCCACACATGAGATGACGGACCATGATCTCCTACGTTTATCGGCGTGGCACAATGAGATGACGGGGCCATGATTCTCCTATGTTTATCGGCATGGCACACAATGATGAGATGACGAACCATGATCTCCTACGTTTATCGGCATGGCACACAATGATGAGATGACGGAGCCATGATCTCCTATGTTTATTGGCATGGCACACAATGAGATGACGGACCATGATCTCCTATGTTTATCGGCATGGCACACAATGAGATGACGGACCATGATCTCCTATGTTTATCGGCATGGCACACAATGATGAGATGACGGACCATGATCTCCTATGTTTATCGGCATGGCACACAATGATGAGATGACGGACCATGATCTCCTACGTTTATCGGCATGGCACACAATGATGAGATGACGGACCATGATCTCCTACGTTTATCGGCGTGGCACACAATGATGAGATGACGGACCATGATCTCCTAAGTTTATCAGCGTGGCACACAATGATGAGATGACGGACCATGATCTCCTACGTTTATTGGCATGGCACACAATGAGATGACGGACCATGATCTCCTACGTTTATCGGCGTGGCACACAATGAGATGACGGACCATGATCTCCTATGTTTATCGGCATGGCACACAATGATGAGATGACGAACCATGATCTCCTATGTTTATTGCATGGCACACAATGATGAGATGACGACCATGATCTCCTACGTTTTATCGGCGTGGCACACAATGAGATGACGACCATGATCTCCTACGTTTATCGGCGTGGCACACAATGATGAGATGACGGACCATGATCTCCTACGCTTATTCGGCATGGCACACAATGATGAGATGACGGAACCATGATCTCCTACGTTTATCGGCATGGCACACAATGATGAGATGACGACCATGATCTCCTACGTTTATCGGCGTGGCACAATGATGAGATGACGGACCATGATCTCCTACAGATTTATCAGCGTGCACACAATGATGAGATGACGGACCATGATCTCCTACGTTTATTGGCATGGCACACAATGAGATGACGGACCATGATCTCCTACGTTTATCGGCGTGGCACACAATGAGATGACGGACCATGATCTCCTATGTTTATCGGCATGGCACACAATGATGAGATGACGAACCATGATCTCCTACGTTTATCGGCATGGCACACAATGATGAGATGACGGACCATGATCTCCTATGTTTATTGGCATGGCACACAATGATGAGATGACGGACCATGATCTCCTATGTTTATCGGCATGGCACACAATGAGATGACGGACCATGATCTCCTATGTTTATCGGCATGGCACACAATGATGAGATGACGGACCATGATCTCCTATGTTTATCGGCATGGCACACAATGAGATGACGGACCATGATCTCCTATGTTTATCGGCATGGCACACAATGAGATGACGGACCATGATCTCCTATGTTTATCGGCATGGCACACAATGATGAGATGACGGACCATGATCTCCTAAGTTTATCAGTGTGTCACACAATGATGAGATGACGGACCATGATCTCCTACGTTTATCGGCGTGGCACACAATGAGATGACGGACCATGATCTCCTATGTTTATCGGCATGGCACACAATGATGAGATGACGGACCATGATCTCCAACGTTTATCGGCATGGCACACAATGATGAGATGACGGACCATGATCTCCTAAGTTTATCAGTGTGGCACACAATGATGAGATGACAGAACCATGATCTCCTACGTTTATCGGCGTGGCACACAATGATGAGATGACGGAACCATGATCTCCTACATTTATCGGCGTGGCACACAATGATGAGATGACAGACCATGATCTCCTACATTTATCGGTGTGTCACACAATGATGAGATGACGGACCATGATCTCCTACGTTTATCAGCGTGGCACACAATGAGAAAGACACATTATACCAAACAGATATGAGATAATTTTTTGTTTGCACTCGCTTGCTTTGAACTCAAGCGTAGTCCATACACACTACTTCAAGTAGTGCTGGACAGATTTTTGCTTGTGGTTTAGCTTTCTCTATTAACAGTGTCCCTCACCATCAGGCAAACCCACTCTGACTTCAGAAGTACTTGTACTTTACGTTACCAAGTCAAGGATGATAGGTCAACATTTTAGGATCAAATCAGTCAGAAAGCCACCAAAACCTGCTCAAGATGACTGCCACGTTATCGACAGACCAGAACAAGTCATTATTCTGCGCCTCAGAACAGGGCACAATAGATTACGCAACCACATGTATACAAAATTCAAGATTGGTGAAACAGCCATGTGCCACATGTGGATTGGCGTCGCAGACAGCAGAGCACATACTCCAAGACTGCCCAAATATAACATATCTAGGCAAACCTTCTGGCCTAGAGAGACGACAGAGGAAGATAAACTCTATGGACCGCTGTGTGAACTGAAAAAGACAGTTCAATTCATACAAGAGACAGCATTGCAGTTATAGACATATTTCAAGCGAACGAAAGAAGAAGAAGTCCAACTGTCTGGTGTAGGGGTTGAACCCCTTACCTTGGCATCAGCTCACCAGATATTTAAGAACACGTGTTCTTATCCATCTGGCCATGCCGCCTTGGTACGAGATAGGCAAAGGAAAAACAACTGGAAACTGGAAATTAAAAGGGATTGAGGAAGAAAGTAAACAAAGAGATTGAGAAAGACAGTAAGGACAGAGATTGAGGAAGACTGTAAGGAAGAGATTGAGAGTTCTTTTGTTCATCACACAAAATATATGAAATATCATGAACATTCACTTTGAGTTCACTGCACTGATGCTAGCCTAAGAAAGTTTGGCCTATGGATTTTACATGCGTACTGAAAATTTACATTTTGGGCACAGACTTTTATTAGTAAAACTTTAGTAACATATTTATATATTTGAACTCAGCACCCATGTGCACATATGGGTGATTTTGATCAATTATGAATGAGGAACCAGAAAAATACCATGTAGATTGCAGGTAATTGGATCATCTTAATGCTGGGAGATTCAACAAGGAAGCATCACAGGATGGTGGTCGCAGGCATAATATAATTAAGAGCTATGACAATTTTAATTTTATATATATATATATATATATATATATATATATATATATATATATATATATATATATATATATATATATATATATATATAAAACACAGTGTATGTTTGTTTGTGTGTGGGGATTTTTGTATTGGATGCGTTCGATAACGGTACATCCGATTGAGATGAAATTTTCTACACGTCTTCCTTTCATTCATTTGCAACCGACTATAATAATTTCTTAATGTAAAATCTTCGACTTATTTAATAACATTTACTTTTCCATTTTCATTATATAATGTCTATATAGCAGGGGGACTTCACTCTAGAAAAGTTATTTCAAGGGGCATAACTTTTAATAACATTTCTATATACTTTATAGTCATATTGTTGGACTTACTTGCACTATTGTTAAACTCTTTGTCTATAGTTATTTTCAGGCATATGAGTTATAATAAATAATGATATAATCTTTAAGGCATTTTCAAAGTTTTCATAAAAATAATGCATAATGCATAACATTGTAACCCATCTTTTTCTACAGTTTTCATTGAATGGTGTGTGGAAGGACATTCTTTTAAGTTACTGTGCGCCAAGAGCTGGGCGAAACCACGCCGGTCAGACAGATAGACAGACAGACAGTCGGGAACGGGAGAGCTTATATGACTACTTATATGAATTAAATTAGATGCTCCCCACCAGGGACTGGGTGAAGCCGGGCCGGGACAGGACAGACAGACAAACAGATAGTCGGGAACGGGAGAGCTTATATGACTACGTATATGAATTAAATGAGATGCTCCCCACCAGGGACTGGGTGAAGCCGGGCCCGGTCAGACAGACAGACAGACAAACAAGCAGACAGATTGATAGATAGATAGATCCCCTCCAGGGCCTGGGCGAAGCCGGGCCGGGTCAGCTAGTATATATATATATATATATATATGCTCGCCATAGGGGATGGACTCCCTATGGTCAGATTTTTGTCCTAAACCTGTGACTGGCCTAATAAGTAGGCAGGGAATCTTCATACTGGTCGTAGAAAAACTAAGAAGTATAAACGGACTGACACAAATTGATACAGACGCTGCAGTGTTAATGGACTACGAGATAAATCAGCGATTCAAAACCTATGCACAATGAACGACTGCAGTTTTAAAAGTAAAGAAGAAGAACTTATAGAAATAATGGAAGAGATATAACTGGACTGTTGGTAGTAGCGGACATGAAAAGGGGAAGGATGCAAGGAGATCCACCAGAGTTACACGTTTGTCTACTCTGGAGTTGAACAGCAAGAAAGGGCAAGGCACAATGTGGGATTAGTCATTGAACCACGGCTAGCAAGAGGAATACTAGAAATAAAATATATATCAGAAAGAACCATGAACAGTGAGAATAAAAGAACAAACAATTACAATATATGTACAAATATACGCACATTGTAATACAAAAAATAATTAGCAAGAATGCAAGTAATTCTATGAAGACATCCATGACATGCTAAATAAAATAGATAAGCAGGACAACATCGTAGTTATGGGAGACTAAAATGCATGACTAGGACACAACAGAGCGGGCATTGAAAGACATCTTGGAGCGTTTGGAGACCAATATAATGAAAGAAATGATAACGGAAGTAGACTGATAGAGCTATGCAGCCAACACGACCTCTATATAACAAACACATTCTATAAACACAAAGACTCACAAATATAAACACGGTATAAATGGAACGACCTAGACACCAAAAGCCAAATTGAGTTTATATTAACAAGAAATAACAGGAAGAGAAATATATTAGATGCAAGGGCAGTGCCCAACTTAAGTATAAACACAGACCACAAAGCAGTTGTTGCCACAATAAGAACCATCAGTAGAAGAAAACAAAGACCAGGAAAATACATGCCATGCGAATCAGTAAACTTAAAAAACCTCAAAGACGAGGGAAAAGTATGAGAAAGAATTAACTGAAATCTGTGTAAAATTACCTATAGAAAGAAAGACAGTGGAAGAAGAATGGGAGATGTTCAAATCAAGCATTTTAAATACTGCAAAAATAACATGTGGAACAACGAAAAAATTCAAAACACGAATGAAAAAAATGAACAGGTTGGTGGAACGCAGAAGTAAAGAAGGCTGTAAAAAAACATAAAGGAAAAATATAAAAAGTGGTCGAAGAGCAAACAGAAATGTGAATAGAATAGTAAAGAGAGAAAAACAAAAAGATTGATTGATTGACTGATTTAGGAATCAACATCACAGCATTCAGGGTATTCTCATAAGCGCTCCGTCCCCATCCTCAGCAGCCAGCGAAGAGTTCTAACACCAACAGTACCAGTAGCAATCTGAATATATGTCCGTCTCACCTTTCCTCTGAGCGTCAAGCATCAGCCAGATCCCCTCGTCACTCCTTGCTGTCTCATTCTTGCCAGACCATGGTGATCCATTTGCTCCTCCGAGGTGTACACATGCTCCCACAAGGCCGCAACCACGTGTGCCCTGTCATGCGTCAATACTCCACCAAGTTCTGCAGAGCCAGCCAATCTATCCTCGTGTTCATTCCCCAGCACACCGGCATGCCCGGAGAAAAGATCCAGGCGATGCTTGCCACCCGTGATCTCCGAAGCGAAGCAAAAACAAAAAGACTGGAAGGAGTATGGAGAAACCCTAAATAAAAACCACAAGGAGGCAACTAGAAACTTTTACAAAAAGATAAGTGCAATGAGAACCAGAGAACCCTTTGACTCAACTGAAATAATTAACAGCAAAAATGGAGAACCAATAAATGAACAAAAACAAATCTTAATAAGATGGAAACAATACGTCGAACAACTTCTCAAAATCCCATCAGATGTCACAGGAATTCAAGAAATCGACACAGATGCCACCAAAGAACTAGAACCAGACATACTAAAAGAATAAATTATAGAAGCTATCAGATTAGCCCCATTGAACAAATCACCAGGGCAAAATGAAATACAAAATGAACTAAAGCAGCAAAAGAAGTAGGAACAGCATAGCTACATAGACATTTCAACCATGTTTGGGTAGAACAACAGACACCACGAGACTGGGGAAATGCCATAATGATCCCAATTTGGAAAAACAAAGGCAGCAAAAGAAACTGCACACAATACAGAGGCATTTCACTTTTGAGCCATACTGGGAAAATATTTTGCAAAATTCTTGAGAAAAGATTACAAACTACAATAGAACCTCAGCTAGGCGAAACACAACTTTTATTTAGGGAAAACAAAAGATGCACAGATGCCATTTTTGCTCTTAGACAACTTGTAGAAAAATCAATCAAATTCAATGAAACACTCTACTTAGCCTTTGTCGACCAAGAAAGGGCATTTGATAGAGTAGATAGAAACAAGCTGTGGGAACTCCTTAAACAATATGGAGTGAGTAGTGTGCTCGGACCCCTCCTCAGCAAATCCTGCAGTGTGTAGCGGCTAACGACATCAGTTCTGTGTTGGTTTATCAATATTTTTTGGCTTCCTGCATAGTGTTCTTGTTTGGCCACACCTCTTTTAATATGTTATTCTCGCAGTCTGACCATGGTTGTAGATTTGCAGTCATCACTTGGTTCTTGCAAAAGTCTTACTTCTCGTAGAGCATTCAGAATGTCAGCCTGGTCCATGGCTCGTCCACCCTCCACATTAGCCTTACCTGCGAGCTTGTCAGCCCGCTCATTTCCTTATACTCCCGCATGCCCTGGCACGAAGATGAAATTAATCTCTGTCAGCCAAAACCGCTCCAGAAACAGCAACCATTCTCTTCAGATCCACCCCGTCTATATCCTCTTGAGCATGCTCATGGAGTCACTAAGGAAACATGCCCTGTTGAATGTCTGTGTCTCGAGCCATGTTATTGCTTTACTTACTGCCATGACTTCCATAGTCAGGCTACTTGTGGTCTCAACAAAAGCACCAGAGTTCTTTTTCACAATTCTCCCTCTGGCCTGCGCTGTAAAGGCCCATGATTCTCACATGTCGGACGACCGACCCATCTGTGTAAATGACAGCATCGCCCTCTAATGAATTCTCGTAAATCAACGCTTGTACTTCCACCTCCCACTGCATTTTCTGTCTAGTTGGATGGAAACTGAAAAGGACGTACAAAAATCTGTTGGCACTTGTACCCATTCCTCGCCAGGTTTTAAATTCTCCAGTGAACATACCTGATGAAGAATGTCTTCAGCTTGACCCATCCACGACCTTCCTCTTTTTAACCTACTGCCGTTCACCTTCCTAATTTCTCTATGCAGTGGATATTGTGTATTTGCGTTAACTCTGAGGTAGGCACATGCTCTGCTAAATTTTAGCCTGTCTTCAATAGTTGGAAAATCAAGAAGGTAGCACATCGCCTGTATGCTGTATCTCCTGTACATCCAAGAATAATGCGCATAGCTTCGTTTTGTATCCTTTCCATCTGCTTACGGGTGAGATTCAGGATTGCCATGGCATACTCAAAAATAGACATGACCAGTCCCTCGTATAGGAGGCTTTTTTTTTAAAGGAGTTTTTGTGTGTGTGGAGACCATTTAATTTTACCCATTGACCCCAGACTGAGACTCACAACACTTGTTTGCCGTACCGTTAGTGTACTCCTTTGGATTCGGTAATGTGTTTTATGATAAAAATATAAAGAATACCATGGATGGGCAGACAAATTAGACAACTGATGCCATGAAGTCTTAAATTAGGCATAGCAAGATTTTGGGACATTTCATTAACATGTGGGAAACAAATTGGTAACAAATGACAAACTGAATGGGGAAAGAGAAATCGGAAGGTTAAGAGATAAATATGCGGATAGCTCGGCCAGATGGACAAGATCACATATACCTGATGGTGATCGTGACAACTGTCATATGGTGAATTATGACCACCCTTGGTACGTGGTGATGATTTGTTTATTATGGCTACTGGCGCAAAACTAAAATGCCTCCGTTGAAATCTAGGCTACATTTATGATTTAGGTATAGTTGGATTTGATCTTTCAAGGGCTCTTTCTTCGGTGGTCTCATAAATAATAGTAGCAATTTCAGAATTATCGCCCTTTTTTTTAGCTCTTCAGTTTTATTTGTGTAATTTTGCGAACTTTTTCCTGCGTCCTCGAACGATCACTTCCGGTTTGACATGTACTGCTAAAAGACCCAAAAAAACGAAAGGGGTTTGGTACGATGAAAGGGACGTTATTCTCATATATTTAGCAGTGGTTCTGCTAGATAGCCGCCAAGTTATTACACCATAAAAACGATTTATCTGGATTATATATGGTTCTTTTCACGATTAGTAAGGTAATTTGTCTTATAACTCCTGACTATGAAAGATTAATTCATTTTTTCGTGCATATTTGAATCCCCCGTTCAATTTTACATAAATATGAAGAGTTTCAACATTGCAGGTGTTTGCACACGATCAGGACAAAATATTTCGTGACACCGCCTTGATAAGACAAAATTCAAGATGGCGGCGCCCATACCATACAATAGTACTAAACTTTAGCGGACCTATATTTATTTATTAAATTAGAACTGGTAATTTAAGTACTAACATTAAACAGAATACAAGTGTCATGTGTAGCAGTAATGTATGTATCTATCTGTGTACGAGCATGATGATATTTCAGCATTTTACATGACTGAAAATAATTTTGAAAGCCAGTTTTCAGACCCGTCTGTAAACTTGTAAGAAGATGTTTAAGATGTTAAGTAAGGAGTACTTTTTTTCTAAGCTGCGCTGCAGCACTTAATTATTTTAAATTTAAATACAGTACTGTAAAATAAGTTATGTTTTAAATAAGTTAGTATTTAATTTTTAATTGCTGACTATTATTTATTAATTAATTATTAGATACAGAAAAAAGAAGTCTGAGAAGTAGAAATCGATTTTTAGTGAACAGTTAATTATTTAATATTTTAATTTTTTATTATTTAATATCTGAATAATTAATTAACTGCTGCTTAATTTATGCAGCAGTCACAAACTTAGTTACTTACATTAATGTTTATAATATTTAGTCAACAAAAGAAAGCTGTCGCAATGCAGTTAGTACTCATCTCATCTCATCATGTTCCTCTTGTACCTTGCGGTGTCGAGGTGAAGTATAAACTTCGTGAGAGTGCCTGATTATGGGCTTCATATATCGATATTCCCATGGATTCTGCTATTCCCTCCGTCCAACGTTTACGTGGTCGGCCTCTTCCTCTGTTTCCATCTGGTCTGTACATCATTGCTTGCTGTGGCATGCTGTTGACTGGTAACCTACTTGCATGGCCAAACCATTTAACTTGCTGCTTTCTAATAAAATCTAGTGCTGCTTTAACCCCCACTTTAGTCAGTCCGTTTATACTTCTTAGTTTTTCTACGAGCAGTATGAAGATCCCCTGCCGGCTTGCTAGGCCAGTCACAGGTTTAGGACAC
Source organism: Cepaea nemoralis (assembly GCA_014155875.1). Classification (NCBI taxonomy): domain Eukaryota; kingdom Metazoa; phylum Mollusca; class Gastropoda; order Stylommatophora; family Helicidae; genus Cepaea; species Cepaea nemoralis. The sequence continues at coordinate 116,014 of JACEFZ010021010.1, forward strand.
AAATCTGACCACAGGGAGTCCATCCCCTATGGCGAGCCATAGCCCCGTTAGCCCATGACCTCACGGTCATGGTTGCCCGGTCTGCACCACGTGGAGGTAGGGGTTGACTTGTGTAGTCTGCGGGTCATCGGCAGGCTACTAATTTTCGCTCTTCACTCCTCCTGGGAGAGGCTAGCCGATCCTAACCCTGCTGGCTGCAGGGTCAGGCGCATTCCACACCTTGCAGTTAGTACATTAAGACAATATGATACATTTTCATGAATTGTTCTTTCACTAACGACGAACATTTCACATGACATTTAATTAATATAATAAATGTGCAGCTATTTTTAACTAGCAATTAGGTCACAGCACATCATAACAAAAAGTCTTATAAGTCAATTGCATCTTTGTCAGAAACTCTGAGACTCTTGTGCTTTGTACGATGCTTTCACCAGGCCGCTGTGGGGAAAGAGACTGAGCAAACCTGGTGCAATGAAGTTGATCCTCTCATTCCTCTCGACATTCTATCGAAAGAGGAATATTACCTTTACTTTCCTGTTACCAAATCATAAGTAGAAACCCCATTTTAAAATATTCTCTGTATAGGCAAATATTAATAATAATCATCATAAAGTGCCGGCTGGCGTAGGCGTTCATGGCTTTCCACAATCTCGGTCTTTGGTGTTCTGGATCCTAATACTAAATTATATTATACACCTGCGTTATACACCTGAGAGAAGTGAGGAGTCTCGTTCATGTCAACGAACCAGGCAAGCTAATACAGGAAAGTACTCTTACTAATAATTTACATAAATTAAAAAAATTAGTTGTGAAACATAAACAGCAATTAACCAAAGAATGGCCATCACTTATGACACTCTTTCTTAAACCATTTCCTGGGACATTCAAGATTCTGCCTGTCACACCTTTGCCACAGCCTGTGTCAATTTGATAAAACAATTCAGATGCACACCTTCCTGTGGTGAGTTTCTATATATTTGAATAACGAAGACACAAACAATAGATTGCACGATTTATTGCCTGGCATATTTCGCTGCATCTCGTCAGGTACATACTGCAGAAATCTGAAAATATAAAAAATATAAAATTACACAGAGTAATGAAGCTTACATAAAAGAATAACGAAAAACAAATGCCTACACAAAATACAATAAATAATCACGGAGAAGACCCTCCAGTGACTACATTGTTAATTAGGTCACGACACACCCTATAAAAAAAATAAATAATACGTCAAGTTAGGCCTCGCCGCCCCGGACGCAATGATATATGGCACAACGTTGTCCGTTTAAAAATAAACAAGCCATGGTAATAGAAGGCAAATAATAAACAGTTGGCGGCCATTTTAAATTGTTAATTAGGTCACGGCACACCCTATAAAAAAAATAAATAATACGTCAAGTTAGGCCTCGCCGCCCCGGACGCAATGATATATGGCACAACGTTGTCCGTTTAAAAATAAACAAGCCATGGTAATAGAAGGCAAATAATAAACAGTTGGCGGCCATTTTAAATTGTTAATTAGGTCACGGCACACCCTATAAAAAAAATAAATAATACGTCAAGTTAGGCCTCGCCGCCCCGGACGCAATGATATATGGCACAACGTTGTCCGTTTAAAAATAAACAAGCCATGGTAATAGAAGGCAAATAATAAACAGTTGGCGGCCATTTTAAATTGTTAATTAGGTCACGGCACACCCTATAAAAAAAATAAATAATACGTCAAGTTAGGCCTCGCCGCCCCGGACGCAATGATATATGGCACAACGTTGTCCGTTTAAAAATAAACAAGCCACGGTAATAGAAGGCAGAATTTCTCAAGTTTCCAATCTTAGGGCCGCGATAAATCCTGACTTATCAGTTAATTTATCATTGGACTTCCTGGTATTAAATTACATCACCATATAATTCATAACTCCGCTTAGAATCAATATACAGTCTTCGTTGAGATACCGTTGGATTCGTCTTGTCAAGCTCTATCTAACTGGTATGATTTCATAAGTAAAAACCCAATTTTTAAATATTGACCAAAATTGCTAATAATAGTTTATGCAAAAACATCATCGATTTATGTAATATATACTTCAATACATACCTAGCTTAAAACAATCCAAAGACACTCCTGTAGATGTGCATAAGAGAATAGCGAAATCAGGCCAACACGGAGATTCACGTGGTCTTGTTTACGCTTGGGCAGGTGGCGACGTCCTGGGTGGACGACTGCGATTGTGATAATGTCAATACTGCAACTGTGTTACCAGGTTACAGTTTGATTTTGTAGCCAAACGTACATAGAATCAAGCCAAATACATTTATGTGTGTTTCATTCTCGTTTTTGCCTAAACAAATTAAATTTGTAAATGAATAACTCATTACTACAGCAAGGACCTTTACAACAATACAGACATTTATGACTTGAAGAAACCACAAAATATAACCTAAATATATCAAAATGTGGCACTAAAATATTTAATATGATCTTAAAATATTCTCTTTTATTTTTTCCACTGACAGCTTTTTTGTTTGTAAGTAAGATATTTCATCGTGCTAAAGGCTATTTTTCCCCACGATAATTCTTATTCTAATCTCTACAGGCCACCTTCCATTGTTTTTTAATTATTATATTATTTTTGCTTTAGATCGCTTTGAACACATGTATATATAGCATATGATATAGCCCACACACTTACTACTATTTATAATTCACTGGACTTATTTAGACGCCGAATATATATATATATATATATATATATATATATATATATATATATATATATATATATATATATATATATATATATATATATATATATATATATATGCAACTTTAGAATAGACCTCGGGATACGAACGCCCCAGGTCACGAACAATTCAGGTTACGAACAAAAACTTCGAAAATTCTATGTCTCGGGTAACGAACATTGCCTCGGCTTACAAACGAAGGCGAGCGAGCGAGAGAGAGAGAGAGAGAGAGAGAGAGAGAGAGAGAGAGAGAGAGAGAGAGAGAGAGAGAGAGAGAGAGAGAGAGAGAGAGCAGGGTGTAACGTTGGAGACAAACGATTGAGGACAGTACATACAGTACTACAGATGAGCTTGTGGGTCTTCAGAATGAACAGCTAAAGACATTAAAGGAGGATCAGTTGTTCGATGATGAGTCAGTGACAGTTTCAACTGCAAGGTTTACAGAAATTTGCAGCAAGTGGGCAGACGTCGAAGACTTCATTGTGAACCATCATTGAAACAAACTTGTTGCTAACAGGGCACTAAACCTGATGAATGATAACGCGATGGCTCATTTCAGAAAGATTCTCCAGCAAAGGAAGCGACAAATTTCCCTTGATAGTTTCTTGTATCTGCAGCAAAGAACCTCAATGGCTCTGAACGCTGAAGAAGAAGAAGAAGTTTCTTGGTGCAGAATGATTCCCAGTCGGCTGCCAGGAAACAGCTATTGATACTCCTGAAACTAATGATTGACAATAACAAAAAAAAGTGATAAATTTCCCATGATCGTTTTCTCGGTAATAAAGATTGAGTAAATCTTTTTTATTTTAAATTTTACATTTAATTCATGTGGTTGTTTTCTTTCTCTTTATTTAATATGTGAAGTACACGTATTCTTTGCGTTTTCTCAGGTAAACGACCTGGTGTTAATTTTTTTTAAAAAGAACGATTTTTTCATCTTGAAACAGATTGTATTTATTTAATTGATTTCAATGTTTCGGGTTACGAACGTTTCGGGTTATGAACTGAGTTCTGGAACGAATTAAGTTATAATCCGAGGTACCACTGTATATATCATATCATGTATCATATATCATATGCCATGCCTATAGTATAAGCGTAGGTGGGCATGTTTTGCCGTCACCAGAGTAGTAGATCAACTCAGCGTTCTTGTCTCGAAAATACCACGTAGCTAAGCCATCCAGGTATTTACTTCTCTGCCTTCCCCTTGTTCTCTTCCCCTCAATCTTGTCAGTGGTCACCAAGTTCTGTATTATTTTTCTTCTCTTAATGTGTCAAAAACAACACACACACACACACACACACACACACAAAACAAAACAAAACAAAAAAAGACATGAAAGAAGTGTTCCAAATGTGGATCTTATGTAGCCTGGGTGGCAGAGTTGGGGTGAGCGCCCAAACTTGCATATCTACCTCACGGCTCGTATATTCACCACCTCTACAGCAAAAGTCCAACTCCTGGCCTTCTCGTGACGGACCTGCTTTAACTAACAGGAGAAGGGGCCGCGGCGAGTCTCTGGCACCGAAAAATAACCAGAATGCTCTAAATGTGTATGCACGTACATGCATGCGCAAACACGTATGTGCGTACCTACATATCTAAACTCGAGTAAGACCACGGTATGCTATAGTAATGGAAAGGTGCTGAAGACGGAGGCAACCAGCCAGGAGGCGCACCACTGAAATCAGGAAGCCATGCAATTACGCAATGAGAAATGTCAAGTAATCCATCCATCCATCATGTGCCATGCCGGTAAGCGTGGGCGGTCATGTTCTGCCATCTCACTCGATAACCCGGTAAGCGTAGGCGGTCATGTTCTGCCATCTCACTCGATCACCAGAGTCGTGGATCAGCTCCGTGTCAATTACTGCAAAACGTTATTGTGCTCGCCCTGCTTTGGACCCCCTAGTAGGTGCAGTGCTGGGTCCAGTCAACCAAAACGACTGGAGGTCGTTCTCAAATGTCTTCTGGAGCCAAGGCCCCTGAAAATAGAGCGTCTGGCCATACCAAATAAAGACTAAAACTAATGCACTGGAATGCGGAGGGAGTCAGAAGTAAAAAATAGAACTGGAAAACATCGTGGTGCAAGAAAAACGAAACAAATGTTTCTTGCAAGAAACTCACCTCAATGAACATATAGCCTTCAAATTCAGAGGCTACCAGTGTTACCGATCTGACTGAAAGGACAGGCGAAAAGATGGGATAATGACCCTTGTACAAAATAACATAATAGCTTCCCAAACTGAAGTTTACATGGAAGGGACTGAGTATCCGACATTTAAACTCAAGACAGACAATACAGATCTTCTTCTTCTGCTGCGTTCATCCATAGTGGTGTTATTTTTTTCCAGACCTAATTGCGTTGTACCAGGTTATGCGTCCGTAGGCCGACACATCCAACTTCGGCGGGCGTTTGTTGACCGGCTTAGCCTTCCCGGGTGTTTCGAAGGATTTTCGACTCTCACTGTTGTGGTGCCGTCCACATCCCAGCTGGTCAAGTTAGAACGGTCGAAGACATCACGGTCAGCCCTCAAAGGAAGGCGGGGCAGTCCATGGGCATTATCCCCCATCCAAGGGGGCTTCCATAATTGCAGGGCCGACAAATAGGCGCTCTGGTATTGGGCTCACCCAAGGGGTCGTCTCATCCTGCGCATGGCTACTTCACTTCCTTACTTTCGTATATTGGGCATTACGTTCGCTACTGGCCGCTCCCCACGCAAACCAGGAAGTCAGTCAGTCTGCAGACGACATCCACTCAGCAAGCTTTCGCTTGGGACTTCCACGTAATGGATTCGCTAGTCAAGCGTCCCATTTCGTGTTAATGAGACGTTTTTCCACCTTTGATTACGCTCACTCAATGAGCTTTTGATACAGACTTACATCGTAACCACTGCGTGCGACTGGACGCTTTTTTCACCTTTGGTAACGCTTACGAGGTAGGCTGCAGATGTTGCCAGCTCAGAATCTTACCTCCATGCAGGCCGTCACATACGAGTGATATTGACTTAGAGGTGTTCAGCTATATCCCTCATCTGAGAGCCGTATAACTATTGTCTGGACTAAGAATGTAGTGGAACTTTGTAAATGATTAAGACTTTAAATGAAATGGATATGCTAGTCAAGGTATAATACATTTCGCTTCACGGACGGTACCTGATCGTCTTCGCGCCTCTGGCTTTCGTTCTTGATTAATGAAAACATTTTTGACAAATGCTTTCACAGTAGCTCGTTTTGCAGCGATCCAAGAATTTCCCTCTAACGCCGCAATACGAATGCCCCCGTTTGTCCATGTTAATCATTTCCCCAGATCCGAAAACAAACAAAATAGAACCGAGGTCCCATTCCATTATTCCATGCACCAGTATTCAGGCAGCCGAGACCTGCTTTGAAAAGTCTATTATTTGTTTTTTCAAAGTAAACGCGCCGGCCACGCGGCACGCTCAGCAAAGAGCAATCACGGGAGAGAGCCGGCAGACGGAAGGGAAGGAACAACGGGCAGTGGACCATAACCCACAACTATCTGTCGGCCGCTCTTCAACCTCATCTACCACCTTCCCCCATGACTTCACGTAACCCTGATCGGGAGGCTAAACGGGTACTCCACCTTGCCCAAGGGTGTCCCGTAGGCTAGCGGAGGGGAGGAGGCACCTTACTTCTCCTTTGAAAGGGGATACCACTACCCCGCCACCCACGAGGTATGGTGTCCGCCTTGAATGCTGGGGGTCCCGGGTTCAAGCCCCGGTGAGACCGGGGTTTTTTCACGTGGAGATCTAGTAACAAAATTTCCCCTGATCTCTGGGTAGTGAGATCGGACGCCCGTGTGTATTGTTGCGCACGTAAAAAATCCCTTGGTAGTTGGAAATCGAAAAAGAGTAGCCTAACGGCGTTACCCAGGCAAAATTTCGAGTTAAAAATCTACCCAAAGTATTTAAGGATCCTCGCCGGTGCCACGAAGTTCGTGCACTGAGCTGACATTCTCCTGACTTATGGGTTACACCCATGTGCCGTGATGTTAATCCGTCGACTAAACTAAACTAGGCTTATGTAGCCTGTGGATAATTGGCAGGCTACAAATTTTTGCGTTACACCCTTCCTGAGAGAGACTTGCCGATCCTAACCTGTCAGCAGGTCCAGACGCAGATCACGCCTTCGTAGATTTGTACTTTTTTTCTAACTAAAGTTTCACACAAAACAGTTTATTTACAAGATACATTGCATTTTCATTTATATTTGCGAATTCAACAATATGCAGCATTACAAATCCAGACAAAAGTGAGAGGAATATTTGACAAGGAAGAACAGAACAGTGTGCAGCGCAGAACAGCCACTCTCAGCTTCCTTGATGAAGAATACACACAGGACCTCTGAGATTCTCCTGTCTCACGCTTGAGTTAGGAGTAGAACTGAGCACTTATGGGTTACACCCGTGTGCTGTGATGTTGATCTGACGACTAAACTAAACTAAACTAGATGCCAAGATTTATGTCTTCTATTGGACTACCAGGCAAGGCAAGTTTCCCCCTGACTAATCTCCCCTTCCTCGGTTGTAATTACCCCCCCCCCCCCCCACCAAAGTAAACAGTGCAATTGCTTCCCTTGGGAAAATAAACTGATGACGATGATAACGAATTATGTAATACACATGAAAACTGTCATTTAAGCCAATACAGTACCATGCTGTGTATGGCAGAGGGGTCTTTGAGCCTGAGGAATTAAGGCCGCCTGGCTAGTGCAGTCGCCGCGAACTGTGCAGGTTAGAATTTTCTTTTTGCCCCCGACAGAAAAAATACACATGACCAATGTAATGAAATACGTAACTGCTGTTGATGTTGGTGGCATGACATGGGGAATACGGTTGAGTTGGTGGTCGGTTCCAGTAAAGATTCCACTAAGATCAACTAGGGTCAGCTAGGATCAGCTTGTCGGTATTTTGAACCACTGTCCAGTTCTGACTTCACCTGGTCTTTCCTAGTTGTCACTGAACGGGATCTCTAGAAAACCTGGTGCTCTTGGTGAGAGCTTGAAGAATAGATTCAAAAATGTGTAGTGTCTAAGTTCTAAATCAATACAATCCAAGGTAATACATTCAATCTATCTACCACACACACACACACACACACGCGCGCACGCACACACACGCGCGCACGCACACACACGCGCGCACGCACACACACACGCGCACGCACACACACACATACACGCATAATGGGATGTCTGGCAGTGTCTCTCTTTCAGCTTTACTATGCTTAAGCTCCCCTTTCTCTCTATCTTTCTCACCCTGTTGAGTCAGACGGACTTATCTGTAGTCGAAAAGATCCTGTAATTACACGTGCTGCCTCCCCTTTTACCGGTCCCGTCATGAGAAATGAAATGTCCCAAGTCCATGTCACTCATTCAGACACTCGGTTCTTTGCAGCCACTCCGTTAAAGTTGTTTCAGCAGACCAAGTGGTCAGTGATGTTATTACAAAAGTGTCTGATCGTCGGTGGCAATCAGTTTCCGGGTTAAGCCTTATGTGAGTTCAGATGGACGCTCTTTCATCACGCATTTGAAATGGTAAGCGCACCATATACCGTTACCGTAATGTATACACTACTACACCTCTGCTCCAAACATAACCACTATAGTATTATATAACATCCACCATGGTGCAACAGATTATATGTGAAACATATTAAAACACTCGGCAATATGTATGGAGAATGCCAGTTATAAAGCACAACGAGACATACACCCTGGTGAGTTACCATATGACATCTAATATCTCAAGCTTGTTCTTCTTTTCTAACTAAAGTTTTACACAAAACAGTTTATTTACAAGATACATTGCATTTTCATTTATATTTGCGAATTCAACAATATGCAGCATTACAGATCCAGACAAAAGTGAGAGGAAAAAAAAATTCAGGCATATCGAATTATAACCATGCTTGGGACGCAGAGGTGTTTCCAAGGCACCAGGGCCGGGTTATATACTGGCCAAGACCTATTGACACGTCCTCGTCGAGCGTCCTGGGCAATAGGTCCCTTCGGGGTCCTGGCTAAAGTCAGTAGGATCGCCGATTCCTCCGAAGTCGGAGAGTGTCTGCCTGTACGGCGAGGAACCACCAGTCTGCACACCAATAAGCCAGACATGGGACAACGGATTCTCACGCAAACCTCAGGTCCTGTATGACATCACACTGATGTTGGACAATAGGATGCCTTCATCCGACATACAGGACTTCGCGTTGGAGCTCAAGCCAACGAACACAAGCAAGCATAACCATGCAGAATACAATAGGCAAGCTGCTGGAGAAGGTAATTGCCAGGAAAATATCAAGCCAGCTAAAAGGG
>JACEFZ010021011.1:0-25000 GCA_014155875.1 Cepaea nemoralis
CGGGGGGCCGGGGGCAACCCAAAAAGGGTCTAAAAAAAAAAACCGGGGGGGGAAAAAAAAAAAAAAATTTAAATTTTTAAAGCATTGATTCAAAAAAGCATTATGCTCTTGATCCCACACATGATCTTTCAAGGGTCCAAACAAGTGAAAGTTCTATTGCGCCAAGTCTGGAATGTATGCTGGATATTCCAATATCTTAAATTTCAGAACATGTAGTGTATACACCGTATGCGCAGCCTCATGAGGGCGGACGTTGTCGTGCAGCAACAATACTCCTTTGGTGAGAAGTCCCCGGCGTTTCGATCGTACCCCGGACATCAAGTTGTGCACTAGCGGGGCACTGTATGTAGCACTAGTCACAGTTTCGCATATCTCCTCGAAATGCACCAAAATAATTCTCTTGATATCCGAAAAGATGGTAATATGACTTTACCAGCGAATTCCAGGAGACAACGGTTGTTTCCTTTGAAATCTATCTACCCATTCATACACTCTCCCGTGACTCAAACAACTGTCTCCATACTAAACCATAATTCTTCTATAGATTTTACAAGGTTTAACCTTCCCTGACGACAAAACACGAACAACGCCTCGTTCTTTCACGGAACAAGTCGATCGTGCGGCAGTCATTTTATAATCGCTATTGGGCACGCGCAAACTTGTTGATCCTCGCGACCTCTAAATACTTAAGAGCCAGTTTGCGTCCTGATATAAGATTTCTCTTTGTCCTTACTCATTCATGCACGTTTTATATATAATGATTTTCCCTCGTGTGTATGTGTGTGTGTGTATCTCTCTCTCTCTCTCTCTCTCTCTCTCTCTCTCTCTCTCTCTCTCTCTCTCTCTCTCTCTCTCTCAATATATATATATATGTGTGTGTGTGTGTGTGTGTGTGTGTGTGTGTGTGTGTGCAAAATATGAAAATAGTTAAGTTATAACCCATCGCTGGCACCCAAGGTTAAAACAGAACCACAAAGAAAGAATCAAACAACAGACACAGTGCCAAGTAACAAAAGAACAGTGTTTCCAAGTACAAAACACAAGTTTGCATTCACAAACCACCGGTAAAAATGAAACAGAACACACAAAAAACCGCCTGAAACAAACAACTCACGTATATTAAAGAGTGATATAACGCACAAAGAAAGAGCTCTTCCAAAACAGCTCATAAACACAAAGCTTTATGGAAAAGTAATTTACAAATGGGGTGACATCAAGTACATATCAGTAAGTGTTGACATATCGCTGAGATGTGACGAACCTGTCGCTTTATAGCCTCTATGTCTCTCTGTAATGTTTCCACTGATGCAGACGATTTGATGTTGTACGGTGCAACTTACCAAGATACCCCGGAATTTATTTCTTGTATACAAATGAGTTTGAGAGAAATTCTTAGAATTTATTTATTGTATACATATGAGCTGGAGAGAAATTCTTAGAATTTATTTATTGTATACAAATGAGTTGGAGAGAAATTCTTAGAAGTTATTTATTGTATACACATGAGTTGAGAGAAATTCTTAGAATCACTTGATGACGATGATGATGTGACAGTGGTATGAGAGATCACCCGCGGGACAGCGGAGATGCTGCGGGAACAATCAGCACCCACTCACTCAAGAAGGCGAGAGAGACATCACCCTTATGGCTTTACTCGGAGTGCAATTAGGCCAACTACAGCAACACAATCAATCAGTGATGCTGTTGACTTACATCGTCGTTGTCGGTTGGTGTCATTGACATTGTCGGTGTCAGTTGTAAGTCATCGTTGCCCCCCCCCCCTCCCCTCCTCTTCATCGTCGTCGTCTACATCGTCCTCTTCATCGTCTTCGACTTTGTCATCGTTTTCGTCGTCTTCGTCTTCTTCATCTGCTGTTGGTTCTTCTTGTTGGTGTTATTCATGTTGGCGTTTTTGTTTTTACTGTTATTGTTATTGCTGATTTTTGTTATTATTGTTATTGTGGCTTCTACTTCTTGTTGGTGTTATTCTTGTTTGAGTTGTTGTTTTTACTGCTATTGTTGTTGCTGTTTTTGTTGTTGTTGTTGCTGCTTTTGTTGTTATTGTTGTTGCTGTATTTGTGGTTATTATTGTTCTTACTGCTTCTACTTCTTGTTATCATTGTTAGTGTTGTTGTTTTTGTTGTTGCTCTTCTTGTTGTTATTGTTGTTGTTATTCTTCTGCTTGGTGTTATTGGAACCTGGTGAGTTCACGTCAGCTTGAAGCATGCAGCATGCTTTGAGAAGATCGCATGCAGTGACTTAACGAAATAGTTGAGAAGACTCCTGAAAGGGTCAAAAGAGAGGAGGACCGTCAGAGAAACAGTACGGGTCGCAAGCCGAACTGGCGATTGCAGCGACAATACCGCCAGGGCGAATGCTGAGTCTACAGCAGTAAATCGAGGTCAAAATACGAGTCCTGACAGCAAACCATTGGACCAGTGGCTTCTCAACCGTTTTTGGCCCATGCCCCCTTCACCATATTTTCAGAACGTCATCTTAATTCTCCCCCCCCCCCCACCTGGAAACCCTAAAATTCTCCCCTGGGGGGGGGGGAATTCCCCACAGGTTAAGAACCACTGCATTGGACGACTAGCAACGCGTCTTGATGTCACCCTGAGTAGAGGTCAACTACCCTACACTACCCAAGTTAAGAGGAAACCATATACGTGTGCTAACTAAACTTGTCAGACTGTCAAAGCGACCCCTGGCATTTATTGTTGTGTAGTGCTTCTTCCTCTTGTTGATGTTGTTGTCCTTCTTCCTCTTGTTGTTGTTGGTCTTCTTCTTCTTCCTCTTTGCACTCAGACCTTCTCCACATCAATATCTCAAATAAAATGAGTAGCTAGTTTTCGGGTTAATGACCTGCCCATACAATGTTTGGTGCAATAAACATAGGGTACGTATTATAACACATATATTACACATATTTAGTGGCACCTTTCCGTCTTGACAGACGATAGTTTGGTACATTGTGTTTCAAACAGGCATAATAACTACAACCCATGGCGGTGGCGAGTGTGGCTGATAAGGCCAATTCGTGCTGCACATGTTCGTCCACAGTGGATGCATGTGAACACATGGTCATTTCCACCATCATGCACCATGTTACGTCTCTCACGTTCTGTGTGTGCTTTATCTGCAATCATATTCTCTTTTGTCTTTATTCCATTTCTGATAGTTGCCCTCCATGCAACACGTTCAGCGGCGACTTGCTCCCAACGTGCATTATCGATACATGTATCAATCATGTCCCGCTTACACACATCTTTGTATCGTAGTAGAGGCCGACCCTGAGATCTCTTACCTATCTGTATTTCACCAAAAAAGATGTCCTTTTTTGACCCGGTTTCACTGCCATAAAGAAGTAGTACTAAGGACACAGGCTTGGTAGACAAGGACTTTTGTTTTGACAGTAAACTTCCTGTTCTCCCAGACTCTTTTTGCTATCATGTTCATTGTTGTTGCTGCCTTACCACTCCCGATGTTGATTTCCTAATCCAGGGATAATTTGCTATTTACCTCTGATCCTAGATATGTAAAATGGTCTTCTATCTCAAATTCGGCATCGTCAATAAAGATTGTTGGTACCCATGTGCATTACATTGGCACCTTGCCGTCTTGACAGACGATAGTTTGTGCTTTAAAAAGGCATAATAACTTTTACCTATGGCGGTAGCGAATGTGACTGATAAGGCCAATTTGCGCTGTAAATGTCCGTTCACAGTGGGTGCATGTGAACACGTGGTAATTTCCACCATCATGCACCATCTTACGTCTCAAACGCTCGGTGTGTGACTTATCTGCAATAATTTTCTCCTTTGTCTTTATTCCATTTCTGATGTTTGCCCTCCATGCAACACGTTCAGCGGCGACTTGCTCCCAATGTGCATTACCAATGCCTGTATCAATCATGTCCCGCTTACACGCATCTTTGTATCGTAGTAGAGGCCGACCCTGAGACCTCTTACCCATCTGTAATTCACCAAAAAAGATGTCCTTTGGTATTCTACCATCATCCATCCTCCTAAGATGTCCTATCCATCTAAGTCTACGAAGACTGAGCATGGAATAAACCGTCACACAACCTGATCTTTCCAATACTTCAGTATTTGTGATTTTGTCTTGCCACTTAATACCAAGAATTCTTCGCAGACACCGCATATGAAAGCTGTTTAAACTTGTTTCTCTTGGTGTGAGTAAGTTGTCCAGGTTTCACTGCCATAAAGAAGAGTACTAAGGACACAGGCTTGATAGACAAGGACTTTTGTTTTGGCAGTAAGCTTCCTGTTCTCCCAGACTCTTTTTCTTAACCTGTTCATTGTTGTTGCTGCCTTACCAATCCGGATGTTGATTTCCTGATCTAGGGATAATTTGCTATTTACCACTGATCCTAGATATGTAAAATGGTCTACTATCTCTAGTTCGGCGTCGTCAATAAAGATTGATGGTACCCCATGTGCACCTTGTGACATAATCTGTGTCTTCTTTTTGCTAATTGTTAAACCAAATTCAGAACAAGCATTGGAGAATGCAGATAGTAGACATTGCAATTCTTCCTCAGAGTGGGTCGTAACTGCAGCATCATCTGCAAAAAGCAACTCTCTGATCAGTACCCTCCTAATTTTGGTCTTGGCCTTCAATCTCTGAGCATTGTAGAGTCCGCCATCTGAGCGTGAGTGAATGTATATACCACCATCCTGATCACGAAAGGCATATTTCAGTAGAAGTGAAAAGTATATTCCAAAGAGGGTGGGAACTAGTACACAACCTTACTTAACTCCACTCTTGATTTCAAACTCTTCTGAAGTTGCACCATCAAACTTGATTATACCCTTCATGCCTGTGTGGAACGATTCCACAATGGACAGAAGAGTTGGTGGGCAGCCAATCTTCTCTAGTGCCTTGAACTGACCCTCACGACTGACCAAATCAAATGCCTTTGTGAGGTCGATGAAGGCAATACACAGTGGTTGATTTTGTTCCCGGCATTTTTCTTGGATTTGTCGCAATGAGAATATCATATCAATGATAGACCGGTTCTGTCGGAAGCCGCACTATGATTCGGGGTAGACTTGATCTCCCAGGACTTGAAGTCTGCGCAGGACAATTCTTGCAAATACTTACCCAACAATACACAGAAGTGAGATACCCCTATAATTGTTGCAGTCGCTCGATCGCCCCTGTTCTTGTACAGTGTTATGATGCTTGAATCTTTGAAATCCTGTGGGACTTGTCCTTCTCGCCAGCATAGCTCTATTAGCTGGTGGATCTGTAGAGTGAGTATGTCTTGCCCACTCCTGATAACATCTATTGGAATCCCATCTTTACTTGGAGCCTTACCAGATGCAAGTTCATTTATAGCACACTTAACTTCTGTTATGGTGGGAAGTGTGTCCAAGTGGTCAAGAGTTGGCAGGGCCTCTATGGCGTTGAGGGCATCATCCGCTAGTTTGGCCTCACTTGAGTAAAATCTCTAAATAGTGCTCTACCCATCTATCCATCTTCTGTTTCTTATCAGTGATGATTTCTCCAGTCAAGGTTTTCAATGGTGCACTTCTTTTGATCATTGGACGACAGGCTTTCTTGATCCCCTCATACATGCTTCTAATGTTTCCCCTATCTCTTGCGTTTTGAATGGACTCACATAACTTGATCCAATAGTCATTTCGCACACTGCCTGGCAGCCTTTTGCACATCCTTCCTAGCTTGCTTCAGCTCACTCAGAGTGTTACGCGCGTTGTTCTTTCCTTGTTTCTTAAGAGAGCGATCTTCTTTTTATCAACCAAGGGCTGCAGTGTCTGGCTGTTTGCCGCAAACCAGTCCTGCCCCTTATGATCCACAGTGCCGTAAACCCCGTTTTATAAAGGGTTTTCTTAAGTTTACCCACTTTTCACTTACTGTACAATTTTCTGATGTATCAGTGAAAGCGTCTTTAAGTTGCTGTTGAAACTCTAAGCACTTTTCAGGATCGTGAATGTTAATAATATTAATCCTGGGGCTAGATTTATGTTTAGCTGTGTAGATTCTCTTTGGTCTCAGTCTAACTCTTGCAACAACCAAAGAATGATCTGTATCACAGTCAGCACTGTGGTAACTTCGAGTTAATGATATATGGTTCAGATGTTGTCTCCGTGTGATGATGAAGTCCAGTTGATGCCAATGGCTTGATCTTTGATGTTTCCATGTGACATAATGCAGCTCTTATGTTTTAAAAAAAAATGAGTCTGTAATGCATAGGTCATTTCTGGTGCAATGCTCCAGCAGCCTTTGCCCATTTTCATTCATGCGACCGATGTTGTATTTTTCAAGGCACACTGGCCATGAACTCGAGTCCTTGCCCTCATGAGCATTGAAATCATCGAGCATATAAATGTAATCGGATTTTGGAACTACCTTGATCACAGAGTCTAACTCCTCATTGAACGAATCCAGCACATCATCAGAGGAAGCGATTGTTGGTGCATATGCAGTAATAGTGACAAAACCACAAAGGTTGCCAAGCGCAGGGATAATAGTCTTTCACTACCTCCAGTTGGAATTTCAATAATTCTCAGTAGCGAATTCTTCACTGCAAAGCCCACACCATGTTGCCTTTTGTTTCTTCCTGCCCTCTACCCTTCAAAAAAAAAAGGTATATTTATTTTCCCTGAGTGACCCTTCCTCAGCGAGGTAAGTCTCCTGCAGGCCATCAAAATCAATGTTAAGACGATTGAGTTCGGCATCAATCACAGCCGTTTTTCTCACATCGTCAATATTTGTCAATTCAGTGGAAAATCCTGGTCACATGGTTCTTTAGCTCCAGGTTGCAAGCCGTAGCTTGAGGTTTCAATTTACCTTTTTATTAGCACCTGGTGCATTGGTTTTACAGCCTGCGATTTAAATTTTGTCCTAGCCCCAAGCACCCATTGAAACTGGAAGGCTGTGGCGGATCAGCACCCAGTTGGCCGGGGGATGCCCAGCTTGAGGCGGACGGTAGCTGATCAGTGACACCTGTAGGTGTCTCCCACCGTCAGAGGCAAGCCGTGGCGCCCCATGCCTACGCCAGTTGACAAGGACATAACCCGTAAATGTTATCTCTCGCTTTGATTCCGAGACCGGTTACGACCAGGGATGGAGTTATTGCCTCTCCATAGCACAAAGCCTGGGCTAAACAATAGAGACCATGTTGTTGCCCATGCAGCATAATCCCTCTCTCGGCCTGCCTAGTTCACTCCAGAGGAAAGGTAACACCTATACAGCTGGAACAAGACAAGCTGCAGAAGCTGCCGGATGCTCTAACTGTCCGCCTGTCGGAGCTTCGATCCTAGACCAGCTGCCAACCAAGGCTTAGTGCCTGGTCTGCCCTGCCATAACATGTTGGCTTTAGGTTGCATTTCTTCGCACCAGGATAAGGCCTGTACCCTCCCAATTGCGCTCTTCCGCCCGACGCCGTTGGCACAATGTAGGGTGTCGGGTTTGGTAAGCGCCACCCAACATTCCGTGCTAAGCATAAACATACACTCTCAAGAATACCACAAGTCTACTTACCACACAGCGACGAAAACATCTACTGACCACACAGCGAAGAAAACGCCAACTTATCAAACACAGAAGAAAACATCTACTTACTAAACAGCAAAGAAAACATCTACTGACCACACAGCGAAGAAAACATCTACTTACTAAACAGCAAAGAAAACATCTACTTATTACACAGAGAAGAAAGCATCTACTTTCAACAGCGAAGAAAGCATCTACTGACCACAGAGCTGAAAACATCTACTTAACACACAGCGAAGAAAAAAATAATCTACTTACCACAGAGAAGAAAACATCTCCTTACTACACGGTAAAGAAAACATCTACTTATCACAGAAAAGAAAACAACTACTTACACACAGTGAGGAAAACATCTACTTACATACAGAGGAGAAAACATCTACTAACCACACAGGGAAGAAAATATCTACTTTCCTCACAGCGAAGAAAACATATACTTACCACACAACAAAGAAAATATTTACTTACCACGGTAAGCGCCACCCAACATTCAGTGCTAAGCATAGTTATACACTCTCAAGAATACCACAAGTCTACTTACCACACAGCGAAGAAAGTATCTACTTACCACACAGCGACGAAAACATCTACTGACCACACAGCGAAGAAAACGCCAACTTATCAAACACAGAAGAAAACATCTACTAACAACACAGCGAAGGAAACACCAACTTATCAAACACAGAAGAAAACATCTACTAACCACACAGCGAAGGAAACACCAACTTATCAAACACAGAAGAAAACATCTACTTACTAAACAGCAAAGAAAACATCTACTTATTACACAGAGAAGAAAGCATCTACTTTCAACAGCGAAGAAAGCATCTACTGACCACAGAGAAGAAAACATCTACTTTCAACAGCGAAGAAAGCATATACTGACCACAGAGAAGAAAACATCTACTTAACACACAGCGAAGAAAAAATAATCTACTTACCACAGAGAAGAAAACATCTCCTTACTACACGGTAAAGAAAACATCTACTTATCACAGAAAAGAAAACATCTACTTACACACAGTGAAGAAAACATCTACTTACATACAGAGGAGAAAACATCTACTAACCACACAGGGAAGAAAATATCGACTTTCCTCACAGCGAAGAAAACATATATTTACCACACAACAAAGAAAACATTTACTTACCACACAGAAAAGAAAACATCTACTTACCGCAGAACCAAAATAAATAAATAAATAAATAAATAAACATCTACTTACGATAAAAAGAAAAAAAAACATCTACTTACCACACAACGAAGAACACATCTATGTACCAAAGAGAAGAAAACGTCTACTTACCACTTAGTGAAGACAACATGTACTTACTGCACGTCGAAGATAACATCTACTTACCACACAGTGAAGAAAACATATATTTACCAAAGAGAAGAAAACTTCTACTTACAGCACAGAGAAGAAAACATCTGCTTACCACACAGTGAAGAAAACATCTGTTTACGACTCAGCAAAGAAAATATACACTTACCATACAGCGAAGGAAACATCTTTTCAGCAAAGAGAAGAAAACATCTACTTACAACATAGAGAAGATAATATCTACTTACCACACAGTGAAGAAAACATCTGCTTACCACACAGAGAAGAAAACATCAACTTACTAAGCAGTAAAGAAAACATCTACTTACCACTCAGCGAAGAAAACATCTACTTACCGCACAGCGAAGAAAACATCTATTTACCAAAGAGAAGAAAGCATCTACTTACCACAGAGAAGAAAACATCTATTTACCAGTTTATTTTAGTTAAGTCGACGGATCAACAACACGGCACACGGATGTAAACCATAAGTTCTCCGTTCTACTCCTAACTCAAGCCTGAGTCTGGAGAAACTCAGCTCAGTGAACGAACTTCGTAGCGCCGACGTGTATCCTGAAATACTTTGGGTAGATTTTTATCTCGAAAATTTGCCCGGGCAACGCCGTTAGGCTGCTCTTTTTCGATTTCCAACTGCCAAGAGATGTTTTACGTGTGCAACAATACACATGGGCGTCCGATCTCACTACCCAGAGACCATGGGCAATTTTATTACTAGAGGTCCACGTACAAAACCCGGGACCTCCAGCACTCGAGGCGGACACAATACCTCGAGACCACTCAGCCCCCCCCCCCCCCCCAATCAAATAGAAGAAAGCATCTACTTACCACAGAGAAGAAAACATCTTAAACATCCGGTGTGCTGATGCCGAGGTTAGGGGTTCAACCCCTACATCAGACAGCTGGACGGACTAAATTGTTGACCCGTCGTCCTTGACTTGGGGACGTAAATTACAAGTAGCTCTGGAGGCGGAGTTGGCTCACCTGATGGCGAGGGTCACAGTTAATAGGGAAAGCTAATCCACACGCAAAATCCAGTCCTTCACTACTACAAATTGTGTGTATGGACTACGCGCGCGCAAAAAAAAAAACAACAACAACAAAACAAAAACATCTACTTACCACACAGCCAAGGAAACATCTACTAACCACACAGCGAGGAAAGCAAATAGAATTAGTCTAGGCATAATTTCTGGGTTACAGAAGGACAATATGACAAACGGTTGACACGAGGAGAGACGCGTGTACAAGGAGGATTGTGAATGTAATAGAATTGTGTGGCTGACGGATGTGCGTGCGGGAGTATTTGGGCGGGAGTATAGTGTAGTGTTGTACACATAACGATATGTTGACAGTGTGGTAAATGCTATGCGTGGGAGTGGGCAGTCTGTGGTAAGTGTTATGTGTGGGAGTGGGTAGTCTGTGGTAAGTGTTATGTGTGGAAGTGTACAATTTGTGGTAATTGTTATGTGTGGGAGAGGACAGTCTGTGGTAATTGTTATGTGTCAAAGTGTACAGTCTGCGGTAAGTGTTATGTGTAAGTGGACAAGCTGTGGTATTTTGTGTGGAAGTGTACAGTCTGTGGTAATTGTTATGTATGGGAGTGGAAAGTCTGTAGTAATTGTTATATGTGAAAGTGTACAGTCTGTGGTAAGTGTTATATGTGGAAGTGTACAGTATGTGGTAAGTGTTATGTGTAAGTGGACATGCTGTGGTGTTTTGTGTGGAAGTGGACAGTCTGTGGTAAGGGTATTTGTATTGGAGTGGACAGTGTATGATAAGAGAGACTGGGTTGTGCTAGAAGCAAGGTCAGTTGCCAGACAATGGCTCATGAGAGGCTAGGGTCAGCCGACCTCACTGAATGCACCGACCATGAAGACAAGAACTGGACTGGCTGAACAAATAAGTTGAGGGGAAACTAGATTTACATTTCTGTCATGTCTGAGACTCCACGGTGGAAGATAACTGAGAACTGATTACGTTATTACGACAGGCAGACAACAGACAGCTGAGGATAGCATTTAACCTGTTTTAAACTTGTTTTGCCATAGTTAGGACAGCTAGCGTGAGCTAGGAAAGGGGTATTATTCCTCTGACAACTTGGAAATTCAACTGAAGCGTCCAGTGGAAGAAATACCCAGGTTCAAGCACTTAATAAAAAAAGCACTACAGTATTGTCTAATTAGTTTAAAAAGTTAGTTGCAAATCCTTTACTGGACGTCGCAGTCAACACGAGGATTGTTTGCTGTTGTGATCTCTTAGCAAGTTTACGTTCAATAGTTTACCATTGCTTTCTGGACGACCGGCACCCATACCATTTCGCAAGAAACCAACGCAAGGCGGTCTGCTGCTAAATCGCCCGCAATTGTGTTTCGAACGCGGGTATGCGGGATTACGAACTGCGTCCGTAATGCCTTCGCCACGGAGCGGACTGTCTAATTGGCAGAATAATAAAATACGACATGAATGGCTTGGTGTTTATATTAGCGAGTACTGTGGGCGAACTGCGTGTGTTTGAATCATCTTTTTGTCTATTAATTTAACTTTGTCTATTCTGTTGTTTCACTACTACATGATTCAACTCACTTTAACAATAAGAACCGTTTTATTTGCGTTGTGGTCTCCAGACAAAATCCTGTCTAGTTATACTGTCCTCAGGTGTTCTCAGTGTATGCCTTATCCAGCGCCAGCGTCCTTTCTTCACCTCTTGGTTCACTTGTGTTTGTCTAGTTCTCTTCATGATTCCGCCCAGTAAATCACAAATAATCAATAAATGCTGGCCTTGATTGCAACGTCCTATAAAGAACATGCAACTAACTTTATTTTTAACATGGTGGCGATTGCTCTTATTAACTGCCGACGGTCAATTAGTTAGTTAGTTAGTTAGTTTTTGCTCTTGAGCCCAAGGTGGCAGCATAATGGCAGAAGTCATGGCTTTCCACGCCTGGCGGTTCGCTGCTACCTGTTGTAGATCTTGGATGTTTATTTGGTCGTCGAATGAGCCTTCTATGATGATGGTTATACGCAGGGTCTCTCTTGACCTTCCCCGTTTTCTTTTTCCTACCGGCGTCCAAGGGCTTGGTCTTGTCTTGTCCATTCTGAGTACATGGCCGACGTAGTTCCAACGGCGTTTTCTTATAAAATTGGACACACTATCTTGCTTAGTCTTTTGTCTTATTTGCGTATTGGTTCTGAAATCTGTCAAGTGGAGGTTTAGAATTCTTCTAAGACATTTGTTCTCAAAATTGTCTAATGTTTTTATCTAAAGCTACCGTTGATTTTCAACTATCACATCCATACGTTAGCACTGAAATCACACACGAGTTGAAGATGCCGATGTGAAAATCAACGCAGATCGCCGCCGACTGACATCAACCTGAGTATATTATAATTATAAAACTGCGTCCACAACCCCAAAGTCACCGATGCAAGCTATTATCATGGTAACGTTTATTTTTAATTTCGTGTTCCAAAACACGACATTCCCAATTATAACTTTTTCTTTAAAAAATAACACGTCCGTCCCAAATGTAACACGTTCTCCCCAACTCCATGTTCGCTTACCTCCACGTTCCCAAAAAATATAACACATTATCCCCATAGTAACAGATTAAAAAAAAATAATTATAACCTTCGCCATAATTATCACATGTTTCACTACTACAACCTGTTTTGCTAATTACAACCCGCTTTCCGTAAACACATTCCGTTTTCTCAGCTACAACCTGTTTTCTCAATTACAAACAGTTTCTTTAGTTATAATCCGTTATCTCCAATCATAATACGAGTACATTCTCCCAATTTATAAAACGTTCTCGGCAATTATAAATATTTTTAACATACTATAACCCAATCTCCGTAACTATAACTTTATATTCCAATTAAAACTTATTATTCCCAACTATAATCTGTTATTCCTAACCATACTCCGTTATTGGCAACTATACCACGTTCTTCCCAACTATAACCCATTATTTCCAACAATAACCCGTTCTCTACAACTAAACCCCATTCTTATCAACTATAACATGTTATTCCCAATTATAAACAGTTATTCCCAATTATAACTCGATCTCACCCTTTCCCCAACTATAGCCCGTTCTCTACAGTCCGTTCTCCCCAACCACAACCCGTGCTCCCCAACCACAACCCGTTCTCCCCAACAGCAACCCGTATTCCCCAACAACAGCCCGTTCTCTCCAATTGAAAACCCGTTCCCCCCAACCACCACCTGTTCACTCTAGCCACCACTCATTCTCCCCAACCACAACCGGTTCTCTTCAACAACAACATGTTCTCCCCAACCACAACCCGTTATCCCCAAATACAGCCCATTCTCCCCAACCACCACCTGTTCTCCCCAACTACAAACTATCTTCCCATCTACAACCCACTCTCCCCAACCACAACCCATTCTCCCCAACTACAACCCACTCTCCTTAACCACAACCCGTTCTCCCTAACAACAGCCCACTCTCCCCAACCACAACCCGTTCTCCCCAACCACAACCCACCCTCACCAACCACAAACTATCTTCCCAATCACAGCCTCTTCTTCCCAACCACCACCCCTTCTCCCCAACCACAACCCGTTCTCCTCAATCACCACGCGTTCTCTCTAACCACAACCTGTTCTCCCCAACCACCACCCGTTCTCCCCAACTACCACCTATTCTCCCCAACCAGAAACTATATTCCCAACCACCACCCGTTCTCCCCAATCACTACCTATTCTCCCCAACCACCACATGTTCTACCAACCAGAAAGTATCTTCCCAAAAAACCACCCGTTCTCCCCAAACACCACCCGTTCTCCCCAACCACTAACCGTACTCCCCAATCACAACCCGTTCTCCCAACCACCACTCGTTCTCCCCAAGCATCACCCGTTCTCCCCAACCACAACACGTTCTCCTCAACCACCACGCGTTCTCCCTAACTATAACCCGTTCTCCCCAACCATAACCCGTTCTCCCCAACCACCACCCGTTCTCCCCAAACGATTCCCGTTCTCTCCAACCACCACCCGTTCACCCTAACCACAACCCGTTCTCCTCAATCACCACCCGTTCTCCTCAATCACCACCCGTTCTTCCCAACCACCACCCGTTCTCTCCATCCATTACCTGTTCCCCCCAACCACCACCCGTTTTCCCCAACCACCACCCGTTCTCCCCAACCACCAGCTATTCTTCCCAACAAGAAACTATCTTCCCAACCACCACCCGTTCTCTCCTATCATCACCTGTTCTCTCAAAAAAATCACCTGTTCTCCCCAACCAGAAATTATCTTACCAACCACCACCCATTCTCCGCAACAAATACCTGTTCTTCCCAATCACCACCCGTTCTCCCCTACCACCACCAGTTCTCCCCAACGACCACTCGTTCTCCCCAGCCACCACCCGTTCTCCCCAACCACCACCTGTTCTCCCCAACCAGAAACTATCTTACAAACCACCACCCGTTCTCCCTAACCACAAACCGCTCTCCCTAGTCACAATCTGCTCATCCCAACCACAACCCGTTCTCCCCAACCACATCCCGCTCTTCCCAACCACAACTAGTTCTCTCCAACTACACCCCGTTCCTTCAAATAACACAGCCACCTCCCCCTGTCCCATCGTTAAACCAGTCACCTCCACAACACCATCTACTCCTACAACTATTACCCATCCCCACACTTCTCTCTAGCTCCTTCCGTCTGTCTCCAGCTGTCTGCACCCGTCGGTTCTATTTCACTGAATCAAAGCCAGAAAATCACGCCCCATTTCCCAGTCATCAGGCGGCCTACTAGCCAAAGCCGGGTGGATATTCCAATAAGCGACCACCCTCCCAGAATAGTCGTCATCTACATTTCCGGTCGTTCTTTTCCGATTCTAGAAACTTCCAGCCTGGGTGTCGGCACAGGCTTCAATGTCGTGTCTGGGCCAAATTTCTGATGACCCGACAATTACTCAACACTGTCTGGCTGGGAGATATAACATCAGAATGGCGGTCCATACTTTCATCCGCAAATTCTTCTTCATCTTCCTCTACTTCTCGTCGACCTCCTCCTTTATTTTCTTTCTTCTTCTTCCTTGTCCCCCTTCTTCTTTCTCCTCCTTCTCTTTCTTTTCCTATTCATCTTTATGGCAATGATGATGATGATTATGATAACACCTCTCTCTCTCTCTCTCTCTCTCTCTCTCTCTCTCTCTCTCTCTCTCTCTCTCTCTCTCTCTCTCTCTCTCTCTCCTTGTCTACATTACTATCTGACTAGTTGTTTAATTTCTCGTATGGAAGGAAGGTTTCACCGAGAGAGATAATTTGTTTAATTTATTCTCATGATCGTTGTCCTTCTCCTAGACATTTGTTAGGACCCAGTTGTTGTTGTTATTGTCGTTATTGTTGTTGTTGTTTTTTGCATTCACGCGCTTTGAACTCAAGCGTAGTCCGTTATCATGCTACTACTTCTAGTACCGACTCTGTGGCCTAGGTGTTACGGACGCAATTCGTAATCCCGTATACCGAGCATAAAATACAGCTGCGGGATAATTGGAAGCAAGCTGTCTTGGGTTGGTTTTTATACAATGGTATGTGTGCCAGTCGTTCAGAAAGCAATGGCAGACTACTGAACGTAAGCTTGCCAAGAAATCCCAAACAGCTAAAAATAACGGGGTTGGCTGCGACGTCCTGCAAAGCATATGCAACTAACATAAACTTCTAGCGTATTGGACAGATTTTAGTGTGTGGGTTGGCTTTTCCTATTGCCAATGTCCCTCGCCATCAGTTGCACCCACTCCCACTTCTGAGGTACTGGTAATTTCCGTCCCGATGTCAAGGGAATACAAAACAAAACAAATCAGTAAGAACAAACGGAGGATGCCAGGTGTCGCAGAACAAGGAATGCAATAATCGGGAAATAGGAAAAGACAGCATACTGTGAACGCACCAGACTTGACTTGGTGATAGGAAAAACGTCACAGAGTAACACGGACGGCGAAGAGGATCGACAAAGGAAGGACGGCATGGAGTTATCTGGATGATACGATCTTTGAGAAGCGAGCTGAGGAAACGATGCAAGATCCGATGGGCGACATCTAAGTGGAAGAGTCACCGAAAAGGTTACACAATAGACAATCCCCTAAGTTACTGGCGTGAGTAATTAGTTAGTAATATTTCTTGTGAACTGTGAACACTATACTACTATAGTGTAGTTATAACTATGTTATAACTATGTCATTATTGATTTGTCCAGATACATACATATTTAAGTTATTATTGTTACAGATAATTAGAATATCTATATGGAGAGAATGGTTGTAACTACGTATATTGTCATCAAAATAAGATCTGAAGCATGTCTAGCAGACGAAATGTAATCCAACGTTGCAAGTTATCTACGAGCGAAATCGTCATATTCCAGATAAGTTAGATTAATTATTAAGATATAGTAATGATATTTTATTGCTGTTGAAAATGAAATCATGAAAACAAACAGAAAAGATGAATTCCTGAAAAAAAAATAAATTCAGAAAATTGAAAAAAGATGAATTCCTGAGAAAAAAAAAAAAATAAATTCAGGACAATGAAAAAAAAATAATTGAATTATTGAAAAAAAAAAAAAAAAAAAAAAAACATGACAAAACAAGAAAAGAACACGATTTGTCATTATTTCGTTTAATGCATTTTCAGTATCACATGATGTATTATTGTTGTTTTGTCATGACAATACGTATATATGATGTACACTTTGACACAAACTCCACAGGTTTAGTAAACCAAATAGGTAGGGCACATGATACAAAGGTTACTACTGATTTAATTTCATTAATTTTGATTATTCGGTGATTTCATTTCAATTGTATTATTGCATGGGTTATTATGCATAACTTAAGATGCATTTATTTCATGAACAGGATGAATGGGAATGAAAGGAATATTAGCTATCTAGGTAATTAATTTAATATTACTATTATTATGTGACATAGTAGGATTAAATATTACACGTGAATATTAGGCAGCTATATTCATAAGTCACAGAGGTCAACGAAGAATATACAGTAACAACATTAGAAAGTGCCGACAAAAATATATACACATATGAAAACCCCACATGAAGCGTTACACGAAACAGTCGAAGTCGAAGCACAGAAGGTACGTCAACTGTAGTCAGGTCATACACACAGTTTCGCGTAATAAAAACACGTCAGACAACGTTGTAATATTTTAACCCGAATTATACAATTTCATTCGGGCACGGAATATCGAGACATACAGCACGTTTTGAACAGAAGACATTTAAAAGAACCAGTAGGGTCAACACTAGGACTTACAGTCTAAAAGTCGGGGCATCGACACGAACGATAGACAGCGCACGTGCCCAAAACAATACATACTCACACCATTCAGGCCGTCCCTGGAGCTGCAGCGATTAGCGGGGAACGAGAGAAAGGGCTGGGGTCTATGGTCAGCAGTGCACCGGTAACGAACGCGCCCCTGTTCGAAAGGTGCTAAAAGGGAGCGCGGCCGGCTGTTGGGATATGATGTTAAGTATGTGGATATGCAGTTCTGTGAATAAAGACCATCGTTGAGGTTGACTGCAGTCAAGTATTGTTTGATTATTTGAGAGAGAAAGAGAGACACAACGAAAATGTCCACATCGTGCTCATGAGAGCCCACAGGCTGTTTGAAGTGATACTTCTCACTCATCCGCCTAGACAGCCGTCTGAACTACAAGCCAGTTATACGAGTCGAGAATCAAACAAAATGCCATCGATGATATGTTAATCATCTATAGTCTATACCATCTATCTACGCCATGAGGCAAACCGCGCCGATCCTATCTCATGACAACATCATATGTAAAGAAACCAACCAAAAAGAGATCGCAAGAACACCATATGACGAGTAGAACACAGAAGAAGAACCAACGCTAAATTACACCATTATAGAACTCCTATTTGCAGACGATCAAACACTAATAGCAAAATCAGAAGCAGAATTACAATTCCACATAAATATCTAAACGAAGTGTGTAAGGAGCACAGCATGAAAATTAGCATCAGTTAAACAGAGGTAATGACTATAATCAAAGAATAAAAAAAAACAACAACGAAGTTTCATCTAAAAGAACACCCCATGAAACAAGTAAAGAGCTCCAAGTACTTAGGAAGTATAATATCAAATGGCAAATCAGAAGACGAGATTGAAAATAGATGCAATAAGGCAAACCAACTCATTGGACAAATGACACCAACACTAAAGAACACACACGTATCAATAAAAACTAAAAAGCACTCTACAACACAATCTTCCTACCAACTCTATGCTACCAATGTCAAACCTCGACAATGACAGAAAAAGAGAAAAGAAAGCTTACAATAACGAAAATGAGATCATTGAGGAAAATTCTCAACGTATCCAGAAAAGCGGAAATAAATGAAGAAATCAGGAATAAAATGGAGAACTATAGCAACGCTAGATTTCACGAAAAAACAGCAAGTGAAATGGTCCGGCCGCATAACTAGGCACCATTTAACAGTATACCACAACAAGCAAAGACGTACAGACAGAATGAAACATGAACAAGAGACCAACGTTGCAAAGGATGGACAAAGGGAATCGCGATACATGCAGCCCATAAACGGGCATTCTCCCGCTGATTATACTTCACCTCGACACCGTAAAGTACAAGAGGAACAAGATGAGATGAGATGACCCAAGGACGGAAATGTAAACATTTTAGTAAATCTGACCAGTGTAGGGATTGAACCCACTACTTCGGCATCAATGTGTGGCTGAATAATGTGTGTTTGGCTGGGTGATTGGAGGTGTGTGGGTGGAGGAGGATATGTGGGTGAGTGATTGTTGGTGGGTAATGGGACGGGTGGGGAGATGTGTGTAGGTGGGTGGATGTATGTGGGTGGGGGATGTGTGGGTTGGGGAATGTATGTGTGCTTGGGGTGTGGGTGGATGGGGTGTGTGGTGGGTGAGAGGTGTGTGTGGGTGGGGAGATGTGTAGGTGTAGGGATGTGGTGGATGGGTAGGGGCATGTATGTGTGTGTGGGTTATGTGTGTGGTTGGGTGGTGGAGTTGGAGTGAATGGGAGATGTGTGGGTGGGTGGTTGATGTGTCTCATAACATAGTAATATGCATTGTTTATGTTTACAAAATTCATGTGCCAATGTTTTTTTTCCCCTATGCAATGTCGATGAAAGAAAGATGAGTGATTGGAAGGGCCGAATGTAAGACGGGCCTGCGTGCCCAATTTGTTACCCTTTGAAAATAAAGTCTGTTCGTTCGTTCAACTCAACACACGTTTAAGAGCCATTATAACAGAGTGGATTTGTCATGGGGTTTGGTTAGGAAAGGGTCTAGTGGTTGATGCACGCGTGAGCACCCAGTAGTTAGGTAGTTAGGGACGCTCACGCGCTGACGTAGAGGTAGGGGGGCAGAAACCACATTAGTTACCACCAAGATCTCATGCCAACAGGACGTGGTCTGCATTTGTATCCTATGTATTTATTTTGATACCAGATGACAACTCTTGCAATAAACTTGGACATTCTCAACTAACTACTGCTTGGCCTCCATTCAGTTGCATGCAGTTGCTTTTGTGTCCTGTCGCTCTGTTAAACAATGCTGACCACCTGATTGTTGAAATTAACATCAAGTATGCTTAGTTAACCTTAGTTAACGTGGCCTCAGATTTCGAGTAAAACACGAGAACTGCATAGTTAGCGAAGTTAAGATAATCAAGCTGTCTTGAGGTGTGTTTACAAATGTTTGCCTTCATTCACGTGCAATATTTTATGGAAAAGTATATGTTGCATAGTTATGAAGTTTTCATGCCGTCTTATATTTACCTCTACCCAAGAAATATGTCTTTGATAGGTCAAAAGGCAAATGAGTCACGGAAAGCGGCGAAATGTCATTGATGTTTTGGCGAAAATGTATTGACCTCACTCTAACAAACTTGTTTTACAGTAATGTACATTATTCACCAACCCTCCTAATCATCCACTAATATAATAAACACACACACACACACACACACACACACACACACACACACACACACCAACCACACACACCAAAAACACACAAACACACACACACACACCACACCGAACTACCATCTAAATAAAATAAATGCACCAACCCCTTAATCATCCTCTAATATAATCACATACACATCCAACTAGTCATTTATACTGTATCAGCAACACCCACTTCTTAATTCACTAATCTAATCATTATAATTTAAACACATACACACCAACTAGTCATTTTCTACGTATTCATTCACACACTCTCTAATTCACAATCTAATCATTCACAATAAATCACAACACATCCAACTAGTCATTTACCGGGGGGGCAAACACACCAACGTAATTCACTAATCTAATCATTCAAAATTAAACACACACACATCCAACTAGTCATTACTCTGTATTCATTCACACACCCCCGTTTAATAATAACAAATTTTCATAATACAATCACACACACACCAAAGTCAACTACTGATACACACACCCACCTTAACACAAACTAACAACAAACAACACACACAATCCAAAGCATTTTTTACGGGGGGCATTCACACACCCATTTTAACACAACTAACACACAAATAATCACACACACACACCAACTAGAAGACACTGTACACACACCCCCGTAACACAACTAACATTCACAAAAACACACCACACCAACTAGTCATTACTACTGTATTCATTCACACACCCACTCTTAAATTTACTAATCTAACATTCATAAATTTAAACAAACACACCAAAAAGTCATTTTCTACTGATTTATTACACACCAAAAATTCAAATCAATACACAACAACCACACACACCAAAAAGCATTTTTAAAGTACACACACACCACTTCTTTAACACAACAACATTCACTAAACAACACACACAACCAACAGCATTTAACTGTATTTATCACACACCCACCAACACAATCAAATCACAATACAATCACACACACACATCAAAATAGTCATTTTTTACGACATTCAACACCCACTTTTAACACAACAACCACAATAAACACACAACACACCAACAGCAAACGACACACACACCACCCAACACTAAAAAATCAACAAAAACCCCACACACACCAAACAGCAACACACATGCACACACCACCAACACAATCAATCAGCACAAAAACACCCCAACACACCAAAGCAAACGTACACACACACCCCTTCAACACAAACAACATTCAAAAAAACACACACACACCAACTAGCAACACTGACACCACACCACCAATCAACAACAAACAAAAACCACACAACCAACAGCAAAACGATTTACACACCCCCACCAACACAAAAAATTTACTAATACAACACACACACATCCAAATAGCATTTACACTGATCATTCACACACCCACTTTTTAATTTACAAAACATCACAAACAATCACACACACATCCAATAGCAATTTCGATTCATTCACACACCCACTTCTTAATTCATAATCTAAAACATTACAAACAACCACACACACAACCAACAGATTTTCACGACATTCACACACCCACTTCTTAACACTATTCTAATATTCACTAAAAATCACACATACTCATCCAAAGTCATTTAACTGGGGCATTCACACACCCACTTTTTAATTCACTAATCTAATCATTCATAATAAACACAACACCAACAGTCATTCTACGTATTCTTTACAACCCATTTTTAATTCATAACTAAACATTTTACAATATAACACCACAAAATCCCAATAGTCATTTACTACTGTATTCATTCACACACCCACTTCTTAATTCACTAATCTAATCATTCACTAATATAATCACACACACATCCAACTAGTCATTTACTACTGTATTCATTCACACACCCACTTCTTAATTCACTAATCTAATCATTCACTAATATAATCACACACACACATCCAACTAGTCATTTACTACTGTATTCAATTCACACTCATTGGCACCTTGCCGTCTTGACAGACGATAGTTTGTAAGGGATGGAGTCATTGTCTCTCCGCAGCACAAAACCTGGGCTAAAATATAGAGACCATGTGTTGCCCATGCTGCATGATCCTTCTCTCGGCCACGCCTAGTTCACTCCAGAGGAAAGGTAACACCAATACATCTGGAACAATACAAGCTGCAGAAGCTGCGGATCAGCAAAGCAATGCTCTAATTGTCCGCCTGTCGGAGCTTCGATCCTAGACCAGCCGCCAACCAAGGCTTAGGGCCTGGTCTGCCCTCCATGACACTTTGTCTTTAGGTTGCATTTCCTCGCACCAGGGTAAGGCTTGTACCCTCCCAATTGCGCTCTTCCGCACGAAGCCGTTGGCACAATGTGTGGTGTCTGGTTTGGTAAGCGCCGCCCAACGTTCGGCGCTAACAGAAAGCAGGTAGTACCGTCTACTGTTATACATTCACACACCCACTTCTTAATTCACTAATCTAATCATTCACACACCCTCCAAATCATCCTCTAATATAATCACACAGACCAAACTCCCATCCATCATGTGCCATACCGGTAAGCGTGGGCGGTCATGATTCGCCATTTCACTCGATCACCAGAGTCATGGATCAGCTCAGTGTTTCTCTCTCGACTATGCCACGTGGCCAAGCCATCCAGGCATTTACCTCTCGGTCTTCCCATAGGTCTCTTCCCTTCGATATTGCCAGTTGTCAATACGCTCTCCAATTTATTTCTTCTCGTAACATGCCCAAAAAATGTTGACTGTCTACGTCTAATTTCTCTAATCAGTTTACGATTTTCGTGTGTTTCTTGTAGGACTTGGTCATTGATTTTTCTGTCTGTCCATTGTATTCTTTGCATTCTCTTCAGAAACCACAATTCCACAACCATCAGATGTTGTTCAGCTTGACTCCTCATTGTTCACGCTTCGCATCCACACAAAAGTACAGGCTCTATGTAGCACCTCAACACTCTTTTTCTCTTAGCAATTGACATCTTTTTATTGGTCAGTATGTTTTTCATCTTGTAAAAGGCTATCTTCTCCTGCCCTATGGCCATTATTGTTCTAATCTCTTCAATGCATCTCCCATCAGATGTTATTACTGTTCCGAGATAATTGTACCGAATCACTTGTTTAAGAATATTCCCATGTACTTGTATATTACATTGTGGTATTTCGTTTTTCCTAGTGGCGACCATAATCTGTGTCTTCTTACAATTCAATTCTAACCCCAATTGTTCACTGTGTGCAACAAGTACTTATGCGATTGAGTTCGGTTTGTAGTTCCACAGCAACCTCCTCTCTATCCTTACCCTGACGATACACTAAAACATCATCGGCATACGACAATGTCCTGCCAGGTCCAGTGATCTGCTCACTGGTGATTCTCACTGTGTAGGCGTTGAACAGTACCGGAGATAATGGTGATCCCTGTGGTAGGCCAGGATATATTGTTGTTGGTTCCGAAGTCCAACTGCCACATCTAAAAACTACTTTCCGTTGGTAGAGGGCTGCAGCGATCCAACTAAGGAGGAATGGACTTACGTTTAGTTGAAGAAGCTGAAACATTAAAAAATCCAGTGGTACTCTGTTGTATGCGTCCTCAAGATCAATCGCTGCAGCAACGGTTTCAGTGCCTTGGTGTGATGAAGCTGGGGCAATGGTCAACCCAACAAAGGCAACAGTGACTTGGTTCTCGTTGAATAATCATATTGTCAACAATCCAACACCAACTGTAATGCTGTGTTCAGAGACGGTGGAAAGAACGCAGGCAATGAATTACCTGGGGATACGGTTTGATCGAAGCCTTGCTTATAATGTGCACATAGACCAGGTGATAACAAAGGCCAAGCGGGGTTTGGCAGCGATGCGGGTGATGGCGGCAGCAAACTGTGAGCAGCGCCATCTATGTCTTCTGTACGAGGGGCTGGTCATGTCTGTTTTGGAGTATGCAATGGCAATCCTGACTCTCAGCCATAAGCAGATAGAAAGGATGGAAAGGATACAGAATGAAGCTATGCGCATTATTCTTGGATGTACAAGAGATACAGCATGCAGGGCGATGCGCTACCTTCTTGATTTTCCAACCATTGAAGAGAGAATACAAGTTTGCAGGGCACGCGCCTACCTCAGAATTAACGCAAACACACAACATCCACTGCATAGTGAAATTAGGAAGGTGAAGGGCAGCAGGTTAAAAAGAGGACGGTCGTGGATGGGTCAAGCCGAAGACATTCTTCAACAGGTGTGTTCACTTGAGGACTTAGAACCTGGCGAGGAGTGGGTGCAAGTGCCAACAGACTTCTGCACATCCTTTTCAGTTTGCATCCAACTAGATAGAAAATGCAGACAAGAAAATCCGGCTGCTGTTGAGGCTGAAGTACAAGCGTTGATTTTCGAGAATTCGCTAGACGGTGACGCGGTCATCTACACAGATGGGTCGGTCGTCCGACATGTGAGAAGCTCATGGGCCTTTACAGCTCGGGCCGGAGGGAGAATTGTGAAGGAGGACTCTGGTGCTTTCACTGAAACCACAAGTAGCCTGACCATGGAAGTCATGGCAGTAAGTAAAGCAATAACATGGCTCGAGACACAGACATTCACTAGGGCTTGTTTCCTTAGCGACTCAATGAACATGATCAAGAGGATAGAGGAGGGGTCGATCCGAAGAGAATGGTTGCTGCCTCTGGAGCGATCTCGGCTGGCAAAGATTAGTTTCATCTTCGTGCCAGGTCATGCGGGAGTACAAGGAAATGAGCGGGCTGACAAGCTCGCAGGTGAGGCTACTGTGGAGGGCGGACGCGCCATGGACCAGGCTGACATTCTGAATGCTCTACGAGAAGTGAGACTTTTGCGAGAACCAAGTGATGACTGTGAATCTACAACAATGGCCAGACTGCGGGAGCAGCAAATTAAAAGAGGGGTGGCCAAACAAGAACACTACGCAGGAAGCCAAAGAAGATTGATAAACCAACACAGAACTGGCGTCGTTAGCCGCTACACGCTGCGGGATTTGCTGAGGAGGGGATCCGAGCACTTATGGACTGAATGGTTCGATGTGCAACGAGGATGATCTGTCGACTAACTAACTAACTAACTACCTGTGTGCAACAACCGCGTCTG
>JACEFZ010021011.1:30000-90643 GCA_014155875.1 Cepaea nemoralis
GCTTCAATACCTAATTCTCCTTGCAACTTATCTTTATTGTCATCGTTTTGCGAGAATAGATGCTCCCGCGATATTCTTTCCGACATACCGCTAATGAAAATCACTGAAGTATTCACTTACCTCAGTAACCTAAAAAACACAACCTCATCTGGGTTAGATGGAATCAGCAACCGGATTCTCCGTTGTGCTGCGCCAGTGATTTGTACATCACTAACCTATGTATATAATCAGTGTCTAACCAAAGGCCACTTTCCATCAGCTCTCAAAATCGCTAAAGTGTACCCTCTTCTTAAATCTGGTCATTGGACAATGGTCTCCCGAACAATTACAGACCCATTTCCTTACTATCATCACTATCTAAACCACTAGAAAAACACATCCATAAAGTAACAGTACAGTATCTAGTTTGCAACAAGCTTATTGTTGACAGCCAATCAGGATTTCGACCAAAATATTCTTGCGATACGGCCCTAACAAACATGATAGAAAATTGGCACCAGAATATAAACAACAACAGTCTATGTGGAACTGTGTTTATTGATTTCAAGAAAGCATTTGATATGATAGACCATGTTATTTTAATTAAAAAACTCGAGACAATGAAAATTGGCCTTAATGTAGTCACTCTAATATCATCTTTTCTATCAAACAGAAAGCAAGTAGTATCACACAATAAATCTCTGTCTCAAACCACTACCTTCAATATTGGAGTACCGCAAGGCTCTATTCTTGGCCCTCTATTATTTGCCATATATATTAACGATCTACCTTTGCATCTTTCGTCGTCCTGCGATCTATTTGCAGATGACTGTACGGTGTACACAAACTCTGAAAACTGTATTTTACTGGAGTCGTCTTTACAACAAGAATTAAATAATGTAGTTAAGTGGAGCTATTCAAACCGTATGCAAATTAACATCACTAAAACAAAAGCAATGTTATTAACAACCAGACAAAGACTTCAGACTCTAAGCCCACACACATCACTTCAACTTCACATCGATAACATGCCAGTAGAAAGTGTAATTGAGCACAAAACATTAGGCCTAATCATTGATAGAAACCTAACCTTTAATTCCCATGTTCAAGCGCTCATTAAATAAACAGCGAAAAAAGTCTATCAACTCGCCAAGATTAAAAACTTCCTTGATGAGGACACAAGGAAACTATTCTATACTTCTCATATACAGACACACTTTGACTACTGCTCTACAATCTGGGACGGTTGTTCTAATTCAAACACCAAGCGACTTTACTCACTCCAGAAACGGGCCATGAGTCTAATTATAGCAAACATTTATCTGACAATCCTAGCCTGTATAAACGCCTTCAGTTACTACCATTCCGCAAACGCCTGCTTTTCAATAAAGCTAAACAAAATTCACAAAATCCTGCAAAGGAATGCTCCAAATTACCTTTGGCCTTTGTTTAAATATAATGCTAGACACAGTAAACGTTTAAATATACTACACATTCCGAAGCCTAGGATTGACTTATACAAAACAAGCGTAACGTACTCTGCATCTCAGCTGTGGAACAATCTTCCACAAGAAATCAAAGACATCACCAATCCCTATTCATATAATCGCAAATTATTCGAACACTATCTCAATACGGATTACCTTCCCCCTTAATAATTGAGATAATAATAATAATAACAAAACCCTAGTATAACAGCCAATCACCTTTTTGTAGGCCAGTATATTCCACATGGCTAATAACAAGTGTCAGACCATTATCTAATATTACTGTGTCGTGTAGTTTTGATGTTTGCATTTTGCCCATGCCTTTATAATGCATATCTTTTATATTGTTACTGATCTTTGTTAGCCTTGAATGATGTGTGAATGAAATAATGTATGAAAGAGAGTGATAGAAGGGCAGAATGTTAGACGGGCCTGCGTGCCCAATTCTTAACCCTTTGAAAATAAAGTTTGTTCGTTCGTTCGTTCGTTCGTTCTTTACATTGTTGTATTCTATACTCTGTTGTATTCTATACATTGTTTTATTATATGTACTGTTCCATTCTATACATTTTTATTCTATACATTGTTGTATTTTATACACTGTTTTATTCTATATTTCGTTGTATTCTTTACACAGAATATTTCTGTACAGTTTACTTTCCAGAAGAAGCAACAGCAATAACACTTCAGCTACTATAAATATAACAGGCCGCAAACTGATTTAAATATTACACCGAATGTGTACGCCTTCGGTTGACATAATTTCTTGTTCGATGCCGTAAACTCCCAGAGCATCCTAGGGTAGAAGAGGATAACAATGAACAAATACACCCGACAGTTGGACTAAAATGTTTACCGATCGTTCTTGACTTGGGGACGTAAATTACAAGTACATCTGAAGTCGGAGTGGGTTCGCCTGATGGCGAGGGGCACTGTTAATAGGGAGAGCTAATCCACACGCAAAATTCAACCCAGCACTACTAGAAGCAGTGTGTATGGACTACGATTGAGGTCAACATTTAAACTGCTACCAGTTAACTCTTGGGTTTACTGAATAGTGCAGGGAGCTAGAGGTGCTACAAGGATAGATATTTCTTGATGACTTCACCGAGGCCATATACACTTAGGGAACGCGCTGCCGATAACTCTACAAATCGTCGCATCTCATCTTGTTCCTCTTGCACCTGGCGGTGTCGAGGTGAAGCACAAACAGCGGAAGAGTGCCCGTTTATGGGCTTCATGTATCGAGACTTCCATGGATTCTTCTGATTCCGTTTGGTCTGTAAAGACTCTACAGGTCGCCTAAGAGTAACTTTGCTCAGGTTAATGTTTGGTGAGCTTTATATTTGTTAACGCTGATCTGGTCAACTTTATTCTAATCAACTTTATCGTGGTTAAATTTACTCTGGTCAACTTTATTCTGGATAACTTAGTAAACTGTAAAACTGTTAATTTTAAAATTGTGAGTGTTTTTGTGAACTTGATCTTCTTGTACTTCTTCTTCTCTTCTTCTATTTATCTCAGTGACGTATTGGGGGAGGGGAGGGAAGAGATGTAAGATCTTTTATGCGCTCTTTATAATGGGCTTTGTAGGTTGGTCTTTAGACGACGACGACGACGAAGAAGAAGAAGAAGAAGAAGAAGAAGAAGAACGAACAAACGAATGAACAGACTTTATTTTCAAAGGGTAACAAATTGGGCACGCAGGCCCGTCTTACATTCGGCCTTTCCAATCACTGATATTTCGTTCATCAATAGTGCATAGGAAAAACATTGTCAAATGAATTTTGTAAACATAATGCATATTACCATGTTATGAGACACATCCACCACCCACCCACACATCCACCATTCACCCACACACCCCCCACCCAACCACACACACACACCCCAGGCACACATACATACCCCCACCCATCCACCACATCTCCACACCTACGCATCTCCCCACCCACAAACACTCCCACCAACCACACATCCCATCCACCTACATCCCAAGCATACATACATTTCCCAACCCACACATCCCCCACCCACACAAATCTCCCCACCCACTCACATATTCTTCACCCGTCCCATTACCCACCAACAATCACCCACCCAATATCCTCCTCCACCCACACACATTAAACCATCCAGACAAACACACATCCCTCAACCACACATCCCCCACGCACACACACACATCTCCCGGCCATCTCACATATCCCGCACCTACCCACACACAAATTCCGCACCCACCCACATAATCTCCCATCTCCCCCAGCCCACTCACAGATCCCGAGCCCACCCATAAAAACACCCCCCACCATCTCCTAACCTACACACACTCACCCACCCACATATCCTCTACCCATCCACACATCCTCCGCCCACTCATCCCACAACCAAACATCCCATAACCACACATCCCTTAACCACACAACCTTACCCATATACAATCACCCACCCACACATCCTCTACCCATCCACCCATCCCCTAGCCACACATTCCTTAACCACACACCCCTACCCATATACACACAAATCCCCACCCACACACACACATCTCCCCACCCATACAAACATCCCTCACACACATCCTCACCCACCAACACATCCCCCATTTACAAACAAACACCTCCCATCCACGCACACCCAAACCACACACACACATCCCCCACCCATACATACATCCCACTCACACATACCTTCACACGTACATATCCCCCAACCAATAACACCCACACATCCCTCACTCACTCATCAACACATACATCTCCCATCTACCCACCCACACCCCAACCACTCCTCCAAACACACATCCCACACCCTCACACACATCAACACTCATCCGCACACCCACACTCAACCACAACCCCACCCACCCATACACACATCCTTTATCCACACCCATCTTTCCTCCCACACAACACCACACCCACACAAATCCCCAAGACAGATTCCTCACCCACACACACATCTCCCACACATCTCCTACCCATCCACACATCCCCATCTACAATCACCCTCACCACCCACACATACAACCTCCATCCAGCCACACACACCCCACCCACCCAGACACATCCCCCTTCCACACACACATCCCTACATCCATCACCCACACCCATCACACCCTCATCCCCGAACCCACACACATCCCCCACACCGCCACATACACATTCACCCACACATACCTCACCCCCCCCCCCCACACACACACACACATACGCATCCCCCACCATCCCCCAACCTACTATTATGAACAAAAAGACAGACACACTCACACTCCCTTACTCACTCACACTCACTAACTCGCTCACTCACTCTACAGTAGTGTGCATGCGATTATAGTATACATGATAAAATCAAGTGGCATACAAAATGATACCTCGTAATATGAAAGATGAGAATACATAAAAAATATGGAATAGCATGTTACATGACATGCGTGCGCTCATCTCTCTCTCTCTCTCTCTCTCTCTCTCTCTCTCTCTCTCTCTCTCTCTCTCTCTCTCTCTCTCTAGACACACACACACTCTCACACTCATTCACTCTCTCTCACTCACACTCACTAACTCTCTCACTCACTCTACAGTAATTTACATGTGTTCATTTTATACATGTTAAAACGAGTTGGCATTAAAAATGATATGAAAATGAGAATATACAAACAATATGGAATAGCATGTTAGATGACATGCATGCGCTCAACTGTCTGTCTGTCTGTCTGTCTGTCTGTCTGTCTGTCTGTCTGTCTGTCTGTCTGTCTGTCTGTCTGTCTGTCTGTCTCTCTGTCTGTCTGTCTGTCTCTCTCTTCTCTCTCACACACACGTACCTCAACCCCCCCCCCCCCCACACACACAAAACATGCACACGCAAATACACACATATACCCACACACATACACACACCTACACAATCCACACCCGCATACACATACTTACGCACACGTACTCACATAACACACGAATACACACTCCCTCGCATACACTGCATGTATGCACACTTACACTCACAAACATATACACATACATACACGAGCACACACACACACACATACATACACACATATACACACGCACATACATATAAACACTTATAAACACATGTACGCACACCTTAACACAAGTACAGACATACACACACAAGCACACATATACACATGTACACACATGTACACCCATACACACATACAGACATGCACACACACATACATCCACACATATAAACACACACACATAGACACACATACACACACCCATACATCCACACACATCATACACGCTGCCTCACATAATCACTAAAACTAATATGAATAAACTCCCACACTTTTCCCACGTACACACTGTCGACTATCGCGAGCATCCTCACAGAACATTCAAAATTGGGGAAAAAATGGCGGGAAATGGAAAATACGTAAAATGGTGATGAGAATATGGTATACATTGTGTAACGTAAAAATAAAATAGTGGTCCAATCCAGTAAGATTCCTGGAATTGACATAAGCATGATGAGATAAGCAGTGCATGTTAAATTCAACTGGCAGTAACAAATGCTGCTATGAAAGATGAGGATACAGAAAAAAAAATATGGTATAATGATATGATTGCGCTCATCTCTCTCTCTCTCTCTCTCTCTCTCTCTCTCTCTCTCTCTCTCTCTCTCTCTCTCTCTCTCTCTGTCTCTGTCTCTGTCTGTCTGTCTGTCTGTCTCTCTCTCTCTCTCTCTCTCTCTCTCTCTCTCTCTCTCTCTCTCTCTCTATTTATTTTTCTTTCACGCACATTGGCACACTAACTCTCTCATTGACCCATTCTCTCCCTCTATCCCACTTACTATCTCTCTCAAGCTTATACGCACTCACTCTCACATTCGCCCTCACTTACACACACACACACACACACACACACACACACACACACACACACACTTACATATTCATTCTCACTCAATCTCTCACTCACTCTCCCACTTACACTCACTCTCTTTCTCTCTCCCACTCACACTCACTCATTCACTCTCTAAACCACACTATACCACTCTCATACTAATTTTCCCACACACTCTTTCTCACTCACTCTCTGACCCATTCTCTCGCTCACATACACACACAGTGAAGAATGATAGTGAAAAAATTATACCAGTAG
Organism: Cepaea nemoralis; assembly: GCA_014155875.1. NCBI lineage: Eukaryota > Metazoa > Mollusca > Gastropoda > Stylommatophora > Helicidae > Cepaea > Cepaea nemoralis. The sequence continues at coordinate 36,596 of JACEFZ010021011.1, forward strand.
GTGAATTATGGAGGCATATAGTCGGTATGAAGTAAGTATTGAAAGAGTTTTCGGTTGAATGTGTAGGGACTCATTGGGGTCTATTCCACAAGTGAGCACCAGAATACGTGAAACAAGTTTTGTATAAGTCCAATCTAGGCTTCGGAACCTGTAATAAATTTAAGCGCTTACTGTTCATTGCATTAGATTGAATTAACGGTAGAAGATACTCTGGGGTATTTTCAGTTTTAATTTTGTTCACTAATTTGGCTTTGTTAAAAAGGAAGCTCTTTTGAAGTGGTAGAAGTCTTAGATGGCTGTATAATTTATTACTTTCAACGTGCTTTATGCTAGAGACTAGACGTATAGCGCGGTTTTGAAGCGAACACAGTCGTTTCATATTAGATTTAGGGCAACCATCCCGGACTGTGGAACAATAATTGAGAGGTGATTGGATATAGGATGCATATAATATTTTTCGTGTGCTTTCATCCAAAAAGTGCTGAATTTTATCAAGTTGGTAAACTTTTTGAGCTATTCTCTTGGTAAGGACGTGAACACGAGAGCTCCAGTTTAAATGTCTGTCAATTAAAAGACCTAATGTTTTATGTTCATTTACATTAATTACAGGTAACGTGTCAACGTAGAGCTCGACCGGTGTCCCAGTTATGGCTAGGGTCTGTAGTTTTTGTCTGGTCGTTATTAGCATGGATTTGGTTTTGTCGATGTTAATTAACATGCGATTTTCATTGCTCCATCTACTAAGGTTAGCAATTTCGTTTTGTAAAGAGCTCTCTAAGTCACTAAGGCTCTCTTGACTAGTGTATATAGTGCAGTCGTCCGCAAATAGGTCACACGAAGTATTGAGGTATAAAGGAAGATCGTTAATATAAACTGCAAAAAGCAGCGGGCCTAGTATTGAGCCATGAGGCACACCAATATTAAGTTGTGTGGGTCTTGAAAGACAGTTATTGAAGGACACTACTTGTTGTCTGTCAGATAAAAATGACGTAATTAGGTTCACCATATTGGTGCTTGTCTTCATTTGTTTTAATTTTCTAATTAAAATATCATGATCTACCATATCAAAGGCTTTTTTAAAGTCTACAAATACTGCTCCACAAATATTGCGATTGTTGATACAAAGATGCCAGTTATCCAGTTATCGGCCATTTTTGTAAGGGCACTATAGCAAGAATATTTAGGTCGAAACCCAAATTGACTGTCAATTATTAGATCGTTGTTAATTAAAGGATGTAGTGTTATTTTATGTATGTGTTTTTCTAATGGCTTTGATAGCGACAATAGTAAGGAACTAGGTCTATAATTACCCAAGACGCTATTATCAGTTGAGCCATTGTTAAGTAGAAGATACACTTTAGCAACTTTAAAGGCAGATGGAACGTAGTTTTTGGACAGGCACTGGTTATATATGAACGTTAAGGACTCACTAATAATTGGTGCAGCACACCGAAGAATTCTATTACTGATACCATCTAGGCCTTCTGAATTTGTTGCTTTGAGATTTGAGAGATATTTATATACTTCTGCAAAAAAACATCAAAGGAATCTCAGGGGGGATATTTCTAGAGCACTTCTCTTCACAGAATGATGACAGTGAACTTAAAATACATACTGAGTCTGGTATTGAGGACTTTAGATTCTCTATTTCTGATTGAAAGAAGTAACTGAAATCCTCGCATATTATAGTGTTTGGTATTGCTGACTCTGAAGAAGAAGAAGAAGAAGAAGAAGAAGAAGAAGAAGAAGAAGAAGTAGAAGAAGAAGAAGAAGAAGAAGAAGAAGAAGAAGAAGAAGAAGAAGAAGAAGAAGAAGAAGAAGAAGAAGAAGAAGAAGAAGAAGAAGAAGAAGAAGAAGAAGAAGAAGAAGAAGAAGAAGAAAGAAAGAAAAAAGAAACAGCAACAAAAGAAGAAAAAGACACAGAAACAGCAAGAAAAGAGGAAAAAGAAGTAGAAAGTAATTCCGTCTCTCACTTTTCAATAATCTAAAGATAGCCCACCGATATCAACCTCCGTCAGAAAACACAGCGTCTCTGTTCGAGGCAAAATGCCGCGTGCACTATACAATCTTATCTCTTTGTATAATACTTCTTTTATCTATAACAACCGCTTCATTATATTGTCAGACGTCTATGATATTTCCTGCGTTTTGCTTAAAACGTTGTCGATGTCCTGCATAGAACCTGTACTTTTGTACGGATGTTACCTGGACAATGAGCAGGGGAACAAATGATTTCCGAGAAAAATGCAAAGAGTACCATGGACAGATAGAAACACCAACGTGTAAGAGTGTTGAAGTGCTACATAGAACCTGCACTTTTGTACGGATGTGTAACGTGGACAATAAATGAACAGATAAGCTGAAAAACATCTAATAACTGGGGAAACATGATTTCCGAGAAAAAATGCAAAGAGTACCAAGGACAGACAGAAAAGCCATCGAGCAAAAGTGTAGCTGTGTTTGAGGAGAAGGGATGTTTAGATTCACGACGTCGATCTTTAGCTAGACAATTACTGGTGCAACTCACCGCGAGGACGACACTGATTGTTACAAGAAAAGAGCATGGTGGATTGCTCCTCCCTGACCCCGGTGTAGTGGATCGCACGTCTATCCTTCTCCGATACTGGCGAAAATATGGGAGAGGGGAACCCTTGTAAACGTTGTACATGTTACACATCACTCGGCAATTCGAAGTAAAAAAAAAAATAGTGGATGGAATAGTCCACTGACCAGACTAACTTTCAAATCTGTAAACCTCCTCACAAAGAATATTTGTAATATGTGTGAACCTTGTGTACTACACACATTTCGAACTTGATCGGGGCCAGGGAAGGCCTGTACAGTGCTGACATTCTCCCACTAAGCTTATACACTGCATCCTGTCCCGGAATTTAAAATACGAAGGGGCTTCAAATGAAAACCTTAAAAGTGTGATAGAAATTACAATAACCATGTAATTGTCTTGTAAACTGTCAATATTGGTGTGAAGGATAGCAAGAGTGTTAAGCACATGATATCAGGGTGTAAACGAACACGGTAACGTGATACTGACAGTTTAAAAATGGCCGCTCCACTTTTGACATGCACGAAATAGGAGCAGCGTTCTGTTATCCGATGTTTAATCAGTGAAGGCGTCAAACCTATAGATATTAATCGGCGAATGAAGGTCCATTATGGTGATGCATGCCTGCCAGTCCAGCAAGAATATGGATGGAATAGGAAGTTTCAAAACATGTCGGTCCGATGAAGAGGTACAGCAGGTGGCGCATAAGTGGTTACAAGCGACCAAGAGAATTTTTTAACTACAGAAATCCAAACACTTTATCGGCGCTGGAGGACTTGCATTGAAGGCAGTGGTGACTATATCGAACAATGATACATTGGCTATTTACTTTTCCAGAATATATTCACACAATGAAATCAAACAAACAAACAAACATTTAATGTTATCATTTGAATGCTCCACCTACTTTCGCCATATTAAACATGTCACAGCTTGGAAAGAACAGTGATGGGAGACATGGTTCCTCGAAGAAGTCGCAGGGTCGATTATAACGAAGATGGACTGAGGACATTGCAGACACTTTTTCATGAAAATGCATAAGGCAGGGAAACCGGCAAATAATCGATAATCTTGTCGGCGCGGGCCGTCATCAGAACGATCTTCTGCAAAGACATTGCTCACACAACCTTCATGATAATAAACTCTACTTAAAGCATTACAAAGGCATGATCAAATTCATTGCACCGGGTTTTTATCCTATACAGCTCTATCTTTTTTCCGCTGCGTGGCCTGCTAACACACAAACCACAAATTTCGTAGCTCCAGCTTCTACTCCCAGAAGTCTCCGAGAAAACTGCACTCATGAACCGAATTACGTAGCCTCGAATCGAATCCACGACCTTTTGAAAGCGAGGCAGGCGGGCTAACCACTTCACCATGGATGCTTCCTGCTGATAAACTGTACTGTCTGTTCCACTTGTCACATGGGGCAGTGAGGAGCATTTTAAGTGATATTCATTGGGACAGGAATGCAGCATTATGGGGCAACCCATTATCGTCAAGTTGGAACTGCGACTAACTAACTAATTAAACTGTACTGTACTTTCTTACTGCTGCATCTGTTCTAGTTCTTCTCCAGTTCCTAATTTAATGTAACTGGTGACCTCAGAACGTAACTCGGTTAGGAGACCATCTGTGTCTATCCACGATTGATCGCTATACTTCCATGACTCCAGGGAATTATCTTGACTATGTAACCCCGAGAACAACAACTAAAAGCCGGGTTTACTTAAAGTCAGCATCTGATCGTCTGACTCCCTAGCCTGCTTAATATAAGCATCAAATGCCCTGTCGAATGGCGGTGACATTCATATCTCTTTAAAAATCTCGGATTTTGAAGTTCCTATATATTCCCAAAGGGTATCTTAATGTAACTAGTCACTATCACTGAATGTAAGAAAGAGAGTGCTGTAATGTTATATAGAACCTGTTTGTTGTATTGCAGCGAATCGTGGAACGGTAATGAACAAATTAGGAAAATCTCAGAGGCACCAGAGATGTGGTTCCTGAGATAAAGATTGCGAATACCTTGGATTGTCAGAGTGACTAACAATGATTGCCTGGAAGAGGTTAATGAAAGTAGAACATTATATACAACAATAAGAAACACAGAAACATCATTTGTTGGTCATATGATGAGAAAAGAGGCACTGGAGAACATCGTGACCAATGAAAAACTCAGTTAGAAAAGTGACAGGTAGACCATGAGAAATGATACAGGATGGACTGAGATAGTGGCATGAAGGAATACCCATCAGCAGAGTTGATCCAGAACACCAAGGACCAAGATTTATGGAGAGACATGAACGCCAACGTCAGATGGCAAGGCACTTGGTAATGTTGATACATTCCCATCATTGGCCACATTCCATGATTATGGCAGATCATACTGCGATCTCAAGTCCATGCCCACAATCACACGATCAATTCTAACGTATCATATTGGTTAGAGGAGACCACTGCAAGAAACTCTACATTCATTACGGAGATGAACAGACTCATAGGCTGGCAGGGAATGCACCTCTTGGTGGTAAATTAACTTTGGACAAGGGAGAGGTGGTCTGTGCCTGTGGGACAAGGTGGAAAAGGCGGGGGTACAAATTGAGAACCTGCATGTGGAAAGAATGATATTGCGGGGGATCGTCATGGGTTCTGGAAGAATCTCAAAACTGAGAGGGAAGAAAATGAGAACTTTCAATCAGATAGCGGTGGGGACAATTAGTAGTATGACTCTTCGCTGGTTGTTGAACGAGGGGACGGAATGCGTATGGGAATGTCCTGAGTGTTGCGATATCGATTCTTAACTCAACTCAACTCATTAGAACATATTATACAACTACTACAACTTATCTTGCAAGGCACACTTCAGGTGTTGTTCACCATTCAGGTGCTGTTTTTTTTTAGAAAATAACCTGCATTTCAAAACACCTCGCGGGATAACCTCCCTCGACAATTCATCGGAAAAAGATTTCAAACCCCGTGAGTAAAATGGTGTCCAATGTAAGACTAATAACGAAACGTAAGCGATAACATCATTGTTGTTTCAGTATTTACTGTTGTTGTTGTTTGTGAATTCTGTGGAAGCCTCATAGATTAATTCCTAAATCCGATGAATACGCTTTCAGGTCGGCTAAGCCCTGAAATGGGCTTACATTGATCCGAGCCTGGTTCGTGAAGAGATTTTTCTTCCATCTCGGTTCTAGAGTAACAGCTCTCATTTGCGTCTCCAAGCTGAGATACTGGCAGGATGTGCACGACCGGTACTGGATTAGGTCTTGGTTGGTCATGTTTCAGGTATTTTATTCAAGAAATCCTCCACATCCATACAATGACCAGGGCAAAAATTATTACATAAATGAAATTTAACAATTATCTTTATGTATGCGCGCGCGCGCGCACACACACACACACACACACACACACACACACACACACACACACACACACACACACACACACACACACACACACACACACACACACACAGAGTAAAAAGTCGGGTTTCGTTGCCTTAGCTTATTGTTGGTTTCGGTTATCGTCGATTTATTTTCTTTCCGATGAAAATTTTGTCTCGGTTTTCGTCGGTTGCCTCTGATTTCAGCGGCGTACCCACATGACCTTGCTGCTAATTTTACGAAAAGAAAGGTACCCACTCGTTCATCTGCTCAGTTTTTCGTTTTTCGTTGTGTGAGCATCTCTCGCTATTAATAAAATATGAGAGCGGCATTAAGATTGCTGAAATCGGCCTCTTGTACGGGAAGTCGCCATCCACGACAAGTTCCATTGTGGCAAAAATGAAGCAATAAAGGAGGCTTATGTAGCGAAAGGCATAAATGTGCTAACGAAACAGAGATCGGAAACAATTGAAGATTTCGAACACATATGATTAATTCGGATAAATCATAACGAGTCAGATGGTGATTCTGTTTCGGACACAATCATATCGGAAAATACCACATTGTTGAATGTGGATCTCATTAAGAAAATGCCTGGGACGAGTGCTAGTGTACTCTGAGATTTTAAGACCAGCAGAGGATGGTTTGAAAAATTCAAGAGCGCATTGGCATACACAGTGTTACTAGGCACGGCGAAAGAGCGAGTTCGGACAAGTCTGTGGCCGAAAAAATAGTATTTAACATTATTGAAAAGGTAACAACGTCAGTACTAGACAACCCAGAGAAGTATGTGAGGAACTTATCGTCGTACGTACTCAACAACATTGAAACGGAGGCCCTTGCATACGGATTAAAATTCTGCATAAAGCCTAAACACATCAACCGTGTTGAGTCGCAAGCACAGTTTGAAATGTTGTTTGATCAAGTCTCCAAGTTATCACCTACTTCTGCTGAGTCGGTCGGGTGGCTGAAGGCCAAACTGGTAGATTTAGAACACCAGTATCGCACAACACCCTCTAAACAGACATGTCCGCTGACCAACGAACACCTTACTGCCTTAAAAGCGTTAAAGGCTAACAAAACCCTCGTCATACTGAAACCTGACAAAGAGAGCGGTGAAATACTGATAGACATGTCAGACTACCAGAGAAAAATGGATGAAATATTGTCAGAGGAATCCAAATTCAGGATAGATCAAAAAGTGAACAAGTCGGAGGACCTGGATGCTATAATGAGGAAAGAGATCCAGTCACTTGTGAATGCGGGACTCATCAGTGAGGCCACTGCAAAAACGCTCACACCACGTGGCTCGCACACTCCTCAGATGTACGGTCTACCTAAACTTCACAAGCCCGGCATCCCGCTAAGACCTATCCTGTCCATGGTTAACTCTGCACAACACCGAATGGCGAGATGGCTGGCCGAAATGTTAAAGCCAGTACGACAGTCCTTCGATCCTAAAATACTCAGAGATACATTCCAACTGGTGGAATTATTGGATACTATGGACATAAATAACAAACACATGGCATCCATGGATATAGCCTCCCTATTCACTAACGTTCCATTAGAGGAGACAGTGCAAATAATAAAGGAACGCATTGAAGACAAACAACTAAAATTAGGCATACCAACACCTATTCTGGAGAGGCTACTACTACTTTGTACCGCCAACATACAATTCAATTTTCTAACTAAGTCATACCGCCAAATTGACGGAGTGGCCATGGGGAGTCCTCTTGGTCCTATTCTAGCGGACATCTTCATGGCACATTTAGAAGAAAATAGATCCTCAGACATCAACAACTTGGCCTTTTACCGTCGTTATGTGGACGATATACTAATTATCACCACAGACGAGCTACAAGCAACATAGTTTCAGGCCACAATGAACAAGACGCATAAAAACATCCCTCTATCTATGGAACACGAACACAACGAAGCGTTGCCGTTCCTAGATATTCTAATGAGACGTAGAGCAGACGGCACAATTCAAAGATCGGTGTATCGCAAAGGAACATGGACTGGCCAATACCTAAATTGTCAGAGCTTCACACCTGTCCAGTACAAACGGGGCTTAGTACGGACCTTGTTTGACCGTGCTAGAAAGATATGCACCCAGGACACACTGACAGAGGAATTTGAAACTCTGAAGAATGTCTTAAACCTGAATGGGTACTCCACAGGATTTATAAAGCGCCACTGCCAACAGCCCAAACCCAAAGCAGACTTAACTACAGTCCCTAAACTCAAGGTATTCATCCAGCTAACCTTTCGAGGGGATGAAGTAATGCAACGTCTACAAGACCGGCTTACTACAGCTTTAGGCCGAACATTCTGTGCGGCAACTCCAGTCATTAGATTTAAAACCGTACCGATTCCTACACCAGCAGTCATAGAGCCTGTTCCTCTGTACGCCACAAACAATTGTATTTACCAATTCACATGTAGATGCCAGGCCGTTTACATTGGTAGAACAGAGAGACAGCTTAACAAACGGGTGTTAGAACACATACCTCAATGGGTCAACAAGATACAACACACAGGAACACCAGGAACATGCTAGCCTCGTGGGGCCGACACACCGGAAGCTCCCGGCGTCTTCAATTGGTAGGCACATCGTCGACAGTGGCCATGTGGTGGACAGAAATACTGCCTTTCGCGTGTTGTTTAACACACAAAATACTCGCTTGTTAAAATTTGCAGAAGCAATTATGATCTATCAACGCAAGCCAGAATTGTGCAAACAGAAAGACATGTTAGTCAGCTTAAAATTACCGTGGTAGATAAGTGACATTACTCTGCGAACATGTGTATATTTCAACTTGAAGGATTTATCTAGTTAATTCACGTAAGTTGTGTGATTTCTGCAGTATGTACCTGACGAGATGCAGCGAAATATGCCAGGCAATAAATCGTGCAATCTATTGTTTGTGTCTTCGTTATTCAAATTTAACACTATATTTATTCTCTATAAAATGTGGTTTTGGTAAGTACTTTGTAGTTTCTAGAACGAATTGATTGGATGTGCATTGATTCATATGGAAAAATTGCCTCGACTCTCGGCTCCCGTCGGATGTCGCCGATTGTTTTCAGACGGATTGTCGACGAAAGCCAAGGTTTTACCCCCCCCCCTCACACACACACAGACGCGCGCGCACGCACGCACGCACACACACACACACACACCACAAACACACCACACCACACACACACACACACACACACACACACACACACACACACACACGCCCACACAAGGGGCTTCTCATTAGTCTTTAGCCTGACCATGAAGGAGTAGGCGGAGAAAATTGAAATTTGGCACAGTGCTTATTCCTTCTCAATGTAGTTACCACTTGAATTTATGCATTTCTGCCAGCTCTGCGTGACCTTGAAAAGACCTTCAGAATAAAACAACCTATTTTTCGAACTAAACCAGTTATCACAAGCCAGTATGACATCTTCGTCACTGTTAAAACGATTTCCTTTCAGCTGATTTTAAAGATTTGGGAAAAGAAAAAAAGTCTGATCGAGCCAAATCTGGAGAATATGGTGAATGTGGAAGAATTTAAATATTCAAATCGTTGGCAGTTTGGAGCACAAGCCGTGCTTTATGGGCGGGCGCGTTGTCTTGAAGCAAAAGCAGAATTTGCGTACGCGCTATCCTTCGTTTTCTGATCACAACCTTTCTTAGTGTGATAAGGAGATCTGCATAGTACTGCCCATTAACCGTGTTACCATGAAGCATGTAATCTTTCAATATGACACCTTTGACTTCCAAAAAACAAACAAACAAACCAGTCAGCATCACTTTTCTTGCCTATTTTTGTGCTCTTGGCTTGACATGTGTTGGTGAGCCCGGGGTTTCCCACTGCATGCTGGCAATTTTGGATTCTGGGTCATAATGGTGAATTCAAGTCTCATCTACCGCCACATGTTGAGCAACTGGCCATAGCAATCAACTCGTGTTTTATTCTTTTCATTTGTCAGCAGGCGCGGGGCACACACTTTTCTCATGTTCAGTCTGTTGTGTAAAATTCTAAAAACTGTGCTCTTACTGAGTTTTGCTAAACCCGATATCAATGCAGTTGTCATTTTCCTATCCTGGTCTATGTTTTCTTCCCTTTTGCAGATTTGCATCACCGTCATTGCGCTCTGAAGACGGTCGTCCTGATCTTTGGAGATCAGCAACTTGGGAATTGCCGCACATAAACTGCAAACACCAATTTTTTTACAGAAGCATACGAAGGACAGACTTCCTCAAACACTGGCTCCATCTCCCTGTGTATTTCTGTAAGTGTTTTTTCCCTGTAACATCAAGAATTTTATCACAGTCCTGGCGTTGGATGTGCAGATGTGGTCAATAGGGTGTGTTGTGCCATGCATAATATCGGGAAAACCAGTTGAGGAGGGAGATTCATAATTCATATGTCCATTACAAATTGATTGAGCTCATACATATGCCAAATTTCAATTTTCTCCGCCTACTCCTTCATGGTCAGGCTAAAGACTTATGAGAAGCCCCTTGTATATATGTATATAGTAGTATATATGTAGTAGTAGTAGTAGTAGTAGTAGTAGTAGCAGCAGAAGTAGTAGTAGTAGTAGTAGTAGTAATAATAGCAGTAGTAGTAGTAGTAGTAGTAGTAATAGTAGTAGTAGTAGTAGTAGTAGTAGTAGTAGTAGTAGTATTAGAAGTGTAGAAGAAGAAGTAGTAGTAGTAGTAGTAGTAGTAGTAGTGTAGTAGTAGTAAGTAGTAGTAGTAGTAGTAGTAGTAGTAGTAGTAGTAATAGTAGCTGTAGTAGTAGTAGTAGCTGTGGTAGTAGTAGTAGCATTAGCAGTAGCAGTAATTGTAGTAGTAATAATAATAGTTGTAGAAACAGTAGTAATAGTTTAGCAATAGCATTATAATAACACTAATAGCATTAGTGGTAATTGTAGTAGTAGTAGTAGTAGTAGTAGTAGTAGTAGTAGTAGTAGTAGTAGTAGTACTAGTAGTAGTAGTAGCAGCAGCAATAGTAGTAGTAGTAGTAGTAGTAATAGTAGTAGTAGTAGTAGTAGTAGTAGTAGTAGTTGTAGTAGCAGCAGTAGTAGTAGTAGTAATAGTAGTAATAATAATAATAATAGTAGTAGTAGTAGTAGTAGTAGTAGTAGTAGTTGCAGTAGTAGTAGTAATAGTAGTAATAATAATAATAATAATAATAATAGTAGTAGTAGTAGTAGTAGTAGTAGTAGTAGTAGTAGTAGTAGTAGTAGTAGTAGTAGTAGTAGTAGTAGTAGTAGTAGTAGTAGTAGTAGTAGTAGTAGTAGTAGTAGTAGTGGCTGTAGAAGTATTAATGCTAAAATACAGTCACTAATATTTTTCGGAAATGGACTATATAGTTAGTATTTCGGCCAAAATACTATTCGCTTATAATAATAGTGATAACAACAACAAAAACAACAATAATATAAATAATAATAATAATGTAAATAAGAAAACAGCAACAATATATAAATAATGTAGAAGTAATGATAATAATAATAAATAACATAAATATAATATAATGGTAATCTTAATAGCAATAATAATAATAATAACAATAATAATAATAATACTATTAATAATAATAATAATAATACTAATAGTAATAGTAATAATAATAGAAATAACAGCAACAAACAAGCAATTAGTTCCTGTCATTTGAGGTTTGAACAACGATTTCTGGCTTGATACATACAGCCAATCTTAACACGGCTGTGAAACATGGACATCTAATAAGCAAGCAGAAAAATCGCTTGCAGTCAAGGAAATGTACTTTCACTAAAGAGTTTAAAAAAAATAAAATGATGCGTTTGGCAGCCAAAATGAGAAATCAAAATTTTGTGTACGAGGTTAAGAAGCACACCATGGACAGCTAGCAGAAGGCGAGCAATTATGTAGAAGATGCAGAGATTTTCGTGAAGTTGATTTGGAAGCTACGGATATTTTAGTGAAGTTAATGTGGAGGCTACGGAGATTTTCATGAAGTTGACATCGAGCTACGGAGATTTTCGTGAAGTTGATATGGAGCTACACGGACGAGGGTTCGACGCCTGCGTTCGTCGTCCGCCAACACAGGAACAGACTGACCACCTATTTCGTCCGTACATGTGGTTCCTCAGAAGAATATTGCGAATTCCTTCGGCTGTCTGAGTAACTAACGACGATTACCTGAAAGGGACTAATGCAACTAGAACATTATGTATAACAATAGGACAGAGACAAACAGCTTCATTTGGTCATGTGATGAGAAGAGAGGCATTAGAGAACATCGTGACACCTGGGTAGATCGAGGGAAAGAGAGGCAGAGGCGGAACAAGAGAAATGATTCTGGATGGATTGAGACGATGGCATGGAGGAATATCAGTAACAGAGTTGAAACAGAACACCAAAGACCGAGATATGTGGAGAGACATGTACGCCTACTACAGCTGGCACGGCACATGATGATGATGATGATTCACGTCTGCGACACACGATGACCTTATCTGATCACTTATCAATTACTGGTTCTTGCTGACTGTTTTATGTGGTTTTATAGAATATATATTTGTTTTTAAACATGAGAAAAAAAATGAGAATATTTTGAACGATGTGCAGATGCCTCTTCTTCTGTGTTCTCGTCATGCGGTATTCTTGCGGTCTCTGCTTGGCTGGTTTCTTTACATATGTTGTCTATATATGTTATGAACAAGAGAGGGGACAGGACACAACCTTGTCGTACTCCAGATCTTATGGTGAAGGGTTCTGAGTGTCCTCCAGTTGCTCTCACTATGCATTCACTGTGGTTGTATAAACTTCTACATAGGTTTGTTAGATGTGTACTCACTCCATATTGTTTAAGGATTTCTCACGGCTTGTTTCTATCTACTCTATCGAATGCATTTTCTTGGTCGACAAAGGCTAAGTAGTGTGTTTCATTGAATTCGATTGATTTTTCTATAAGTTGTCTAAGAGCAAAAATGGCATCTGTGCATCCTTTGTTCTTCCTAAATCCAAGTTGTGTTTCGCTTAGCTGGGGATCTATAGTAGTTCTTAATCTTTTCTCAAGAATTTTGCAAAATATTTTCCCAGTATGACTCAACAGTGAAATGCCTCTGTATTGTGTGCAATCTCTTTTGCTGCAGCAAAAAAAAAAAAAAAAGCAGCAAGTCAAATGGTTTGGCCATGCAAGTAGGTTACCATTCAACAGCATTCCCCAGCAAGCAATGATGTACATACCAGATGAAAACAGAGGAAGAGGCCGACCACGTAAACGATGGACGTAGAGAATAGCAGAATCCGTGGGAATATCGATACATGAAGCCGATAATCGGGCACTCTCACGAAGTTTATACTTCACCTCAACACCGCAAGGTATAAGAGGAACATGATGAGATGAGATGAAATGAGATCTTGAACGATGTTAACTCACAAAGAGAACTGGTCACAGGACACCAGAAGAAGACAGTTCACGTTCTTTGTGCAAGCCATCAGAGGGGAAAAGCTGAGGTATTTCGGCTAAACAGGAAAAGGCGAGAGAAAGAGAGGAGGATCAAGAAGAAGAAGAAAAAGAAGAAGAAGAAGAAGAAGAAGAAGAAGAAGAAGAAGAAGAAGAAGAAGAAGCAGCAGCAGCAGCAGCGGCAGCAGCAGCAGCAGCAGAAGCAGCTGAAGAAGAAGAAGAAGAAGAAGAAGAAGAAGAAGAAGAAGAATAAGAAGAAGAAGAAGAAGAAGAAGAAGAAATATAATATGAGGGACACAAGTTTAAAGTTAAAAACAGCAATAATATACAGACTAGAAGGAACATCATAACGGCAACGACAAATACGACGAATCACTAATCACAGTTTAGAGTTAGCGTTACAGAAATGGAATCTGGCTTTCAGAAGTGAACTGCCGTGTTTGATAGCACCCGCCATTATGACGAAGTCCACATAATTGGATGTGGAAGCACGCGAGGCAGATGGCTGGCAGGGATGTGTTCAAATAATTGTATTATCTGCTTGAATTCCTTCATTAGTTGGTGGACCTAGGAATTTTTCATATAGAGAGGGAGGGAAAGAAGAGAGAGAGAGAGAGAGAGAGAGAGAGAGAGAGAGAGAGAGAGAGAGAGAGAGACAGCAGGAAAGAGAAGGGGGAGGAGAAAGAGAAAGAGAGTGACAGAGAGAAGGAGAGAGAGCGGAGGAGAGGTAGAAAGAGATACAGAGAGACAAAAATGTCTTTGAGAGAGAGAGAGAGAGAGAGAGAGAGACAGAGAGAGAGAGAGACAGAGAGAGCGGAAGACGGAGAAAGAAATGTTAACCAAGGGCCAAAGAGAGACAAAAGAAGAAAAGGAAAGAAACAGAGAGAGAAAGAGAGAGACAGAGACAGAGACAGCAGGAAAGAGAAGGGGGAGGAGAAAGAGAAAGAGAGTGACAGAGAGAGGGAGAGAGAGCGGAGGAGAGGTAGAAAGAGATACAGAGAGAGAAAAATGTCTTTTAGAGAGAGAGAGAGAGAGAGAGAGAGAGAGAGAGAGAGAGAGAGAGAGAGAGAGAGAGAGAGAGAGAGAGAGAGAGAGAGAGAAGTGGAGACAGAGACAGAGAGGGCGACGGAAAGGGGAAATACTGATGCATTGTTGTAATTATCTAATATTTCATGAACAGAATAAAACGTGCAGTACAAGACAGGATTAAGACGAAGAAATCAACAAGCTTAGAACAAATGTGATGAAAGGCAAGAACCATTGACTTTATTGAACCGAGTTCTATCCCATAATGCTGTGTCAACTTTCTGAAGGACGTCCTGCCGAAAGCGCCACACAAAACATGAACTTCGTACTTCTAGCGACTACACCCGGAAGTCCCCGAAAAAAACTACTCCCGTGAATCCAATGACAGAGCCGCAACACGAACTCACGACTTTCATAGCACAAGGCAGGCGGTCTAACTACTTTGCCACTGAAATCCAACTAAGAAATACTTTCACAATTATCGTAATGCAATGATTCTGTATTGGCAAGGGGAAGAATTAAGTTAAGGAAATTGCAATCAATCGTATGGGTCGACTAACAGCCTTGAATAACTCTTTAGAAATAACCTTTCAGAATCAATCACGTGGATAGGTTAACGCGTTTGAATAACCCTTTAGAAATAATCACATGAAACTAAGAATAATTTCAGAAATTGTACTCCAAACGGTAATTTTTTTGTTCATGAGTGACAAATCAAACACACTTCGTGGGTTTGGCAGCAATGGGGAAATAAAATTGGGATGGAAGGACAGACTGGCAAGTCGGTTAGATAAAGGCGAAATTATGATCGTCTTAAAGACAGATATTGTGACATATTCACATATCCATCATTTTACAGCGCGTCAACGTTTCACAGCAACCCAGAGATTATCAAAACAATTACAGCACCGTGGAAAATCGAACTCACTAAGCGATACTAATGACAGACAGATGCCAGGATAATAATAGAAAAGTTAGCGTCAACAGAATAGAATGTGAATGGTAGAGACACATCACGTGGATATAGCGTCCCCCAGCTTGGGCGCCGCTTTAATAAAACTGCGCACTTCTATGACTTCAGAGCGAGAGAGCAGTCGCCAAAACTATGTGTTGTCCAACTTTCAAACTTTTACAACAGGCAGTTTAATCTAGTCTGAGGTAAGCTTGTGATTCTCAGATCTAAGTGGTACCAAGATGTATAAAGTAAAGGTATCCAGTGTTGTGCGTCCAATGAATTGTATTTTTGATAAAATAAATCTCTGAAAAATGTGAAAAACTGCCGATCGCAACTTCAATACTGGCGCCACTTCCCCGGCGAAACCGACATCTTATAATTTCTCAAAACTGCAAAACTCTGACTTTCTACACTACATCTAACAACTTCACTATGTGCATATGACTATAATCTATCACAGAATAATGTACGAGATGAAATTTCCAATGCACTCAAATGCTTTTCATCAAAAACTTCTAGAAAAACGTTTCTGCAGAGACAGTCAGCTGGTGCAAACGAAACACTACCTCGCTTTAAAAATGTACTTAATTCTGTCTATTTTGCAATCTAAAGAACTGAAACAGGAATTATACTCTTCCTTTTCTCTTTACGAATTGAAAACAAATAGTATTTGATAGAAATTAGTTTATTCATGTGTCAGATTTTATTTAGACAACGCATTACATCAACTGCATTGCTTAAAATAGGTTTACGTTCACAAATGCCATTTGTGATAGCCGACCTACTTAATCTGCTCAGACTAAAGGGTGAAAATTACCTTGGTCTATAGCCAACCGTGATCGCCAACGGAATGGACATGATATGCACTGGTAAAAGATGTAGGAGAAGTATAAGTAGACAGAGAGGAGGAGAGTATTAGGGAAAATACTTTAAGTAATAATTTTTTTCTAATATATTGTGTCATGACCTTGCATGGATTACATTTTGTAACAAATACACATCAGAAATTCTGTATGTTGGACATGAACCACAATAAAAGCACACTAGATGAGTTAAACTCATATTAACTGATGTAGATGTGAGGACAATTAGTAAAAGCTATGGAACCCCACACAACAGAAGTTAACTCAACACAATACACTTCACACCACGCAACTCCACACCACAACAGCAGGAACAAGGAAATGATTTAGAATAAGAAGAGGAAGACAAGTAGTTGCCTTTGGAAAGTACAGATAAACAATTATATACACCATGTAGAACAAATAGAGTAATGTGGATGTTTAAATGTATGCCATTTGTACAAATGCATCTCATACTTGTGTTGATCTTGCCTGTCAGCTTGATTACCATGATTCAGGGAACATCACATTATCACTCTTATCTGTGTCTGACTGTACACTACTCACTGAACTACAGGTCCACTGAGGAAATGCATACAGCAGGTACCAGACAACAGAAGCTGCATCCAGTGTAATAATCTCTGACCCACCCCAAAGTAACACAACAATACTTCTTCTGATCTTATCATTTTTGTTTTGTTATGTTGTGTTCACACTATGAACATGCTGTAAAGGATTATACATACCTGTATGAATTTTAAACAGTGATGTCTTGGTGCCACACCTAACCAACAAAGAGGGAAGATGAGTGAACGAGATGATCAACACCTGTGATGGCAGATGACTCCAGCCTTAAGCAGAGAATGAGAAGCCTTCAGTGAAGCTAAACTGGCCCAACCTGAAGTGGATCCATCAGACCATGGACCCAGGCTTATCCACATCTCATCACACCAGGTTTTCTTATCACTCACACAAACTTCACCCTCTCAGGAAATGATTTTCTTGATTTATTGTTGGATGTAGAACTTCTTAACTATAACACATTTGGTAGTTAAAATATCTCACTATACAATGAATGTTATTATTTATTGATTGACTATATTTGGTCCTATGAAAGATTTTTCTATTTCATTCTGTACATGTCAACAGCTGATGAAAAAAGAAGAAAATGTCAAATAGGCCAAAAGACACTGGCACAGTCAATAAATATGTTTAAATGTGAAGATCTCTTCCATTTAATTTGTCAGTCCAAACTATCTGTGGGAAAAATCTCTATCTTGTTGTGTAGAACATGTCTCAATGCTCACTTGTGTTTGTTTAATGTTTAATTAACAAATACACATTCACATAAGATAAATTCTTAATTAAAGAAAGAGAACAGGAGACTCTTTATCTTTAACTGTTCCAAATCCATGTTATATTGCACCTGATTCTTATTGAGAAAGTCTTTTCAGACAATTTCTTGAGATGGAAGAAGGGGGTTCGTGAGCTATACCATTAAATACCAGGTGGAAGGACAGGGGACAAACCTAGTGATGACTTTTCTATTAAAAGAGGACCACACACCCTTAGACACTTTAAGAAATCCGAGTCTGTAAATCTTTCAAGGGTCGTATTCTTGATCTATTTACATATAAGAAGAGGATGGGGCCCAGCTAACTTTAACAGAGATGGGTCATGCACTTTAGTGATTGCCAGTCCCTTCAAAATATACGACAGATATAACAATTGTGAATCCAAAATTCAGTCGTGAACCATGTTCAACACTATTGAACTCACTAAATACTTATGAATTGATTTAACACTAGATAGTCCACGTAAGAATAACGTATAGATGTAAGACTAGATAGTCCACGTAAAAGTAATGAGTAGCTGTAACACTAGATAGTGCACGTAACAGTAGAGTATACATGTAATACTAGATAGTCCACGTAACAATAATGGATAGATGTAACACTAAATATTCCAAACAAAAGTAGCGAGTAGATGTAACAATAGATAGTCCACGTAACAGTAGGGAGCAGATGTAACACTAGACAGCCCACGTAATAGTACATGAAGATCCCTGGACAACTAGTCATGTAATGCAATATCCCCTGACAAACCAGTCACGTAATGCAATATCCTCCAACAAAATAATTACGTTAGGCAAGGTCCTCAGACAAACCATTCACGTAATGCAATATCCACCGACAACAAGCCATGTAATGCGATGCAATACCCTCCGAAAACCAGTCACGTAATGCAATATCCTCCGACAAACCAGTCAGGTAATGCAATATCCTCCAACAAACCAATCACGTAATGCAATATCCTCTGACAAACCAGTCACGTAATGCAATATGCTCCGACCAACTAGTCACGTAATTCACTATCCCCGGACAACCAGTCACGTACTGAAGTATTATCTGACAAACCAGTCACGTAATGCAATAACATTCGATAAACCAGTCACTTAATGCAGTATCCTGGGACAAACCAACCACATAATGCAATTTTCTTCGACAAACCAGTCACGTTAAGTAATGTCCTCAGACACACAGTCAACTTATGCGGGACAAAACGGGTCACATTACTAAAAGTTATTTCGACATTGTTACATTCTGGATCGGCTGACGTTGAATCTCAGGCAATAGTTATGACACAGATTCTCCACCACCCCCCTCTTCAATCACCCAAGAAGAGAGGGGGTGGGTGTGGTGGCGGAGCTAAAAATTTCAAATTGTGAAAATTGTTTGGGGAGCGTGCGGAGCTGGTAAATTATTCACTAAGTAAATTAGTCAACGGCCAAAGTTTCGCAACGGGTAATTAGCCTCTCTCTCTCTCTCTCTCTCTCTCTCTCTCTCTCTCTCTCTCTCTCTTTCTCTCTCTCTCTCTCTCTCTCTCTCTCGCTCTCTCTCTCTCTCTTTCTCTCTCTCTCTCTGTCTGTATGTGTGTGTGTGTTTGTGTGAGTGTGTGTTTCTCTTAAGCGTTATCATTCCCGCTCTGTCTCTCGCTCTTTTTCTCTCTTTCTCGCTTTCTTTCTCCTACGTTCACCCCCCCCCCCCCTCTCTCTCTCTTACGCTTCATCAGTCCCCTCTTTCTTTCTTTCTTTCTTTCTTTCTTTCTTTCTTTCTTTCTTTCTTTCTTTCTACCAACCTACTACCCACCGACCAATCCTCCTACCTATTTATCTACCTACCTACCTACCTACCTACACACCTACCACCCACCGACCAATCTACCTACCTACCTACCTACACACCTACCACCCACCGACCAACCTACCTACCTACCTACCCATCCACGCACCCACCTACCTACCTGCTTGCCAGCCATCAAACCAACCACCAACTAGGCAACCAATCAAGGAATGACCCAACCAAACTAACAATCCACCTACTCACATACCTACCATAAAAATAACTGCACAACCTACTTACCCTATCTCTCGATCTATATTTCTTACTCTCTGTTGTTGTTTTTTTTTTGGGTCTCTTTCTGTATCTCTTTCTCTCAGTCTCTCTGTCTCCATCTCTTTCTCTCTGTCACTCTTTCTGTCTGCTGTATCTATCGGTATCTATCTCTCTCCGCCTCTCTGTCTTTCTCCTCTCTAAGTCCTTATCCTTCTGTTTATCTCTGCGTTTCTCTGTATTTCTTTCTCTATCTCAATGTGTCTCACAGTGTGTATCTCTCTCTGTTACTCTCACACTTACTCCGTCACTCTCTCCGTCTATTTTCGTCACTCACTCTATTTGCCTTTGTCATTCTTTTAGTCATTCTCTTTCTCTCTCAGATTTTCTGTGGCCCATCTCTGTGTCTGTCGCTCTCACTCGTTGTATTTCTCTCTCTCTCTCTCTCTCTCTGTTAGTTTGCGCACCTTGCTGTTTCTTTGTATATCAATTTCTAGCACCCTATCTCTCTCACTCTTTCTCTCTACCACTCTACATCCCTCTCTATCTCTGTCTGTCTGTCAGTTCGTCTGCCTCTATGTCTGTCTCTCTGAGTCTCTCACACTGTCTATACCATTTTCTCTCTCTCTCTCTCTCTCTCTCTCTCTCTGTTCGTTCTCTCTCTCTCTATTTCTGTTACATTCTCTCCCTCTCTTCTCTCTCTGCCTGCCAATCAACAGGCTCGTGTAGAAACCCACACAACGCCGTTGCTACCTCACATAAACACAAAAAGTGTCACATTACCCAAACATACAAAATAAACGGAACAAATCGATAAATCCACTGGTCACACCTTCACCACAATGACTCGAAAGAAAACAACTACCAGAAAAAGGAGAAATAAAACATCAACCACAATAAGAAAGGCCGGTGTGTCTCCAGAAGACCAGTCTCCAAATGTTTGGCTGTGGACAATGTTCACTGCCCCGCAATCAGTAACATTGAGAGATAGACAGTGTGTTTTATCTGTTCTTCTTTCGCTCTAAACATGCGGAGGAAACATCACAAGAAGTATTACATGTATTCTGTCATATTATATGTCTGTTTCTCCCGTTTCTCTATCTTATGCACTTTTCTGTTACAATTTATGTCTGTTCATCCACTCCTCTTTGCAACATAACATTTCTGTCACATTTTATGTCTGCCCTTAACTTCTCCTTACATCATAAATATTTCTCTCACTTTATTTGTCTGTTTATTCCTTCTTCTTCTCCTTCTACGTCCCCGTCTCCTTCTCCTCCTCCTCCTCCTCCTCATTCTTCTTCTTCTTCTTCTTCTTTCTTCTTCTTCTTCTTCTTCTTCTTCTTCTTCTTCTTCTTCTTCTTCTTCTTCTTCTTCTTCTTCTTCTTCTTCTCGCTCTTTCTCTTACATCTCGTTCTCTAATACACATTTATGTTAAATTATGTCTATTCATCCAGTCTCTCTACCCCATACATATTTCTGTTACATGATATGTCTGTTCATCCCTTCTCTCTCGATCTCATAAACATATAGGTCACATTATGTGTCTGTTTATTCTATCTCCGTCTCTCTCTCTCTCTCTCTCTCTCTCTCTCTCTCTCTCTCTCTCTCTCTCTCTCTCTCTCTCTCTCTCATACATACATATTTATGTAACATTAAGTTTTTATTAATTCACTCTCCCAAGTAAACACTTCTGTCTAATTATGTGTCTGTTCATCCCATCACTATCTCCCTTCCTCCACCTTCTCCCTTCCTTCCTTCCTCCCACCTCTCCCTCCATCATCTCTCTATAATACACATTTCTGTCACATTATGTGCTTGTTCATCCTCTTTCTGACTCACTCTCTCTCCATTTCTTTAACTCTCTCTCTTTCTCTCGCTCTCTCTCCCTCTCTCTGTGCGCGCACACACACACACACACACACACACACACACACACACACACACACACACACATATATATATCCGCTTGCCAGTCAAAAGGCACGCGTAGAAACGCAGAACTCCACACAAAACCGTGCTACCCAACAGTAAACACAAAAAGTGTGACATTACCCGAACACAGAAAATAAACTTAACAAATCCAGAAATCCACTGGTCACAACTTCGCCACAGTGACACGAAAGATAACAAAACAAAACTGCCAGAAGAAGAAGTAGAAACAAAACATCAACCACAATAAGAAAGGCCGGAGTGTCTCCATCCCATGGGTATTTCTGCCAGAAGGCCAGTCTCCAAATGTTTGGCCGTGGACAATATTCACTGTTCCGCAATCAATAACATTGAGCAATAGATAGGGTGATATCTGGTCTTGTTTCGCTCTAAACATTACAAGAAGTGAAGTATTACATGTATTCATTTGTTTCTGTCACAGTATGTGTATGTTCATCCCATTTCTCTAACTTCGTGCACATCTATGTCACTTTACTTGTCTGTTCATTTAAGTATTTTCTCCAACATAACATTTCTGTCACATTATACGCCCGTTCTTCACTTCTCTCTATCTCATAATTATATATGTCACATTATTTGCCTGATCATCCCGTCCTTCTTCCACATACACACATTTCTGTCACATTATACACCAGTTCTTCACTTCTCTCTATCTCATAATTATCATTGGCACCTTGCCGTCTTGACAGACGATAGTTTGTGCTTTAAAAAGGCATAATAACTTTTACCTATGGCGGTATCGCATGTGACTGATAAGGCCAATTTGCGCTGTAAATGTCCGTTCACAGTGGGTGCATGTGAACACGTGGTTATTTCCACCATCATTCACCATCTTACGTCTCACACGCTCGGTGTGTGACTTATCTGCAATAATTTTCTCCTTTGTCTTTATTCCATTTCTGATGTTTGCCTTCCATGCACCACGCTCAGCGGCGACTTGCTCCCAATGTGCATTATCAATGCCTGTATCAATCATGTCCCGCTTACACACATCTTTGTATCGTAGTAGAGGCCGACCCTGAGATCTCTTACCCATCTGTAATTCACCAAAAAAGATGTCCTTTGGTATTCTACCATCATCCATCCTACTAAGATGTCCTATCCATCTAAGTCTACGAAGACTGAGCATGGAATAAACCGTCACACAACCTGATCTTTCCAGTACTTCAGTATTTGTGATTTTGTCTAGCCACTTAATACCAAGAATTCTTCGCAGACACCTCATATGAAAGCTGTTTAAACGTTTCTCTTGGTGTGAGTAAGTTGTCCAGGTTTCACTGCCATAAAGAAGAGAACTAAGGACACAGGCTTGATAGACAAGGACTTTTGTTTTGGCAGTAAGCTTCCTGTTCTCCCAGACTCTTTTTCTTAACCTGTTCATTGTTGTTGCTGCCTTACCAATCCGGATGTTGATTTCCTGATCTAGGGATAATTTGCTATTTACCACTGATCCTAGATATGTAAAATGGTCTACCATCTCTAGTTCGGCGTCGTCAATAAAGATTGATGGTACCCCATGTGCACCTTGTGACATAATCTGTGTCTTCTTTTTGCTAATTGTTAAACCAAATTCAGAACAAGCATTGGAGAATGCAGATAGTAGACATTGCAATTCTTCCTCAGAGTGGGTCGTAACTGCAGCATCATCAGAAAAAAGCAATTCTCTGATCAGTACCCTCCTAATTTTGGTCTTGGCCTTCAACCTCTGAGCATTTTAGAGGCCGCCATCTGAGCGTGAGTGAATGTATATACCACCATCCTGATCACGAAAGGCATATTTCAGTAGAAGTGAAAAGTATATTCCAAAGAGGGTGGGAGCTAGTACACAACCTTGCTTAACTCCACTCTTGATTTCAAACTCTTCAGAAGTTGCACCATCAAACTTGATTATACCCTTCATGCCTGTGTGGAACGATTCCACAATGGACAGACGAGTTGGTGGGCAACCAATCTTCTTTAGTGCCTTTAACAGACCCTCACGACTGACCAAATCAAATGCCTTTGTGAGGTCGATGAAGGCAATAAACAGTGGTTGATTCTGTTCACGGTATTTTTCTTGCATTTGTCGCAATGAGAATATCATATCAATGGTAGACCAGTTCTGTCGAAAGCCACACCGTGATTCGGGGTAGACTTGATCTCCTAGGACTTGAAGTCTGCGCAAATTCTGGCAAATACTTTCCAACAATACACAGAAGTCAGATACCCCTATAGTTGTTGCAGTCGCTCCGATCGCCCTTGTTCTTGTACAGCGTTATGATGTAGACCAGTTCTGTCGAAAGCCACACTGTGATTCGGGGTAGACTTGATCTCCTAGGACTTGAAGTCTGCGCAAATTCTGGCAAATACTTTTCCAACAATACACAGAAGTCAGATACCCCTATAGTTGTTGCAGTCGCTCCGATCGCCCTTGTTCTTGTACAGCGTTATGATGTAGACCAGTTCTGTCGAAAGCCACACTGTGATTCGGGGTAGACTTGATCTCCTAGGACTTGAAGTCTGCGCAAATTCTGGCAAATACTTTTCCAACAATACACAAAAGTCAGATACCCCTATAGTTGTTGCAGTCGCTCCGATCGCCCTTGTTCTTGTACAGTGTTATGATGCTTGAATCTTTGAAATCCTGTGGGACTTGTCCTTCTCGCCAGCATAGCTCTATTAGCTGGTGGATCTGTAGAGCTAGTGTGTCTTGCCCACTCCTGATAACCTCTATTGGAATCCCATCCTTACCTGGAGCTTTGCCAGATGCAAGTTCATTTATAGCACACTCAACTTCTGTTATGGTGGGAAGTATGTCCAGGTGGTCAAGAGTTGGTAGAGCCTCTATGGCGTTGAGGTTCTAATCCGCTAGTTTGGTCTCACTTGAGTAAAGCTCCAAATAGTGCTCTACCCATCTGTCCATCTGCTGTTTCTTATCAGTGATGATTTCTCCAGTCAAGGTTTTCAATGGTGCACTTCTTTTGATCACTGGACCACATGCTTTCTTTATTCCTTCATACATGCTTCTTATGTTTCCCTTATCACTTGCGATTTGAATGGATTCACATAACTTGATCCAATAATCATTTGCACACTGCCTGGCAGCCTTTTGAACATCCTTCCTAGCTTGCCTTAGCTCACTCAGAGTGTTACGCGTTGATCTTTCCTTGTTTCTTAAGAGAGCTATCTTCTTCTTATCAATCAAGGGCTGCAGAGTCTCGTTGTTTGCCGCAAATCAATCCTGCCTCTTATGATCCACAGTGCCGTAAACCCCTATGGCAGTTTTATAAAGAGTTTCTTAAGTTGACCCCACTTTTCATTTACTGTACAATTTTCTGGTGTATCAGTGAAAGCGTCTTCAAGTTGCTGTTGAAACTGAAAGCACTTGTCAGGATCGTGAGTGTTAATAATATTAATCCTGGGGCTTGATTTGTTTAGCTGTGTAGATTCTCTTTGGTCTCAGTCTAACCCTTGCAACAACCAAAGAGTGATCCGTATCACAGTCAGCACTGTGGTAAATTCGAGTCAATGATATATGGTTCAGATGTCTCCGTGTGATGATGAAGTCCAGCTGGTGCCAATGGCCGGATCTTGGATGTTTCCATGTGACCTTATGCATCTCTTTTGTTTTAAAAAAGGAGTTTGCAATACATAGATCATTACTGGTGCAATGCTCCAGCAGACTTTGCCTATTTTCATTCATGCGACCGATGTTGTATTTTCCAAGGCACACTGGCCATGAACTCGAGTTCTTGCCCACACGAGCATTGAAATCACCGAGCATATAAATGTAGTCAGATTTTGGAACTGCCTTGATCACGGAGTCTAACTTCTCATAGAACGAATCCTTCACATCATCAAAGGAATCGAGTGTCGGTGCATATGCAGTAATAATGGTGGCAAAACCACAAGAGGTTGCAAAGCACAGGGATAATAGTCTTTCATTTCCTCCTGCTGGAATTTCAATCATTCCCAGTAGCGAATTCTTCTCTGCAAAGCCCACACAGTGTTGCCTTTTTTCTGCCTGCCCTCTACCCTTCCCCCCAAAAAAAAGGTGTAATTGTTTTCCCTGAGTGATCCTTCCTCAGCGAGGCGAGTCTCCTGCAGGCCAACAATATCAATGTTAAGACGATTGAGTTCGGCATCAATCACAGCCGTTTTTCTCACATCGTCAATATTGGTCAAGTCAGTGGAAAATCCTGGACACATGGTTCTCACGTTCCAGGTTGCAAGCCGTAGCTTGAGGTTTCTATTTTTATTTTTATTTGTACCTGGTGCATTGGTTTTACAGCCTGCGATTCAGATTTTGTCCTAGCCCCAAGCACCCATTGAAGCAGGCAGGCTGTGGCGGATCAGCACCCAATTCGCCGGGGGCTGCCCAGCTTGAGGCGGGCGGTAGCTGATCAGTGACACCTGTAGGTGTCTCCCACCGTCAGAGGCAACGCGTGGCGCCCCATGTCTACGCCAATTGACAGGGACTTATAACTCGTAACAGTTGCCTCTCGCTTTGATTCCGAGACCAGTTAAGACCAGGGATGGAGTTATTGCCTCTCCATAGCACAAAGCCTGGGCTAAAATATAGAGATCATGTGTTGCCAATGCAGTATGATCCCTCTCTCGGCCTGCCTACTCATAATGATATATATCACATTATTTGCCTGATCATCTCGTCCTTCTTCCACATACTCACAATTCTGTCACATCATGCACCTCTTCCTTCCGGTGATGTTCCTCATGCACATTTCTCTAGTATTATACGTTTGTCTTTCTCGTATCGTCTCATCTCTCTCTCTCTCTCTCTCTCTCTCTCTCTCTCTCTCTCTCTCTCTCTCTCTCTCTCTCCCTCCCTCTCATACACACAATGTTGTTACAGTATACGTCCGTCCTTCCTTTCTCTCTCCCTTATACACATTTCTGTCACATTATGTGTGTGCTATTCATTCTCCCCTCCCTCTATCTCTCTCTCTCTCTCTCTCTCTCTCTCTCTCTCTCTCTCTCTCTCTCTCTCACTCACTCACTCACTTCTGTCACATTATACATATATTCTTCCAGTCTCTTTCCCCCACACTCATTTGTGTCACATTGTGTGTGTGTTATTTTCTTCTCTCTCTCTCTCTCTCTCTCTCTCTCTCTCTCTCTCTCTCTCTCTCTCTCTCACTTCTGTCACATTGCAGATCTGTTCTTCTCGTCTCTCTCCCCCATACACATTTCTGTCACATTATATATATCTGTTCATCCGGACGACCTTCCCTCATACATATTTCCCTCATAAACATTTCCCTCAAACGCATTTCCCTCATACACATTTCCCTCATACATATTTTCCTTATACATATTTCTTTCATACATATTTCCCTCATAGACATGTCCCTCATACATATTTATCTTATACATAGTTCCCTCATTTATATTTTCCTCATAAATATTTGTCTCTTACATATTTCCCTCATACACATTGCCCTCATACATATTTCCCTCAGACATATTTCCCTCCAACATATTTCCCTCACAGACTTGTCCCTCATACATATTTCCCTCATACATATTTCCTTCATACATATATCTCTCGTACATATTTCCCTCATACACATTGCCCTCATACATATTTCCCTCAGACATATTTCCCTTCTACATATTTCCCTAACAGACTTGTCCCTCATACATATTTCCCTCATACATATTTTCCTCATACATGTTTCCCTCATACATATTTCTGTCATACATATTTCCCTCATACACATTGTCCTCATACATATTTCCCTCAGACATATTTCCCTCCTACATATTTCCCTCATACATGTTTCTCTCATACATATTTCCCTCATACACATTGCCCTCATACATATTTCCCTCAGACATATTTCCCTCCTACATATTTCCCTCACAGACTTGTCCCTCATACATATTTCCCTCAGACATATTTCCCTCCTACATATTTCCCTCATACATATTTCTCTCATACATATTTCCCTCATACACATTGCCCTCATACATATTTCCCTCAGACATATTTCCCTCCTACATATTTCCCTCCTACATATTTCCCTCAGACATATTTCCCTCCAACATATTTCCCTCACAGACTTGTCCCTCATACATATTTCCCTCATACATATTTCCTTTATACATATATCTCTCGTACATATTGCCCTCATACACATTGCCCTCATACATATTTTCCTCATACATGTTTCCCTCATACATATTTCTCTCATACATATTTCCCTCATACACATTGCCCTCATACATATTTCCCTCATACATATTTCTCTCAGACATATTTCCCTCATACATATTTCCCTCATACATATTTCCCTCAGACATATTTCCCTCATACATATTTCTCTCACAGACTTGTCCCTCATACATATTTCCCTCATACATATTTCCCTCATACACATTGCCATCATACATATTTCCCTCAGACATATTTCCCTCCTATATATTTCCCTCATACATATTTCTCTCATACATATTTCCCTCATACACATTGCCCTCATACATATTTCCTTCAGACATATTTTCCTCTTACATATTTCCCTCATACATATTCCCTCGTCTCCAAGGTTGAACTCTCAAGCCATCCAGAAAATACCACATACGTATATTGTTTAGTCAAGACCATTTTCAACTCCGACGATGCTATGTGCGCACAAATCCCCGCCACTCATTTTCTAGAAAATAGTAGAAGTTTACAAAAACGTTGTTTTCACAGGGCAAAGGGCACCAGCCCGTCTTGACAGACGATAGTTTGTTACATTGTGCTTCAAACAAGGCGCGATAACTATAACCCAAGGCGGCAGCTAATGTAACTGATCAGACCATTTCGCGCGGTAAATATTCGTCCACAGTGGATACATGTGAACACTTGGTCATTTCCACCATCATGCACCATCTCACATCTCATACATTCGATGTGTGACCTATCTGCAATAATTTCCTCCATTGTTTTTACTCAATTCCTGATCGTTACCTTCCATGCAACGCGATCCGTGCCGACTTGCTCTCAAGGTGCAACATCAATGATTGTATCAATCATGAGCCGTTTACACACATCATTGTACCGTAGTACATCACTACCATCACATACAATTATATTATACAAAATAAAATCAAACACTCAAACATAAATTCCATATTTTGTAAACCGTTTGAAACTATCTCGTATAGCATTCTCGATTTCCTTATTTGCACCCACTATCCAGAGCTGTATATGATCCTGAACTTTCCTAGCTAGAGAGCGACACTCTCTGTAATTCTCTCAGATCTCACTCTGGGACAGAACGTCAAATTAATATAAGAGTACGGCTGAGTACGGCGTACACATTTTGCTGCAGCTGTCAATTGTTGATGTTATTTTAAGCTCAAGTTCCTTTCCCTCCTCATCAATTTTCTGTTGTGTTGAAAATCTCCTCTTCGGCCGTCATTGGGTACCGGGCGAAGGAGTATCAAAAATTGGCAGTTGGTGTTTGTTAAGGACGTTTATCATATCAATCTTCACTTTCATTTACGCAACTTTTTCTCGGTTGAAGACTGCAGCGGGAATTTCCGGCCGTCGTCTGATAGCTGGAACTTTACGCAAAGTCTGGGCCGTGATTTACGACAATCATCAATCACCGGATTTATAGAAGAAATGATCGATGTACAGGACGGGTAGGTACACCAGTGCCATATTAGGGTTGAGATCTGCGTGGTTGTGGGTGAGCCAGGAGTCTGGTTTATGGATCAAGTGTGAGATGTCGGAATAAAAATAATCTTTCTGGTAGACTGGCAGGTACAGGGCGAGAGAAACTGAAAGACAAGCGGAAACTATTTGACAGATAAGTAGATACGTAAATACACAAGATTTGACAAATAAGTACACAAGATTTGACAAATAAGTACACAAGATTTGACAAATAAGTACACAAGATTTGACAAATAAGTACACAAGATTTGACAAATAAGTACACAAGATTTGACAAATAAGTACACAAGATTTGACAAATAAGTACACAAGATTTGACAAATAAGTTCACAAGATTTGACAAATAAATACACATGATTTGAAAAATAAGTACACAAGATTTGACAAATAAGTACACAAGATTTGACAAATAAATACACATGATTTGAAAAATAAGTACACAAGATTTGACAAATAAGTACACAAGATTTGACAAATAAGTACACAAGATTTGACAAATAAGTACACAAGATTTGACAAATAAGTACACAAGATTTGAAAAATAAGTACACAAGATTTGACAAATAAGTACACAAGATTTGACAAATAAGTACACAAGATTTGACAAATAAATACACATGATTTGAAAAATAAGTACACAAGATTTGACAAATAAGTACACAAGATTTGACAAATAAATACACATGATTTGAAAAATAAGTACACAAGATTTGACAAATAAGTACACAAGATTTGACAAATAAGTACACACGACACATAAGTACATAAGATTTGACAGACATACATACATATTGACAAATGAATGATCGACAAATGAATTGATAGGTAGACAGACAGACAGACATACACATTAACAAATTAATAGACAGTCAGACAGACAGACGGATTGATAAATGAATGGACAGACAGACAGACCGCAAGGCAGCTTGCTTGATGGATAACTGCCTGGAAAGGATGCATGGATAGGATAGAAGGTGATCACCAATATGTAGCTTGTCAATGTGCAATAAACCCCCCCCCCCCCCCCACCTTAATGAACAGGAAGTTTAAAAACGAGCGCTCTTAACCTTTCTGCCACGCTGATAAACTCTATTTAAATGGCCACAGTATTCCAGGGAGTCGCGATAGAGTAGTGACCAGACGCCCGCCTGCATGCCCGATGGTCACGGTTCGCATCCGCATGGATCCCCTCATTTCCACCCAGCCTAAAATAGGTCATGGTAATTGTTTTGGGGAGTAGTGTCGACCGGCGAATACTGACGACATCACACATGGATTGTCGATGAATCTATAAATATATGCGTTTAGCACCATATACCGATTGCTCCCAAGGCGTGTGAACGGGTCCCTTAAGGACAGTGTCCCAGTTTGCCAGACATGGTCCTGTTTACGAGCCAGATGTCTCCGATGTATGGATCCTGTAGGATGTTAGTGTGTGGTCTTGGTTCATGATATTCTAAGTGCTGTTTTGTTACGAGGTGCGTTTTTTAAAAAGTAAGTCCCGTTTTGAACATACTGACAAACACCTGATGGAAAACGGAAATGTGCATATGCAGTACGTTTAAATGGTTCATTATCTAGCTGTGCGCTATTTTTTTCACTGTTGAAATCTTGTTTGATGCTGCGTGTGAGTGATTTATAATGAGTGCAAAAATAAATACTCCCGCCATCTATGGTCCCCGAAAGCAAAGACGTTTAAGCAAGCACCTTCTTTCAAAAAGATCATGGCCACTGTTTTCTGGGACAAAAAAGGGGTCTTGTTTATTGATTTTCTGGAAAGACAGTTAATGCCAAATCTTATTGAGACACTCTGATAAAACTTAGACGTGCCATCCAAAACAAAAGACGTGGGTTGGCTGTCCTTGGAATTGTGCTTTTGCACGATAATGCTCGACCTCACGTCGCTTATAGAACTGTTTAGTTGTTGCAAAAATTTCACTGGGAAATTGTTGACCACCCGCCCTACAGCCCCTGATCTGGCGCACCTAAAGAAATGGCTGGCATCCCAGCGGTTTGAAACTGATGATGAACTGCAGACAGTCGTTAATGAATGGTTCAAGACACTGGCGGCAGACTTCTACGACATTGGAATTAAGAACCTGGTGCCAGGATACCAAAAATGTGTTGAAGTCAATGGTGACTATGTTGAAAAATAATGTAAAAGTGTCGTTAACTTTTGGCTGCAATAAATAATTTTTATATATAATGTGTTTTTTGTTTTTTAAATTTTATACCGGGACTTATTTAAAAAACGCGTATCGTACATGTCTTCTTAGTCCACGATATTCTAAGTACTGTTTTACGTCTTCTTGATACACGATATTACAAGTACTGTTTTGTTACACGTCTTCTTGGTTCACGATATTCTAAGTACTGTTTTGTTGCATGTCTTTTTGGTCCACTATATTCTAAATACTGTTTTGTTACATGTCTTCTTGGTCACGATATTCTAAATACTGTTTTGTTACATGTCTTCTTGGTTAACGATATTCTAAATACTGTTTTGTTACATGTCTTCTTGGTCCACGATATTCTAAATACTGTTTTATTACATGTCTTCTTTGTCCCCGATATTCTACGTACTGTTTTGTTACATGTCTTCTTTTTCCACGATATTCTAAATACTGTTTTGTTACATGTCTTCTTTGTCCACGATATTCTAAATACTGATTTGTTACATGTCTTCTTGGTCCATGATATACTAAGTACTGCTTTGTTACAAGGCTTCTTGGTTACGATATTCTAAATACTGTTTTGTTACATATATTTTCAAAGGAACTGATTGTCTTTTTCACCGATTACAAATTGGCCAAGGTGGATAGTTAAATGTTCATTATATGACTTTTACAGGACGTTACAACCTCCGCACTTACTGGCGGTTCGGGATTTATTCAACAAAAAATAGTTTGCATATCCTTTACAGGACATCGCTGTCAACATCAGCATCTTTCAGCTGATTGTTGATTTCGTGGCAAGATTACGCTCAGTAGTTTGCCATTGCTTTCTGAGCGGCAGGCTCACATACCCCGTAATTTACCGACGCGATTCGAACCACTGCTGATTCTCACCGTCGTCACGTTACTTACGAGAGTATAGAGATTACGGAGAAAAGCTGCTAACCTCTAGGCCAGGAAGCAGGCCGGGATTTACTAGACAACTTTATTTAATTACAGTAGTTTGCCATTACTTTCTGAACAGCCGGCATCTCAAACCTTATAAATCAACGCAAAACGGGTTGTGTCCAAATCGTCTGCAGCTAATTTCGAACCCACGACTCCGTATGTCGGGAGACTATGAAATGGCGCGTAGCACTATCCCCCTGCCACAGACGGCAATTACGATGGATAGTATTGATAGGGGGGGGGGGGGACAACTGCGCATATGGATAATATGAGTAGAAAATGGATATCATGGATGAATGGATGTTTACTACCGATTCTAACTTCTCTTCTGTGTCGTAAAGGACACAACTACGACATAAATATTTTTAACGCGGTGTTAAAGTTGTCCCAACCTCGTATCTCGTGTTTCACGTCTGGTTTACATTGACACCGGGACAATTTGCGTCCAGCTGTCTGCCGTAAAGCAACCGAAACTTCGGATGATCATAAAGCTTTATAGATTCTTCTAGAAAGATTTCAGACCTGGTCTAGACGCTGTGATTCCAGAGAGCTTTTGACTGGAGCACTAATGCTGTTATTTGCAGACAGTAATTTTCAAAGCTTCGCTCAGTTTTATGGCTGCGATGTTTTCTCAAAGCATTTTGACAGGCTGTAAAACTGCGAAGATTAATTGATTGCTCAAAATAGGTAGCCATATTTTGAATATGATATAAAAACGCTCGTTTTATGTCTATC
This sequence comes from Cepaea nemoralis, assembly GCA_014155875.1. NCBI lineage: Eukaryota > Metazoa > Mollusca > Gastropoda > Stylommatophora > Helicidae > Cepaea > Cepaea nemoralis. The sequence goes on from JACEFZ010021011.1 coordinate 69,708, forward strand.
TGTCTGTAGGTTGTGTCTGTTCCTGCATCCGTCTATCTGTTCTGTCTAACCACCTGTCTATTCTGTCTATCGTCTGTCTGTTCTGTCTCTTCGTCTGTATATTTGCCTGACTGCTGGTGTGTTGATAGAATATGCAGCCGAGCATTATATTGGAATAATATAAGTTACATCGATCCCATTAACATAACAAACAGAAACAGAGATGGCCCATGTCTACTTCACATTAGCCATCGGAACAAGAAAGAAAGACAGACATAAGGAAAAGAAGGTAGGAGGAAATAAGGGAAAATTGTTATAATATCATATGTCCATCTCTGCCGTAAACAAACCGACACTTCAGATAGTCACATAGTTTCATTCTAGAAAGATTTCAGACTTGGTCTAGACCAGTGGTTCTCAACCTTTTCTTTTGGCCCGTGTACTCCTTCACCACATTTTCAGAACGGCATTCCCCCCTTTCGTATTTCTTCCCTATAAATCCCCCCACCCCTACACAGTATACTAAAAATTGAAGCTAAATTTAATAACACGCACGAGAACATGTCTAAACGTCTAAATAAAAAGTGATTTGCGGGTCTACTTATGTTATAAAATGAATCTAAGAAGGGCGAGAAGTACAGAACCGCAAAGTATGGAGGGAAAAATAATATCAAGTAATCGGTTCTTGTATCTTCTTCTTCTGCGTTCATGCGGAGTTTTTTCTTTTCTTTTTCGGATGTGATTGCGTTGTGCCTGTTTACAACAGAACTGCGTTCTTGCGCCGTTAGGCCGACACATCCGACTTCTGCGGGCATTTGTTGACCAGGTTAACCCTCCCGGGGGGGGGGGGGTTCTTGTATTAACGCGATCTTGAAATAATCTTAATCTCCCCCCCCCCCCCCCCCCCCCGAAACTCTCCCCGGGGGGTGGGGGAAATTCCCCACCGGTTGAGAACCACTGGTCTAGACGATGTATTATAGACAGCCATGTTCGGCCCCTTCTTCTGGTTCCATTTGGTCTGTGAATATTTGCTTGTTGTGGTATACTGTCAGTCTGGGCCGTGCCGTGTTATGATACAGAGAGGCGGCTGCATCAGGCGGCACCGTAAGAGGGCTTCATAAGGGGGCGACATTTAGAAGACTTGCATCATACTGAGAAAATCTACCGCGCTGTCTTGCTGTCAGCTGGTAGCCTAGTTTCGTGGCGGGATCATTTCACTGGCTGTTTTCAAATGATCATTAACTTCAAATAGATGGAAACTTGGGCACACAACCATGTCTTAATTTTTGCAATTAGGCTAACAAAGTAAAAATTCTAGGATAGCTTGGATGAAAAGAAGAAAATTAACCGATTCAGTGCCAAACAAAACGTAAATTTAGATCACACATGGTACACAATCAAATGAACAAGTAATGTAATGTACATTTCCGTTCATTGAGCAGTAAAATTGCGATAGATACCACAAAACAAAACAAATAACACGATGAACCTAGTATGGCGATATGTCGTCCTTCTGTTCACACGGGAGGTCACATTTGGCCATATATTATCCTTCGGCAGTGAAACAGTGAACGAAATTCTACAAGATCTAAACAAGGAAGAAATCTGGCTCACAAACAACATCGTTTCTCGGGAACTGAAATTCAGGGTGTATTTTTAATGACTGTGCAGTGTTTGAAAACATAGCCGTTTCAAATTTTATATTTACCTGTTATGTTGCATGAACTTTACAGAGGGTAAATACAAAACTTGAACCGGCAATATTTTCAAACACTGCACAGTCATTAAAAATACACCCTATACTTTGGGCTTATCAAAGCTGTTTCGAAAGAATAGTCATGTAAATCTGAAATGAAGAAATCAGGACTATAGCTGCCCTAGATTTTATTAGAAAGCAGCAAGTCAAATGGTTTGGCTATGCAACTAGGTTACCAACTAACATTATACCACGACAAGCAATGATGTTCAGACCAAACTGATGCAGAGGAAGAGGCCGAACACGTAAACGATGGACAGAGGGAATAGCAGAGTCCATGGGAATATCGATACATTAAGCCCATAAGCGGGCACTCTCCCTTTGTTTATGCTTCACCTCGACACCGCAAGGTACAAGAGGAACAAGATGAGATGAGATGAGATGAGATGAGATGAGATGAGATGAGATGAGTGATGTCAGGCAAGGTTCCTAGAAGACTGGTCCTACTGGGAGAACTAAGAGACAACCGGTGACCGTATTCTGGTTAATCTGACCGTCGACTTCTCGCTTTTTATTTTCTGCGATCGCTGCGCTTTGAACTCAAGCTTAGTCCATACACGCTACTTCTAGTAGCACTGGACTGAATGTTTGCGTGTGGATTAGCTTTCACTATTACCAGCTTCAAATGTATTTGTAATTTCCGTCCCCAACTCAAGGACGATAGGTCAACATTTTAGTCCAACTGACCGGTGTAGGGATTGAACGCCTTACCTCGGCACCAGCACACCGGATGTTTAAGAACATAGTTCTTAATTTGCCCATGCAGACCTACTCTACTTCTCGTTCTTGTTGAAGTATCGGCAGTGGTCGACCTGCATGAAAATGCACTCATGCAGATGAAGCCACATTGAGCAGGAAAATGCACGAGACATGGCAACAAACAAAGGATGGAAATATTTTCGTGATGAGAACGATGATTCGGTAAAGGTTCTGCTGCATGCTGAAGAAAACAATTGGGGAGGGGTGGGGTAGGGGGCGGAGTGGCTTTGAGATGGGGGTCCGTTTCTGGTTCAGGTAGCCGGATATGGGTTATCTATGAGCAGATGTTGATATATTGTATTGTTGCTGGTTCAGAGATAATATATCCGGGCCTGCCACAGGGATCACCATTATCTCCGGTGCTGTTCAACGCCTACAATGTGAATTACCGGCGAGCAGATTATAGGACCGGGGAGGACATTGTCATATGCCGACGATGTTTTAGTGTATCGTCAGGATAAGGATAGAGATCGAGTGGCTGTGGATCTACAAACTGAACTAAATCGCATAAGCACTTGGCGCTTAACAATTACGTTACAGTTGCGTTGGTAAGTTACGCAGGCACCGTGTTGTCTTAAATAACGGGAATCTCCGTTGTGAAGTGGCTATGACGCCCGCCTCGTGCTCCGAAGGTCATAGGTTCCATTCCGGATACGTCGGTAGGTTCACCAGTGCAGTTTTCTCGGGGACTCCAGGGGATTGTCACTGGGGCAGCGGAGTTTTGTTGTGTACGACGTTTTCGGCCTACCGCCCTGCGGAAATGGACCGAGCCATATGAGATGAAACCCTTCGCAATGAAGTCGACCCTTTCGCTTTGTAAATCCGTTATTCGTCTTAAATATTCATGAAAATACTTTATAAGGAAATATATGAAAACATAAGCAGAGAATATCTTGGATACAGAAAAGAACAAATGAATCTATTCGGCAAGATCTGAATATTGAAGAAAGTTGGCTACTAAAGAATATAAAACAAAGAAAATTGAAATATTTTTGTCACGTGAAACGTCATGAAAGTTTGGAGAGAACAGTCATGGAGGGGTATATGCCTGGGAAGAGGGGAAGATGAAGGCCAAAGAGAAAAGGGGTGCAGAGTGTGGCAGATGATCTCCAGATGGGTGTATCGGATGCGGGACATCTTGCTTATGACCGAGAAGTTTCCCGGAAGGTTCTTATGGGGGAGAGGTTCTGCAAAGGACATGCTATTGTATTAATGAATGAATGAATGAATGAATGAATGAATGAATGAATGAATGAATGAATAATTGATTGAATGAATGAATGCTCAGTGAAAGAACAGTTACATGACAATACTTGTTCATGTGATTGTGGACTGTGTTTGGTCCAAATCTACTGTTTTGTTTGGCACTGTGATGAAGGAATTACGAACGCAATTCGCAATCCTGCATACTGCGTTCGAAACACAACTGATTGCGAGTTGGAAGCAGACTGACGTGCGTTGATTTTCATACAGTGATATGTATGCCGGTCGTTCAGAAAGCAATGGAAAACTATTGAACGTAAAGTTGCCCAGAAATCACAAAGAGAAAAAAAAAAAAAAAATCGGTGGTTGACTACGACGTACTGTAAAGGATATACAACTAACTCTTTAGTTGTTTTTTTTTTTTTTTAATAGAAGATTGATGAAACAATGTGGACGAATAGATAAAGTAACGACAATATCTTGAAAGTAAATTAACTCAGAAAGAGGTCTGGTTATTGGCGCCAGAAGCAACGAGTCGACAATCTTTGGGCATGTCGTGAGAAGGGAAATATACCATCGTTGGAGTATACCGTGGCAACGGGACAGTTGTTGAGGAAGAGAGGCGGAGGGATACTAAAAGATAGGAAGCTGGACAAGCTCACACCATGGTATGGATGAACATCAATAACAGGCATGATTGCCAACACACTAAACAGAAAAGCTGCGAGCAGACATCATCAACAACACCACACGACATTGACTATAAGAATATCCAAAACTCTGATGATCGTGTGAGATGGCAAACCATAACTCTCCACGCTATTCGCCATGGTGATTAATGACGATGCACTCTTCTACAATTCCACGCCACCAAATAAGAAGAAAGGTTGCTCCGAAGGTCACCAGCGAGCCCAGCTCACGTGCTAGAATATTTAAATTTGGCACTATATGTGGCCTCTAGCATCCGGATCCTAATTTGTCTGCCATTAATTCAAGGGCCGCGAAATTACTAATCCCGCGGGTCGTGTATTTGCCGGATCGGATATCTTGTCGGTTTCCGCTGGTGAAACGCATTGGCATTTTATTTCTACTTAATTTGAGAAATGCTGCGATAGAGTTCTTTCCACGAGGTCCCCTGAGAAAGTTGGTTTTGTTTTCTCAGTATGTGGCCATTTTATTTATTGGCGTAGATAGCCAGGAGATAGTACATTTATAATTCCGCAGGGCTGTGGTGAAATCTGGACAACCTCTCAAAGTAAATGTTGACCAATTATATGGCATGGAGGAATATCAGCAGCAGAGTTGATCCAGAAAACCAAAGACCGAGATCTGTGGAGAGCCATGAACGCCTACGCCAGCTGGCACGGCACTTGATGATGATGATGATAGTAAATGGTAGCCAATGAAATTATCTCATAGTAAACGGTTACCAGTCGTATTATCTGATAGAAATAGTACATGGTGAGCATTCAAATTCTCTCAAAGTAATAGTAAATGGCAGTGGCGTCACTGGGGTTGGTGTCACCCAGTGCGGTAAACTCTTGGTGTCACCCCTCTAGACTTTCACCATGGTCTTCTTCCGAGTGTTCCTGTACCATATATAATCGCATATAGTAATGTTTGTAAAATAAGTCAAAAAGTTAATAAAGACATAAGAAAGAAAACAAATTGAACAATATAACTTCAATACTTCAGGTAAAACATAAATAAAGAACTTCGACAAACTCGGACAAAGTTAAATTTGTGTTATTTTGCTATGTCTGCTTTGTCAAATTTGCAATTTTTTTTATTTTGGTGTCACCCCTTGATGGTGTCACCCGGTGCGGCCCGCACCCCCCGCACCCCCCTAGTGACGCCCCTGGTAAATGGTAACCAATTAGATTCTCTTATAGTAAATGGTAGCCAATTAAAGATACCGTCTCGTATTCCCAGTAAATCTTGCTAGCCAATCACCAGTCTGCGCTTCAACGTAGTTAGCCTGAGTGTGTGCTGTTGTTGTCCCATTGACTCCATCTTCCTCTCTTGCCCTTCACTATTTCACTAACAGATCTTCTTGTATGATAATAAGACCAAGCCTAGGTAACATTATATTTATATCTTGTTCACTGGTTGTCTCTTTTCCTCAATTCCTTTAATGTGTTTATTTAGTCGCTTTTCCTCAATACATTTCATGTGTTCATCTAGTCCCCTTTATTAAAGTTCTTTAAAGTATTCATTTAATATCTTTTCCTCAATTCCTTCAATGTGTTCACTTAATCTCTTTACATCAATCCCTTCAATGTGTTTATTTAATCTCTTTTCCTCAATTCCTCCAATGTGTTCGTTTAGTCGCCTTTCTTAAATTCCTTTAATGTGTTGATTTAGTCTCGTTTCGTCAATCCCTTTAAAGTGCTAATTTAATCTCGATTTCTCAATTCCTTTAATTTGTTAATTTGGTCTCTTTTCCCCAATTCCTTTAATGTGTTAATTTAGTCTCTTTTCCTTACGTTCTTTAATGTGCTTATTTAGTATCTTTTCCTCAATTTTTTTGATGCATTCATTAAATCTGTTTTGTTTTTTATTAAATGAATACCAGCATACTCTGCGCATTCTACGATAACCAAAACCGTTAGTTGTATATCCGTTTACAAGACGTCGCAATGAACCCCAGCATTCATTGGCCGTTTTTGGTTTATTAATCAATTTTACGTTCTATAGTTTGCCGTTGCTTACTGAACGGCCATCTATTATAACCATCGAAATCAGCCCAAAGCGATGTTCCCCAATATAGCCTGTGGCTACCACCACTCGTTCGTTAACAGCTTCCAAATTCTTTATTTCTGTTTTGTTTCCAGTTAATGTTTCACGGCCGCATAGTGCTACATGTCATGTATCTTCATCATCATTATCATCATCGTCATTTATCCCGCCAGTTGGTTAAGGCGTCCATGTCTCTCCACAGATCTCAGTAATTTCTATTGTGGATCAATATTGCTGATGATATTTCTCCATGCCAGAATCTTAGACCATCCAGCATCATTTCTCTTGATCTGCCTCTGTCTCTTGTCCCCTTTATCTTTCCAGTTGCAACGATGTTGTCCAATGCCTCTCTTCTCATCACATGACCATGTTTGTCTCTTTTGTATAGTTGTATGTAATATTCTGCCGGCTATGTGGCGAAGGGGTTACAGTCGCAGTTCGTAATCCCACATACCTACATTCGAAAAATAGCTACCGGCGATTTGGCAGCAGACCGCCTTGCATTGATTTTTTATGAAATGGTATCGGTGCAAGGTGTTCAGAAATCAATGGCAAACTACTGAACGTGAACTAGCCAAGAGATCACAACAGCAATACATACTGGTGTTGACTGCGACGTCCTGTAAAGCATATGCAACTAACTTTTATGTAATATTCTAGGTTCATGAGCCTCTTCTAGACATCGTTGTTACTTACTCTGGCAGTCCGATATATTCGCAACATTCGTCGCAGGAACCCCGTTTCCGTTGCTTCCAAGCGTTTCCTGATTTGTTTATTACGTTCCATGTTTAACTGCCATAGAGAAAAACAAGTTCTACATAGAATTTCAGTATTCTCTTTCCGTCATTCAAGGACATTGACTTGTTCCCAATCAAATTATCTGACGCCACATGAGTAGCAATAATACTTATCTCATGTTCCGTGGCAACCAATCAAAGTCTCATATTTTAAAAACGCCAATAAAATGCTCCGCCTCTATATTCTAATCACGCCAATCAAATTGCATCATTCCGAAGAGAACAATGTCAAATATTTCCAAATTATGTAGTAACTAATCAAATTCTTTCTTGTAACAAAATTCTAGCTTATTGCAAGAGAACCAATTATAATCTTTCCTGTTTCGAATGAATAAATACACTTCTGCTAATTACATTTTCGCTGCTTCGAATGAACGAACACACTTCTGTAATTGTATACGATAGCCAATAAAATTGCCGCATTTTACGCGCGTGGCAAGTCAAATGATTTCCATTGAATGATAATTAATCAGATTCTTTCATATCATAGATTACCAATACAATTACCGTATGTTTTCTGTCAGCCAATCAGATTACCTCAATACAATTATCTTATGTATTCTGTCAACCAATCAGATTTCATCAATGTACAAAGGCGCCAATCAAATTCCCCATTGTCTCTACAACAGTAACAGATCCTTGTACAAGCCTTGGCGCATATAGGGTAGATGGTGCTCACCCCATATTGTATAGACCATTCTGTACTTTATTGGCCATGTAGTCAATAATAGTCAATCTGTAGAACAGAATAAGACAAGCCAAAACTGCAATCTAACAAATGAGGAACGTTTTGCGCAATATGTAACTGTCCTTGAAAGTTAGATAAAGAGTTCTTGCACTTTACATAGAACGAATTTTTACACACAGCTGCGAATCCTGGACAATTAGTAAACAGGAGAAAAAAATCCGCAGAAGCCTCGGAGATGTGGTGCAATAGAAGAATGCTGAAAATTAATTGGACAGCCAAAATGAGCAGTCTGGACATTTTAAGGGAAGCTGAGTCGCAAAGACAACTTCACAAACATCAGAAAGATGCAGCCAATGTTTTGGCTACGTTATGAGAAGACAAAAACTGGAACATGTCGTGACAACTGGAAGATTTGCGGAAAGAGAGATAGAGGAAGACAGCGTGAGAATATTCTTGACAATCTTCTGTCATGGCACAGATGGGATTCGACACACGAATTGATCCATGCCGTCGAAGATCGCAGTTTGTGGAGAGGTGTGATCGCCTACTCTAGCCGGCAAGGCTTTGGATGATGATGATGTAGTCAATGCTACACCGGCCGCCTTTACTTGCCAGAACATTTCCTAATGTCTATTTTAGGATGAATTAACCTGGAAGCACAGGCTAACTAAAAAAAAAAAAAATCACCCACCCGCTTCGCTGGGTATTCGAACACAATACCGCCGGGCTGACAGGCAGGAGTCTTAGCTACTGCGCCAAAGCCGCTCCCTAAGATCTCAGTGGTACTAATTCAAATCTCTCGCGTTAAATGCTGAACTTTTACATTGTCTCACTTTACATGTTGAACAGTTAATTCTCTCACGTTACATGATAAATAGTTACATTCTCTCCTGATACATGCTAAACGGTTACATTCACTCACGTTACACACTAAACAGTTACATTATCTCACGCTACATTCTAAATAAATACATTCTCTCACGTTACAAGCAAAACGGTTACATTCACTCAAGTTACATGCTAAATAGTTACATTCTTTCACGTTACATGCTAAACAGTTACATTCACTCACGTTACATGCTAAATAGTTACACTCTCTCAGGTTATATGCTAAATAGTAACATTCTCTTACGTCACATGCTAAATAGTTACATTCTCTCATGTTACATGCTAAACAATTACATTCTCTCACGTTACATGCTAAATAGTAACATTCTCTCACATTGCATGCTAAACAGTTACATTTTCTCACGTTACATGCTAAATGATTACATTCTCTCACGTTGCATGCTAAAAAGTTACATTTTCTCACGTTACATGCTAAACAGTTTCATTTTCTCACGTTACATGCTAAATAGTTACATTCTCTCCTGTTAGATGCTGAACAGTTACATTCACTCACGTTGCACACTAAACAGTTACATTCTCTCACGTTACATGCTAAACAGTTACATTCTCTCACGTTACATGCTAAACAATTACATTCTCTCACGTTACAAGCTAAACAGTAACATTCTCTCACGTTACATGCTAAACAGTTACATTCTCTCACATAACATGCTAAACAATTACATTATCTAACGTTACATGCTAAACAGTTACATTTTCTCACGTTACATACTAAACAGTTTCATTTTCTCACATTACATGCTAAATAGTTACATTCTCTCCTGTTAGATGCTGAACAGTTACATTCACTCACGTTACACACAAAACAGTTACATTCTCTCACGTTCTCCCGTGTGGTGCCGGTGTCCATAAGGGAAGCAAAGAATAGCAACACTGTAGCCTACCACGCATGTCGTAAGAGGCGACTAAGGAGGCTTGATGGTTCCGTCGCCCTGCTACTGAGTGAGTGCGTGGCGCGACACTGTGAGCTGTGGGTTTTGTGTAAAATGCTTTTGAATCTGCCCAAGGTTTTTTGGAACGTGGCTGTATGTTCGGAGCGATGGCAGATGGCTATGTCCCAGAGTTGACCAGTTTTTGCCTTATGCAGAAATGCCTGGCTGCTGGGCTTCTGGTTGACTTCCACTGCCATCGACGATGAACTGCATTTCGTGCACTGTGTGGGTGAACATCTAGGAAACATCCAGATAGAAAAATGACTGCCGATTCCATCATAGATGAACTGGGTGTTTCGTGGGGGACTATTGTGTTGACATTCTGGCGGCTGCATTATGCACAGTGTATCTGTGCGGGCTGTTGTTTGTCGAGACTCCTGTCTGTTCCACTTTTCACATTGGGCAGTGGGGAACATTTTGTCTGATATTCACTGGCACAGGAACGGATAATAATGGGGATGACCCGTTGCTGTGAAGTTGGAACTGCGACTAACTAACTAACTAACTCACTAACTAATTCTCTCACGTTACATGCTAAACAGTTACATTCTCTCACGTTACATGCTAAACAGTTACATTCTCTCACGTTACATGCTAAACAGTTACATTTTCTCATGTTACATACTAAACAGTTCATTTTCTCACGTTACATGCTAAATAGTTACATTCTCTCCTGTTAGATGCTGAACAGTTACATTCACTCACATTACACCCTAAACAGTTACATACTCTCACGTTACATGCCAAACAGTTACATTTTCTCACGTTACATGCTAAACAGTTACATTCTCTAATGTTAGATGCTGAACAGTTACATTCACTCACGTTACACACTAAACAGTTATTTCTCTTACGTTACAAGCCAGACAGTTTCATCTTCGTCTGTTAAATTTAAACAGTTAAGCAACCTCGCGTTACGTGCTAAACAGATTACCTCATGCTAGAGTAGAAGAGCACCAACCATGCTCCCCCATATTAGTAGGGAACCAGACAATCCGCCTCATGATAGAAAGGCATCAGCCTGTCTACCCACGACATGCTTGGACCTTCCTGGTCACACTCTTTCAATCGCTAGAATTACAGTATATGTAAAGGTGCGAAATAGAGAATGAAGTGATGAAGAAGAGCAGGCGAAAGAAGAAGGAAAAGGTGCATGAGTAGCAGCAGTAGTAGCAGAAGAAGGAGGAGAAGGAGAAGAAGGACGAGGAAGAGGATAAGGAAGAGAAGAGAAAGAAGAAGAAGAAGAAGAAGAAGAAGAAGAAGAAGAAGAAGAAGAAGAAGAAGAAGAAGAAGAAGAAGAAGAAGAAGAAGAAGAAGACGAAGAAGAAGAAGGCAAGAAAGAAAGAAAGAAAGAAAGAAAGAAAGAAAGAAAGAAAGAAAGAAAGAAAGAATGAAAGAAAGAAGATTCTTTTCCGTTATGTAGATGCTAGCAACAATCATCTTTGATTCCAGCTGATACCAGCCGTCTGATCTCTTCAACTGCATCCATGTCTATTCTGTCGTTATTAATTTCATCGGCTGCTTCTTTCCAACATCTCATGTGTAAGCTGACCAAAATAGGTTCTGTCTAGAACATTCTTATCTATCCTGGCTCTTTGAGACGCCAGAACAAAAAAAAGGGTGAATGAAGAAGTTGAAAGAGTAATTTAAAAGAAGCTGTGTCATTTAATTACTAACTCTCGTGTTCCTACATTCATAGACCTGTTACGCTGCCCAATTGGTTTTACGTCAGAATCAGCCTACAGAATTACTTGTGGTCTGGAGCGATTAAGACGGCATCCGTTGGGCAAGTCCATGGCTCGAGAACAAGAGGACGCTAATGAAAAAGCTGAATAGATTGTCTTGAATTAGATCTGGAAGAGTTAGCTTGTTCGGAACAAAGATGTTTTTACAGTAAGAAAAAAAAAGCGATTGCTTTAGATTTGTTGCTGCCGACTTTCAGTGCGATGATGCATGCTGGTCTGACCTGTCCGGAGATGTAGATATTTGCCGTGCATGACAACACACGGGGAAGCGAACCACGAGCCTTCATGTTGTAGTGAATGTTATACTGCTTTCATCATTATCGTGTACCTTGTCGATATTCGTGGGCGGTCATGTTTCGCCATATCGCACGATCACTAGAGATGTGGATCAGCTCCGTAGTCTTGTCTCGACCACGCCAATTGATAAAGCCATCCAGTTATTTGTATCTGCAGCAAAGAACCTCAATGGCTCGGAATGCTGAAGAAGAAGAAGGAGATCCAGTTATTTGCTTCTCTGTCTTTCCATTGTTCTTTCTCTCTCAATATTGCCAGTTATATTAGTTAAGAGGCCGGCTTTCTGGCCTAGAGGTTAGCGACTTTTCTCCGTAATCTCGTATACTCTAGTAAGTAACGTGGCGATGATGTGAATCAGCAGAGGTTCGAATCGCGTCGGTAACTTACGGGGTATGTGAGCCGGCCGCTCAGAAAGCAATGGCAAACTACTGAGCGTAATCTTGTCAAGAAATCAACAATCAGCTGAAAGATGCTGATGTTGACAGCAATGTCCTGTAAAGGATATGCAAACAAACAATATTAGTTAAAAACTACATTAGTTAACAGTTATACTAGTTACAAGCTATAATAGTTAAAAGTTATATTAGTTAAACGTTATTTTAGTTAAAAGTTATATTAGTTAAAAGTTAAAGTTAAGTTAGTTGCACATCCTTTACACGACGTCACAGTCAACACTAGCATTATTTGCTATTGTGGTCTCTTGGCAATTTTACGTTCAGTAGTTTGCCATTGCTTTCTGAACCACCGACACCCATACAATGTCGTCCAACGCAAGACGATCTGCTGCCTTGTCGCAGCTGTGTTTCGAAATGCGTCCGTAGTATGAGTGAAAAGTTCTATTAGTGAAAAGTTCTATTAGTGAAAAGTATATTAGTAAAGAGTTATACAGTGAAAAGTTATATTAGTTAAAAGTTATATTTGTAACTAACTCATAAACGCATCCTGTCTAAGAAACTGAGATGAGTTGAGTTGGGTTGGGTTGAGTTGGGTTGAATTGAGGTGAGGTGGGTTGGGTTGAGCTGAGTTGGGTTAGGTTGGGTTGGGTTGAATTAGGTTGAGTTGAGGGGGATTGGGTTGGGTTGGGTTGAGCTGAGCTGAGTTGGGTTGGCTTGGGTTGGGTTGAGTTGGGTTGAGTTGAGTTGGGTTGGGTTGAGTTGGGTTGGGTTGAGTTGAGTTGGGTCGGGTTGAGTTGAGTTGGGTTGCGTTGAGTTGGGTTAAGCTACCCCAAGAACCGACATGATTGCACTTGGGACATTTCAATACGTGCTCCGTCCTCATCTTCAACACTCAGCGAAGAATCCCAGTACTAAGGGACCAGTAGCAGTCTGATTATGTGATTGTCAGTCCTGTCCCCGGAGTCCCATGTGTGTGCCAGATCTTCTGGTCACTCCCTCACCAAGTCTAGGAAGCTGACACACTTTAGCCATCTTAAACATCACGTTAGCTTGGAAAGATCGATGACGGGCGGCATCAATCAGAGCAGTCAAACAGAACGAGGACAGACAATGGGCACCGCAAATACATTGGGCGTGAAATTGCGTCAGGCAGAACTGGCAAAAGCTGGAATATTTTCGGCGGTCCACCATGAGAGCTACGTCCTGCAAAGGACGTGATAAATAAATCAGGTGCCGTCTCCACAATGAAGGTTGGCTGCAGTGGATCTCCAACACTGGCTGTCTCTCGCCTTGACTGTACATTCTGTCATATTTATGTTCCTTCATCTCTTGATTTTATCTTGTATCGTTGTCTATCTCTTGCTCGCTTGCCCTCAACATTGCCCCCCCCCCCCCTCCAGTATGGTTTTTATAAGAGTGTTATGTCTGTTAACGTGGCCGAAATATTTCACTTGCCTCTTGTTTTATTTCTTTCATCAACTCTCTTTTCATTACAAGTTTTTCTAGAACCTCTGTATTTGATTGTTTTTGTTTCCATGAAATACGGCATATTCTTCTGTATGTACTACATACCCAGGGCCTCTATTCGACTTTCTAGTTGCTTGGTGAATGTCCAGCCTTCTGCGCCATACAGTAGTGTTGAATATTCATAGCATTTGACAATTCTCGTTTTTAATGCGTTGTTAATCTCTCTAGATGTTAAAACCTGATGATGATGATGATGATGATGATGATGATGATGATGATGATGATGATTATGATGATCATATTAGTTGATCAGCTCACGACGATTACCACCTTATGGACAGACCAGAACAGGTAATTATTCTGCGTCTCAGAACAGGACACAATAGATTACGCAACCACATGTATACAAAATTCAAGATTGGTGAATCAGCCATGTGTACATGTGGATTGGCATCGCAGACAGCAGATCACATACTCCAAGACTGTCCAAAATATGACATAACTATGCAGACCTTCTGGTCTAGAGAAACAACAATGGAAGATAAACTCCATGGACCACTGAGTGGAAGTAAAAACAATTGTTGCATATCTTTTACAGGACGTCGCAGCCAACCACAACATTTTTGGCTGTTTGTGTTTTCTTGGCAGGTCTTCGTTCCAATAGTTTGCCATTGCTTTCTGAACAAACGGAACTCATACCATGTATGAAGACCAGCGCTAGCCAGTCTGCTTCCAAATCGCCTGCAGCTGTGGTTTGAACGTGGATAGTGGGATTGCGAATCCCGTTCGTAATCCCTTCATCGGAGCGAACTAAAAAAGACATTTACATCCATACAAGAGACAACAATGTAGTTATAGACAAATTTTAAGCGAGCGAAAGAAGAAGAAGAAACAATATTAGTTGACTGGCGTCCTTCGAGCTGATCATGTGCCAAGGTCCCATTTACACCGACCAAGACCTTTTATAACCTCCACGGGTGAAATTCAGAGGTTAACGAGGTTTGAAATGAGCAGCGACTAAGGTTTCCGCTCTCATGAAGCCTGCAGAGAACGCAAACTGTGCACGTTACATGACTGCAGGCGAGACCAGGGTTGCCAGATCACTGTGATCAATAAAAGCCAAGTCATGAAATCACAAATCCCCCCCCCCCCCCCCCACCCCCAACCCATATGTTACATTTTACCAAACACGACACCCCACAATGAGCCAACGGTTTCGGGCGGATGGGCGCAATTTGGAGGGTACAAGCATTATCCTAGTGCGAGGTAAATGCAATCTAAAGACTAAATGTCGTGGCAGGACAGACCAGGCCAAAAGTCTTGGTTGGCAACTGGTCTAGGATCGAAGCTCCGACTAGGTGGACAGATAGAGCATTGCTTTGCTGATCCAGGCAGCTTGTCATTGTTCCAAACGTATTGGTGTTATCTTTCTCTGGGGTACACTAGACAGGCCGAGAGAGAGGATCATGCTGCATGGGCAACACATGGTCTCTAAATTCAGCCCAGGCTTTGTGTTATGGAGAGGTATAAATCAATTTTACAAATTATCGTCTATCAAGACGGCAAGGTGCCAGTCACGTTACATTCATGTAAAAAGAAACAGATTGTCAAATGAATGTTGTAAACATAAACAATGCATATTACCATTGTTATAAGACAGCCAGGTAGACACACGTACACACTGTCACTGAAAAAAAAAACCTGTCATTTACTGCCAGTATAGTACATTGCGGTGTATGACAGGAGGGTCTTTGAGCCTGAGGGCCATCTGGCTAGAGCAGTCGCCGCGAACTGTGCAGGTTAGAGCTTTCTTTTTGCCCCGGACGGGAAAAACAAAACAAACAAACAAAAAACAACTCCACACTCTACCGAGGATTCGAACCCGGGTCTCCCGTAGGAGTATGAGGCATTCTAACCATTCGGCCAGCTGTTCCTCCACACGAAACAACAAGCACGTTCATAAACATATACATACATATATGCCGCATTTATACTTACGTGATTTTCACAAACTCTCATAGTTGTGCACACGAATACACACTCCCTCGCATACACATATACTTACTCACAGCCACTAATAAAAGTTTATTTATACATACATACATGCTCTCTCTCTCTCTCTCTCTCTCTCTCTCTCTCTCTCTCTCTCTCTCTCTCTCCTCTCTCTCTCTCTCACACACCACACACTCTCTATATATTGACAGTCATACATACAATCAACCACACATACTCACTCTGCTTCACACAGTGACTCAAATTAATACACACAGACTCCCACTTTCACATACATACATACATTGATAACTGTCATTAGCATGAAATACGACATATCAGGCAATCCTTCTGGTCTAGACAAACAACAGTGGAAGTTAAACTCTACGCCACTGAGTAAACTAAAAACAAACACATTGAAATTCATATCAGAGACAACACTGGAGATATAGACAAATTCCAAGAGAACGAAAGAAGAAGAAGGTTAAGCCCCAAATATTAACCTAATAGTTCTCCGCCCCTTGCCAGTTTCCAATTGAAACTAATCTTTAGCTAAGCTCTAGTTTTGGGAATCCCCGCGTGTGTCTATAGATTTTATTAATGTCTTCTTTATGTACTCTCCTCGAGACTCATTGATCAACACCTGAAAATAGAAGAGACGACAAAACAAACAGCCGTCCTTAAACATTTTCAAGCCCGGGCTATGGGGAATATTTGTCTGTCCGACTTGATACACCAGGCCTGTACTTACATTGCGAGGTAGAAACATTAAAACGTAGCTAGATAGATTAAACGGAGCTTGAAACATAAATCGGAGCTTACAATATTGAAAACAGGAGCTTAAAACATTAAAACGGAGCTAGAAACATTAAAAAAAGAGGCCTAAACCATTTAAAAGGAGCTTAAAACATTTAAAACGAGGAGCTTAAAATTAAAACGGAGCTAGAAACATTAAAACGAAGCTTGAAACATTAAAACGGAGCTTGAAACATTAAAATGGAGCTAGAATCATCATAACGGAGCTAGAAACATTAAACCGGAGATGTAAACATTAAAAAAAAGGAGTTTAAAACATTAAAAAGGAGCTAAAAACAGGCTCTGTGGCAGAGGGATTACGAACGCAATTCGCAATCTCGCATACCGCGTTCGAAACACAGCTGCGGGCGATCTAGAAGCAGACTGCCTTGCGTTAGTTACCATACAATGTATGAGTGCCAGTCATTCAGCAATTAATTGAGGTCCGTCAGTGGTTTCTGAAAGGCCAACGCTTTATACCAGCGAAAACAACAAAATCACCTGAATCTGATTCCGAACCCTCGACCCGGCTTGCTGGGAACTTGCGCAATTGCTTTCACTAAACCTTAAGACACAAATCTGTGACAAGGTACGGCTGAAGGCATCACGGGGAAAAAATAATCTGGCACAAGCACGAAGGAACACAGCAGAATAATGCATACTGCCGAGCAAACTGACTGCTGAAGCTCTTCCCCACTTTCTGCTTGAGATTGAGGGCACATGGTGTCGTAGTTACAGAAAGATGCAGCACATTTAGTGCACACCGCAACACAGTCAGTGAAAGGGCTACGTTGAGTTGAGTTAAGAACTGACATCACTGCACTCAGGACATTCCCATACGTGCTCAGTCCCCTCGTTCAACAGCCAGCGAAGAGTCATACTACTAATCGTTCCCACCGCTATCTGATTAAACGTTCTCCTGGTCTTCCCTCTCAGTTTTGAGATTCTTCCAGAACCCCTGCCGATGCCCCGCAATCTCATTCTTTTCACATATGGGTTCTCAATCTGTTCCTCCGCCTTCTCCACCTGGTCCCACAAACGCACAACTACCTCCCCCTTGTCCATAGGCAAAATACCACCAAGAGGTGCATTCCCTGCTAGCCTATCAGCCTGTTCATTCCCCCGTACCCCGCATGGCCAGGGCAAAATATCCATACAATTCTCACAATCTGTGACCTCTGAAGCGACGAGAGCCATTCCACACGAAACATTCCTTTCTCCACCTTACTAAGCATACTCTTTGAATCCGTAATGAATACAACGTGTGTTGCAGTAGTCTCCTCTAGCCACCGGAATGCCACTGTTACTGCCTCCACCTCCATTCTCATGCTGGAGGTCGTAGTCTCATATGCCAGACTCTCCTTTTTCAAGACTCGTCCATTAGCCTTTGCAATAAAGCCCCAGCCACTACGTCTGTTTCTCACCACTGACCCATCGGTGTAGATGACTATGTCACCTTGGTGTGTGTTGCTCTGGATCAGCTGTTGCACTTCAAACTCAGTGCGGCCCGCTGCCCATTCTCTGAACTCACGATCCAGTGTTATTATTACATTGTGCCAGTCCGTCATGTCTTCTGGAACTTCAACCCACTCTCTTTCACGATTGATGGTCTCTAGATCACACACCTGACTTATAGAAAGTTCTGCTTGTGCCACCCAGGACCTGTCTCGCCTTAGTCTATGACCCGTGACCATATCCATTGCTGCATGCAGGGGGTGATCCCTGTCTGCGGCAACTCTCAGGTACCATTTGGCCCGTAGGACCCTATGCCTATACGTCATTGTTGGTAGAGCCAAGATATGAATCATGCATATAATTGGTGTGCCCTTTGTGCACCCAGGATTAACCGCATGGCAGCATTCTGTATGCGCCCCAACCTTTCAAGCTGGCTCTTTGATACTGTCAGCAGCCCCAAACCATACTCAATGACAGAAATTATTAACTGCTGAAAGAGCCTGAACTGCATCCTCTGATCTACCCCGGTTGCTTCCATAGCCCTCAGTACATCAAGCCCCTGCCAGCCTTCACCACCAAAGCTTCCACGTGATCCTTAAAAGACAAACGCCTGTCAAAGGTGATACCCAAGGCCTTCTATTTACTCTCTCGACTAAGAAGACATCCATTCAACATGAAACCTGGGATATCTGCCTTGACGATACGGTTATCCAGGGAGTACCACACAACCGATGCCTTGTCTGGGTTTATAATGGCCCCTGCGTCCCTGCACCACTCCACCACCCTGTTTACCGCCACCTGTAAGTCTTTCGCCAAACTGGCCCTGTATCAGCCCTGTCTTTACACCAGCATATCATCTGCAAATTTCAAGATTCTATCCACACCTGGTGTCTCAATAGCTGCGATTTTGCTGGTGTAGACATTAAAGAGCACTGGGGACAAGGCAGATCCCTGTGGCAACCCAGGTGTAATAGTACAGGGGTCAGAAGTCCAGGAACCCATGCGCAGTGCAACCTTACGCTCATAAAGGACCGTCGCAACCCATCTAACAAGGTAAGGGCAGACTTCCATGTCCAACAGTGTGTGTATCAACCGATCTTACCTGACCCTGTTATACGCATCCTCCAGGTCAAGAGCTACCTCCACTGTTTCCTGTTTATCCTGGAAGCCCTCGTGGACATCAAATGCAAAAGTTGCAGCATTGGCCCAGGTGTCCTTCCCAGGCCGGTAACTCCCGAGTCCTTGGGGAAGCAGATTACAACTTTCCAAATGTCGCTGGAGCCTGCGTGCTACTATCTTTTCGAGGACTTTGCCATATGTGCTTTGCAGGGTTATGATTCGGTATCCATTAAGTCTGGAGTAATCCTTACCTGGCTTTGGGAGTGGGATCAGGTAGCTATTCAGCCAATCGTGGGGCGTTTCCGCCGAATTGATTCTTAGGTTAAAACAAAGAGCCATCTCCTCCAGTCCCCATCGTTTATGTTCCTCATATTGGAGTACCTCATCCCATCCGGACCTGGCGCTGTGTCTTTAGCCCGCTTCAGTACCCGTCTAGTATCCTCCACTTTAATCTCACATTCCTCCTTCCTAGTGACACGTGACAGTGCTTCTCTGACGATATCTCTAATAGCCCTATCTTGCTGATCCGTCTGTTTTAAAAATCGCGCAAGAAAAGCCCACCCCCCCCCCCCCCCTCTTTTGTCCTTGTCAGTTGCCATAGGTCGGTTGTTATCATCATAAAATGTACCATGTGTACCAGGCATCGCCTGTCTCTTCATCTGCCGGTGCAGCCTCCAGAATTTTTCCAATGTCACATCCCCACCGACTTCATTGATAAACTGTTCCCACTTCATTCTCTTTGCCTCTGCTGCCTGGAGTTTATCATTCTGCAGATTTATCTTTTTATATCTTTCAGTCTCTTCCAATTCTGTGTCAATTGAATTGGTTGCTCTACGCACCCTCTGCCCATTCCTTATGGCCGCCCTCTTTTCCCTCCATGAATTCTCCATCTCTGGTGTCCACCATGGTGGTTGGGTGAAAATTCTTCTTGTTGGTGTAGATCTTCCCTGTAATCTAAGGCGTCCCAAGAGCGAAGAGTGGTCGCGATCATAACTGAATGTCCTGCGAGCTCTTATAGCCCTAACTGTGCTGGACTTAGGTATCAGCACAGAACAGGGGAGGTGGTCACTTCCATGATCTCCAAGGACGCTCCATTTTATATCTGATGCCGCCTCTTGAGATACAAGCGCCAGGTCGATGGCCGTGTCAGGGTCCCACGGTCTTATTGCTAGCCTAGTGGATGTCCCGTCATTTAGGCAGACAACATCCGTCTCAAGCAAGGCCTCAGCAGGAGCAGTACACTGTTATTCTCTCCCGACCTGTCCCATTCCTTGGCGCGAGCTGTGAAGTCACCACATATCAGATACCTGGTACCTGGGGTGTCCACTGGACCTTTCAACCAGTCCCAACTCTCTCTGCTTATGCAAGATTCCCCACTTACATATATATTTATCACGTTCCAGCTGTATCAGCCGATTTGTATCTGCATTCCCTGCACCTCTTTACTCTCTTGACCCCACCCACTCATATCCAGTATTAAATGTTGTAAACCATCCTTGACCACCAGAGCCTGCCCATATCTTGCCTGCTCAGTTGGGTTGATGTAATAAGCATAGCCAGGGCACTTAAAAGAGTTTGTATTCAGTTCTTGTAATATCAGGACATCAAAATCTTACACCGGTTTCTCAGTATTGGTCCTCGTTGCTTTGCACTACGGCAATTCCAATACCCAACCCGTACATTTTTGAGTCCCAAACGATCCGTTTTCCTTCTACCCCTTCTGGCTCCAGCCCTCTTCTTCCTCCTCCCCCCTCTCCCCTATATCTTCTCCTCAGCTTCATTCTCTCCCCGCTGGCTGTTGTCAAAGGTATCGAGCACAAAGCACGTACTCCATTGCTTTGACGATAATTCTTTGTATTATTCATAGTTAAATTTGACACACCCATACTGGCAACCCCACGATTCCGGCCAA
>JACEFZ010021012.1:0-15000 GCA_014155875.1 Cepaea nemoralis
TTCCCCAATTAAAACGTAAAAATTTACCTAGCTTTTTTCAAAAAGAAATCAGCGGTGCTTGAAAAAGTGATACTATAAACATCACATCTATAGAAAGGCATAAATAAAGAAATAAATGCATTGTCACAAAGAAATTTCCTGCTATGAGTCTGTGGGATGGTATCGCCATTATATATTGTTGGCTGAGAGAAAAGAGAAATAGGTGGCCAATATTTCACTCAATTTTGGCAAGCGATGTGCCCAGGTGTTTAACTCTCTTCCGAGTTTGCTCATGACGTTGCCATCACACTTCACTGACGTGCCCGTCGTGGAAATGCTTATTAGGATGTAATTAGGTCATGATGTAGCACTGCATGTAATCTAGCTGGGATTTGGCCGCGGTTGGTCACGTGTCTTGCTCGGTTGTCAAATGACACCAACCCAGTGCCCAGCTGGACGACAAGATTATAAATTCTAATTTAAATCAAGTTAATTATGTTACGTTTATATATACTTTTGTAGTTCATGATCGGGTTGTGAAGCGGGGATATTCCTTATCAAAGGAGAATTGAGGGACACCATTGGAAAAGGCGGGGTACTCGTTTAGACCTCCGATCAGGGTAACGTGAAATCTGAGCAGGTGGTAGATGGAACTGAGGAGCAGCCGAGAGATAGTTGTTGGTTATAGTCTCCGATTTCATTACGGTAGATAGTGATCTTTTCATAGACAATTGCTACGGTTTAAGACCAGTGGGTCATTGCCAAGAATAGAAGCAATGTCCATGTCCATGTCCACTTTCAGAAAAAAAGAAATATTCCACCATGTCAACCAGCCTCCGTGGCATCGGTTATAATCTTGGTGGTTCATGGTGCGGAATGAGTAGTTTTGTTTCTTTGCGCCAGTCTTAGCCGGCTTATCTTGTTGACGAGTCTATGCCTGTGACGTCAGCAAGTTGTATCTCTTTTGGCGGTTTCTTCTGTCAGTGTTGGCGCCTTGTGCGTTTCGCTTGGCTGGGTGCAGTTCTTAAAAGGACTTTTTATTTTGTCTTTTGCCTCCTGTTTTATGAATTGTTCTTAGAAGCTTTTCGATGTTTGCGTTATTTTCCTTGCCCTTTTGTTCTCTTTCTAGTTTGAGTTTCTGTTGCCTTTCGATTTCTTCCTCTCTTGAGAACCATGGGACACATTCTCCGTTATCGTATGAATTGGAAACATTAACATTATAAACATTAAACATTATATCCTGCTGCAGCCGCTGCCTTTTCTTTCTATTCCGTTATCGTAGTAGCATCCATATGGGTATCTATCAGTTAAGTGTAGATCTGGGTACACTGGGCATTTCTGCCAGTGTTTGAATTTCTTGGGATACTTTTCTGCCATGCGTCTTCTGTATTCCTGTTGCCTGAGTGACAATAGCCGAACAGTTTCTCTGCATTCCGCGATAAGCTCTTCCAGTGTAAATGGCACCTCTGTGTTGTCATTCTTGTGTTCGTCTAGGTTTTCTTCAGAGGTCTGGCGGAATATTGGCTTCCCCTTGAGCTTTTTGGGCGTTGTAGTAGGGTTGCTGGCTGTAGCTTGCGGTTCCGATTCGGTCTTTTGTTGCGGTTTTTCTGTGATCTTTTCCGTTGCTTCTGTTGGTTTGCTTTAATCTCTATACTTTGGTAGTATTTCTTTCTCCGTCTTGATGTCTTGTAAAATGCCTTCGTTCTTCTTCGTCGCTTGAACCATGGTCTCAACTTCTTGTTTGATCTGTAGCTTGATTTATTTTATTTCAGCCAACAGCTTTTCGTTTTCGTTGTTCGTTGACTGTGTTTGTAGCACCTTGATTTGTTTTTTAAGTTCTTCAATCTGGATTTGAAGTTGATGTCTTTCAGCTGGCTGATACACCTGTGGCTGTCTCGCAGCGTTCATCTGGCTTCCTTATATGATGTCCTCGTGTTAATAGCGAACTTTAGGACGCCTCTGTGTCGTTGAAGGTACGGACAGCCCAGGTATCTTGCCCCATGATTGCCCATGCAATTGGCGCACTTCCGCTTATTGTTGGGTGCTCTGAAGTCGGTGTCTTGCTTGGTTAGCGGACATTTCCTGAAGGCATGATGATCGGCGCAATAGCGGCATATTTCTGTCTTGCTGCGGCAGATTGTTCGACTGTGGTCGGCCCTCTGGCATCTTGAGCATTGGTTGATTATCGGTATAAATCACTCGGGCTGTTGCATTATCTTGTTGATTGATACCTGGCCTGGTATCTCGTTGCCCTCAGTCGTCACCGCCGCTAGCGTCGTAGATATTTTTGAATATGTCAGGATCCGCTCCTCTTCAAGATTTGAATGTTGAGATTTTCTTCCTGCAGCAGTTTCAGTATTTCTTCATCTGACAGCTCTACTTGAATCCGCTTGATCACCCATTTGACTGTCTTTGAGTCGGTGTTCCAGATTCTGGTGTATTTCTCCTCTCTCTTCTTCTCTGCTGTCTTGGCTCTTGTTAGTGGTGGGCTGACATCGATGTTGCTCATGGTAGCTTCAGTTTATGTGACTGTAGTTACAGGTTCTTGGTTGAAGCGTGCAGGCAAGGTCTCTGCGTTCATCTTCTTAGAGGACTTTCCGGCTCCCACACTACACATCTTATGGGACTGATATTTTTTGTTGTTATTCTTGCGAGACATTTTCCTCCCCCGTATGATGCTTCTTGACTAGTTAAGGTGACTTGTCTTGATGAATGGCGACTTCTGCTGCTGAGTAGAATAAGAAGAAGCAATGGCAAACTACCTTCTTTACAAATGTCTTTATTGCCAAGTCTGTACACAATATATTAGTTACTGGGGCATGGCATGGGAAGGCTGTTGACAGACATGGTCACCAACTCTACACGGAATAGACTATAAGAAGAAGAGGTTCATGAATTGTTAGCACAAATTGACAAACATCTTGTATATCATTCTTTGATTGTGTCCCCAGGCTCAAGAAAAACCTCAGTCTACTGACCACCAACCCACTAGTGACCTACCCCAGTTTGGACAAAGTGTGGGACAGGTTCAGCAAGTATTTCGCCCAGGTCGGCTCGTTTTCTCACCTGTCTGACTATTCACTTTCATACACATTTTTCTCCTTATTCGCCAACTTTCATACACATCTGTGTATCCTTTCACCAACTTTCATACACATCTGTGTATCCTTTCACCAACTTTCACACATATCTGTCTACTATTCACCTACTTCCATACACATCTGTCTATCTATTCACCAACTTTCATACACATCTGTGTATCCTTTCACCAACTTTCATACACATCTGTCTACTATTCACCTACTTCCATACACATCTGTCTATCTAATCACCAACTTTCATACACATTTGTCTATCTATTCACTAATTTACATACACACATGTCTACCCATTCATAAACTTCCATACACATCTGCCTATCTATTCACCAACTTCCATAAACATATTTCTACATATTCGTTGTCATTCTCATCAGTCTACCTCTTCACAATCTTCCATACTCATCTGTCTACCTATTCACCAACTTCCATACCTATTTATATTGTTTAGTTTTGATTTGCAAAGGATGATTTTTATTGCACACATATTTTTATTGTTTGTTTGTTCATTTTGAATTCAAGCGTATTCAACGCTGGACTTATTTTTGCGTGTTGGTTAGCTTTCCCTATTACCAGTGACCTGCGCCATCAGGCAAATCCACTCCGACTTCTGAGGTTCTTGCAATTTAGGTCCCCAAGGCAAAGGACTAGAAGTCAAAATTTTATTCCAACAGACCTGTGTAGAGAATGAACTCGCTACCTCGTCATCAGCACACGGGAAGTGGCCCAAGATACTGGTCTGCTATCGAGACCACTTGGATATATTGGCCCCAGTTGCTGGTCTCTGCCATGAGCCGCAAACAGAGAGAATATCAGGACGAGAGAAACTCACCGGACTCAGAAGAAAATTGAGAAGAATTCACTAACACAGAGAGAAACGAGCAGCATAGTAAACAAAGAACAAAAAGAACCAGTAGGCGGGCCGATCACGTGATGACACACTCCACGTGACAAGAAGGGCTGACAATTTGGTAGGTCGAGTCGAGAGCTTCGGAGTGGGAACATTAGCACTCCAGCGCACATTAAGGGCAAGAAGATGGACCGAAAGTTACACCAACACATCAAGATTGTTCTGACTACAGGTCGAGCGTAGCATGTCACCCAGCCACGTTGAACAACCGGAAGCGAATCAAAAGGTTCAGTCATTCGTTCCACTTGCTGACAACAACAACGATGGATTCAAAGTTGACAGGGTGTTCCGTAGTTGACGTGCCGAACAAGGCCGAGCGGTGGCGTAAGTAGAGTGACTAATAATTAGACAGTAGAAGTTACACTGGCTTAGAGGTTATGACTTTTCTTCGTAATCTCGTATACTCTCGTAGGTAACGTGATGACGGTGAGAATCAGAAATGGTTCGAATCGAATCGGTAACTTACGGGGTATGTGAGCCGGCCGCTCAGAAAGCAATGGCAAACTACTGAGCGTAATCTTGCCAAGAAATCAACATGCAGCTGAAAGATGCTGGTGTTGACAGCCATGTCCTGTAAAGGATATGCCAAAAACCAAAAAAAAAAAAGAAGTTACACACAACTGAGTAGATGAGTAACGCACTCTTGACGTTGACTGCTTTGCAAGAGAATGTAGGGAGTAGTGTGTGAGTGGCCATACATGGGAACGAGAGAACGGCTGTAGTGAAGTCGGCGGCGTCTGGGACTTGCACGGAACCTACTGTTCACCAATAGACTTGTTGGTTAAGCGTCAGGACGCAGGTGTTGTGCACTGATTTACACTGTTGTTGTCGTAAGTTGACACTTTCTTAGAACGAGTCAAGAAACCCATTGACAATCTCTTATTACGACTACATACTGGCTTCTCACCAGGAACACTTGGACTTGTGGACCGTACATTGGTTTCTCATCGAAAACACTTTGAAATGTGGACCCAAAATACTGGTTTCTCATCGGAAACACTAGGAAATATAGACCCCAAGTACTAGTTTCTCACGTAAATATGGACCCCAAATACCGGCTTCTAATTGGAAACACCAGGAAATATGGACACCAAATACTGGTTTCTCATTGGAAACACTAGGAAATATGAATCCCAAACTACTATTTCAGATGAGAAACACTAAAGATATGGATCCCCATCGGAAACACTAGGAAATATTGACCCCAAAGAACTGTTTCGTATGAGAAACTAGAAAATGTGGATCACTAAATACTGGTTTCTCATGGGTAACACTAGAAAATCTGAACTCCAAATACTGGTTTCTCATCGGAAGACTAGCAAATATGTACCTTATATACTGGATTCAAATCTGATACACTAGGAAATCTCAGCTTGAACTACTGGTTTCTCATCGAAAATACTTAGAAATATCGCACCATGCACTGATCTGCTATCATGAACACAAGCTGGCTTTATTTCGGGAACATTTGGAAATGTGGTCCTTAAATATTGGTTTCCCAGCGGAAACAATTGGAAATATTGACCATAATTACTGGTTTTTCACAGGGAACACTTAGAAATATGGATCTCAAATACTGGTTTCTCATTGGAGCCACTTGGAAATATGGACCCCAATAAATGATTTCTCATCGAAAACAATTTGAAATATCGGTATCCATAATAATAGTTTCTTATCTAAACCACTTGAACATTTGGACCTCCAAATGCTGACTTTTCAGCGGAAACACTTCGAAATATTAACCTTATAAACTAGTTTCTCATCGGGAGTGCTTACTAATATCTGTACTCACATAATGACCATCCATCATGAACATTTGGAAACAGGTCTGAAATAATGACTCCTGCCCCGTAACGGTTACAAATGAACATACACTTTACCTGGCGATAAACCAGAATTCTTTGAACTTCTAAAGTTCACCAGTTAACTATAATCAACTGTAAGATCATATAGAACAGCTGTTGAATGGGTTAATGGTGTTCTGCTTATTTCCCTCTCAGGTAAAGGGCATTATTCGTCACGCGCCCATCCTGCGTGACTACTTTAGACAGGTTTTGGAGGAATTTAGACGCGACAATGTCCAGTATATCGAAGTGAGGAGTCGGTTAACAGGGGTGAGTAGCGGTGAACGAACGAATATTAATTTTTAAAGGGTCACAAATGGTGGACGCAGGCCCATCTTACATTCGGCCCTTCCAATCACTCATCTTTCGTACATCAATTATCTGTTGTGTATGTTATATTCACATAGGACAAATAAGATCAAATTAAAGTTATCAACATAAGCAATGCATATTATTATGTTATAAGATAGACAGGCAGCCAGACACATATACACACGCACATACATACATACATACATACATACATACATACATACATACATACATACATACATACATACATACATACATACATACATACATACATACATACATACATACATACATACATACATACATACATACATACATACATACATACATACATACATATTAACATACATACATACATACATACATACATACATACATACATACATACATACATACATACATACATGCATGCATGCACGCACTCACGCACGCACGCACGCCTGCAGACAATAAGACAGACAGACAGACAGACAGACAGACAGACAGACAGACAGACAGACAGACTCTCGCATTTATGCACCCACTCAGTAACTCACAAATACACAAATACTCACAATCACAATCACACTCATCAACAAAACTGTACTCGTATACAAACACGCACACGCACACTCTCTCCATCTAGCTCTCTATCTTTCACTCTCTCTCTCTCTCTCTCTCTTTCTCTCTCTCTCTCTCTCTCTCTCTCTCTCTCTCTCTCTCCCTACATTGTTAAATCAAACACAAAAACACACACGCATTTATACTGCTTCACACAATCACTCAAATTAGTATGCACTCCTACACCTTCACACACACACGCGCACGAGCACGCACACACACACACACACACACACACACACACACACACACACACGCACACACACTGGTGACTGTCATGAGCATCCACACAGAAATGGAAAAACATAATATACATGATGGGAGATGGGTGATTAATTATTCACATCAGCTTGAACGGTTGGAGCACACACAAAATGCGGGCATGCGGGTGATTCTGGGGTGCACAAATGACACACCAATTATATGCATGAGGAATATCCTGGCGCTACCAACAATGGCTGATAAGCATAGGGTCCTTCAAGCCAAGTGGTACCTGAGAGTGTCTGCAGATAGGGATCACCCCTGCATGAAGCCATGGATATGGTCATAGACTAAGAGGAGGCAGGTCCTGGATGGCACCGGCAGTAATATCTATACGTCAGGTTTATGATCTAGAGACCATCAATCGTGAAAAAGAGTGGGTTGAAGTACCGGCAGACAGGATGGACTGGCACAATGTAATAGTAATACTTGGTCGTGAGTGGAAGAGAATGGGCAGAGGGCTGCACATAGTTTGAGGTGCAACAACTGATCCAGAGTAACACACATCAAAGTGACATAGTGATCTATACTGATGGGTCAGTGGTGTGAAACAGACGGTGTGGTTGAGGTTTTATTGCGAAGGCTAATGGACGGTTCTTGAACATGGAGATTTTCATATGAGGCTACGACCGCCGGCATGAGAATGGAGTTGGAAGCAGTCACAGCGGCATACGTTGGCTAGAGGAGACCACTGCAACACACATTGTCTTCATCACGGACATCAGTATGCTTAATAAGTTGGAGGAAGGAATGTTTCGTGTGGAATGGCTATCCTCGCTTCAGAGGTCACAGATTGTGAGAATTGTATGGAGTTTTTGCCTGGCCATGCGGGAGTGCGGGGGGAATGAACAGACTGATAGGCTGGCAGGGAATGTACCTCTTGTTGGTAGATTACCTATGGACAAGGGAGAGGTGGTCGTGCGCCTGTGGGACCAGATGGAGAAGGTGGAAGAACAGAATGAGAATCCGTATGTGGAAAGGATGAGATTGCGGGGGATTAGCATGGTTTCTGGTAGAATCACAACCAGGATAACTTTCAATGAGAAAGCGGTGGGAACGATAAGTAGTGTGACTATTCACTAGCTGGTGAACGAGGGGACAGAGCGCGTATGGGAATGTCCTGAGTTCAGTGATGTCCGTGCTTAGTTCAACTCAACTCAACTCAACTTGACTCATTTCAACTCACCTCAGCTCAACTCAGTTCAATTCAATTCACCTCAACTCGACTCAATTCAACTCAGCTTAACTCAGTTCAATTCAACTCACATCATCTTTAACTGATTAAGTGCCGAAAGATAATATATCGCCGCATGTAACCTCCCATTTGGAGAGAAGGACGATATATCGCCAAAATAGAGTTATCGTGTAATTTGTTTTGTTTCGTAATATCTTCTGCAATTTCAATGCTTCGTGAACGGAAATTTACATTATAATACCTGTTCATATGATTGTGTAGAACCAATTTTAACACACAGCTGTAAATCCTGGACAATTAGTAAACAGGATTTTAAGAAAAATTCATAGAAGCCTTGGAGATTTGGTTTTATAGAAGAATGCTGAAAATTACTTTGCGTGATATTCACTATCAACGGGGCATAATGGGGCGACCCTTTGCCGTGAAGTTGGAGTCGCGACTAGTAAGGACTTACTAACTAGCTGAAAATTAATTGGTCAGCTAAAATGAGCAATCTGGACATTTTGAGGGAAACTAAGTCGCAAAGACAAATTATCACAAACAGCAGAAGAAGCAGTCGTAATTTTTTGGTCACATTAAAAGAAGACAAAAACTGGAGCATGTAGTGACAACAGGAAACATTTTTGGAAAGAGAGATGGCGAAGGACATCGTGAGAATATTCTTGACAGTCTTGTGTCATGGCACGGAAGGGAGTCAACACACGAAGAGATCCACGCCGTCTGATATTGCAATTTGTTGAGAGGCATGATCGCCCACGCCAGCCGGCAAGGCACTGGATGGTGATGTTGATGATGATGGTTTGTACCATGTCTTGTCCAAACCAAATGTTTGTTTGGCAATGAATCTGTTAAATATAACGGGTGAGTAGAGATGAAAGGTGATTAGGTGTTCCAGTCATGTTTAAATGTAACGAACGGACAGCGGAGAAAGGTGATCAGATATTCAGATGATGTTTAAATATTGCGGATCAGCAGATGTGAAAGGTGACTGTACAGTTAAAGCTAATGATTGAGTTACTAACTAACTGATTGAGTGACTAACTAACTGATTGAGTGACTAACTAACTGATTGAATGAATTGCAAACTGATTGAATGACTAAGTAACCGAATGAATAACTAACTTATTGAATAATTAACTAACTGATTGAATGACTAACTAACCGATTGAATGAATAACTAACTGATTGGATGATTAACTAATTGATTGAATGACTAAATAACTGACTGATTGAATGACTAACTAGCTGATTGAATGAATAACTAACTAATTAAATGACCAAATAATGGACTGAATACCTAACTGAATGAATGACTCACTAATTTATTGAATGCCTAACTAACTAACTGACTGAATAATTAACTAACTAACTGAAAATTGCTAATTAAGTGACTGAATAACTAACTAACTGATTGAATAACTAACTGACTGATTAAATGACTAACTGATTGAATAACTAAATAACTGACTGATTGAATGACTGACTAACTGATTGAATGACCAAATAATTGATTGAATGACTGACTGATTCAATTACTAACTAACTGATTGAATCACTAACTAATTTATTAAATAACTAACTTTTTTGCATATCCTTTTTACATGCCATCGCTGTCAACAAAAACATTTTACTGCTGCTGTTGATGTCTTGGCAAGTTTACGTTCAGTAGTTTGTCATTGCTTTCTGAACGACCGGCTCCCATACCAACTCGTTAAAATCCAGCGTAACGCGGTCTGCTGCCAAATCTATCGCAGCTGTGTTTCTAACGCGGGTAAGCGGGCTTATGAATCGCGTCCGTAAGCCATTCGCCATGGAGATAGGCGAATAACTAATTAACTGAATCAATAAATAGCTAACAGATCGAATGAGCAAATAATTGATTGAATGACTAACTGACTAATTCAACTACTAACTAACGTATTGAATGACTAACTGACTAATTCAACTACTAACTAACGTATTGAATGACTAACTGATTTAATGACTAACTAACTGATTGAATAACTAACTAATTGATTGAATGACTAACTAACTGATTGAATAACTAACTAACTGATTGAATTACTAATTAAATGATTGAATAACGAAGAAACTAACTGATTAAATGACTAAATAACTGATTAAATGACTATTTAACTGATTGAATGACCAAATAATGGATAGAATAACAAACTAACTAATTGATAGAATAGATAACTAAGTGAATGATTGACTAACTAACCGATTGAATACTAACTAACTAATTGATGACTTCAAAACAATGTTTTCCCGTAGTGAATTTGAATAACGAAGACACAAACAATAGATTGCACGATTTATTGCCTGGCATATTTCGCTGCATCTCGTCAGGTACATACTGCAGAAATCACACAACTTACGTGAATTAACTAGATAAATCCTTCAAGTTGAAATATACACATATTCGCACAGTACTGTCACTTATCTACCACGGTAATTTTAAGCTGACTAACATGTCTTTTTGTTTGCACAATTCTGGCTTGCGTTGATAGATCATAATTGCTTCTGCAAATTTTAACAAGCGAGTATTTTGTGTGTTAAACAACACGCGAAAGGCAGTGTTTCTGTCCACAACATGACCACTGTCGACGATGTGCCTACCTATTGAAGACGACGGGAGCTTCCCGTGTGTCGGCTCCACGAGGCTAGCATCTCTTGTGTGTTGTATCTTGTTGACCCATTGAGGTATGTGTTCTAACACCCGTTTGTTAAGCTGTCTCTCAGTTCTACCAATGTAAACAGCCTGGCATCTACATGTGAATTGGTAAATACAATTGTTTGTAGCGTACAGAGGAACAGGCTCTTTGACTGCTGGTGTAGGAATCGGTACGGTTTTAAATCTAATGACTGGAGTTGCCGCACAGAATGTTCGGCCTACAGCTGTAGTAAGCCGGTCTTGTAGACGTTGCATTACGTCATCCCCTCGAAAGGTTAGCTGGATGAATACCTTGAGTTTAGGGACTGTAGTTACGTCTGCTTTGGGTTTGGGCTGTTGGCAGTGGCGCTTTATAAATCCTGTGGAGTACCCATTCAGGTTTAAGACATTCTTCAGAGTTTCAAATTCCTCTGTCAGTGTGTCCTGGGTGCATATCTTTCTAGCACGGTCAAACAAGGTCCGTACTAAGCCCCGTTTGTACTGGACAGGTGTGAAGCTTTGAAAATTTAGGTATTGGCCAGTCCATGCTCCTTTGCGATACACCGATCTTTGAATTGTGCCGTCTGCTCTACGTCTCATTAGAATATCTAGGAACGGCAACGCTTCGTTGTGTTCGTGTTCCATAGATAGAGAGATGTTTTTATGCGTCTTGTTCATTGTGGCCTGAAACGATGTTGCTTGTAGCTCGTCTGTGGTGATAATTAGTATATCGTCCACATAACGACGGTAAAAGGCCAAGTTGTTGATGTCTGAGGATCTCTTTTCTTCTAAATGTGCCATGAAGATGTCCGCTAGAATAGGACCAAGAGGACTCCCCATGGCCACTCCGTCAATTTGGCGGTATGACTTAGTTAGAACTAAGTGACAGTACTGTGCGAATGTGTGTATATTTCAACTTGAAGGATTTATCTAGTTAATTCATGTAAGTTGTGTGATTTCTGCAGTATGTACCTGACGAGATGCAGCGAAATATGCCAGGCAATAAATCGTGCAATCTATTGTTTGTGTCTTCGTTATTCTAATTGATGACTGTAATACCAATTAATTGATTAAATAACTAATTAGCAAACTGATTAATCGACTAACTGATTACATGACCAACTAACTGATTGAATGACTACCTAATTGACTGATTAACTAATTTATTTATTTATTATCTAACTAAATGAATAACTAACTGATCGAATGACCATATAAATGATTTAATAATTAACTGATTTAATGACTAAGTAACTGATTGAATTACTAACTAACTGACTGAATAACTAATAACTCATTGAATGACTAACTAACTGATTTAATAACTAATTAATTAACTGATTTAATAACTAATTAACTAACTGATTGCATTACTAACTAACTGAATGGATGATCAAATAATTGATTGAATAACCTAACAAAAATTAACTGACAGAATGACTAACTAACAGATTAAAGGACTAACCAACTAACTAATATAATGACTAACTAACTAATTGAATGACTAACTAACGTTGTATTTGAATAACTATCTGATTATATAGTTAACTAACTAACTGATAGAATGACTATCTACATAACTGAATAAATAACTAACTAACAAACGAATGTGTACAACTCCTGCCATCTGCAGTTTTTTGAACTGAACGGAACAGTACACGACCATGAGTATGGATTGCAACTGTACAAAGCTGTAACGGAAGAATTCGTTCGTACTTATCCAGATTTCAGCGGTGCCAAGATCATCATGTCGAGTTCGAGGTAACCTTTTTAAAGTCCAAATTCTCCCATCAAATATAAAATCGTTTAAAAAATGTCGCTAGCGCCTAGTTGGTATGGATCTGCGCTGATAAAGTCCTGAGCGAGGTTCGACTCCTCCTTCGTCTTCTCGCTAACTGAGGGAAAGACTGACCCCCAATTCGACCGTGCACTCATGCGCCTGTAGAATGTGATGGCCCTATGACATCAGTAACCTATATGACATTTTTATTCTTATTATTATTCATTCATTGGCACCTTGCCGTCTTGACAGACGATAGTTTGTGCTTTAAAAAGGCATAACTTTTACCTATGGCCGTAGCGAATGTGACTGATAAGGCCAATACGCGCTGTAAATGTTCGTTCACAGTGGGTGCATGTGAACACGTGTTCATTTCCACCATCATGCACCATCTTAAGTCTCACACGCTCGGTGTGTGACTTATCTGCAATAATTTTCTCCTTTGTCTTTATTCCATTTCTGATGTTTGCCCTCCATGCAACACGTTCAGCGGCGACTTGCTCCCAACGTGCATTGTCAATGCCTGTATCAATCATGTCCCGCTTACACACATCTTTGTATCTTAGTAGAGGCCGACCCTGAGATCTCTTACCCATCTGTAATTCACCAAAAAAGATGTCCTTTGGTATTCTACCATCATCCATCCTCGTAAGATGTCCTATCCATCTAAGTCTACGAAGACTAAGCATGGAATAAACCGTCACACAACCTGATCTTTCCAATACTTCAGTATTTGTGATTTTGTCTTGCCACTTAATACCAAGAATTCTTCGCAGACACCGCATACGAAAGCTGTTTAAACGTTTCTCTTTGTGTGAGTAAGTTGTCCAGGTTTCACTGCCATAAAGAAGAGTACTAAGGACACAGGCTTGATAGGCAAGGACTTTTGTTTTGGCAGTGAGCTTCCAAAAATCAACTCTCTGATCAGTACCCTCTTAATTTTGGTCTTGGCCTTCAATCGCTGAGTATTGTAGAGGCCGCCATCTGAGCGTGAGTGAATGTATATACCACTATCCTGATCACGAAAGGCATATTTCAGTAGAAGTGAAAAGTATATTCCAAAGGGGGTGGGAGCTAGTACACAACCTTGCTTAACTCCACTCTTGATTTCAAACTCTTCAGAAGTTGCACCATGAAACTTGATTATACCCTTCATGCCTGTGTGGAACGATTCCACAATGGACAGAAGAGTTGGTGGGCAGCCAATCTTCTTTAGTGCCTTGAACAGATCCTCACGACTGACCAAATCAAATGCCTTTGTGAGGTCGATGAAGGCAATAAACAGTGGTTTTGTCGCAATGGGAATATCATATCAGTGGTAGACCGGTTCTGTCGAAAGCCACACTGTGATTCGGGGTAGACTTGATCTCCCAGGACTTGAAGTCTGTGCAGGACAATTCTGGCAAATACTTTCCCAACAATACACAGAAGTCAGATACCCCTATAGTTGTTACAGTCGCTCCGATCGCCCTTGCTCTTGTACAGTGTTATGATGCTTGAATCTTTGAATTCCTGTGGGACTTGTCCTTCTCGCCAGCATAGCTCTATTAGCTGGTGGATCTGAAGAGTGAGTGTGTGTGTCTTGCCCACTCCTGATAACCTCTATTGGAATCCCATCCTTACCTGGAGCCTTGCCAGATGCAAGTTCATTTATAGCACACTTAACGTCTGTTATGGTGGGAAGTGTGTCCAGGTGGTCAAGAGTTGGTAGAGCCTCTATGGCGTTGAGGGCATCATCCGCTAGTTTGGTCTCACTTGAGTAAAGCTCCAAATAGTGCTCTACCCATCTGTCCATCTGCTGTTTCTTATCAGTTATGATTTCTCCAGTCAAGGTTTTCAATGGTGCACTTCTTTTGATCATTGGACCACAGGCTTTCTTTATTCCTTCATACATGCTTCTGATGTTTCCCTTATCACTTGCGATTTGAATGGACTCACATAACTTGATCCAATAATCATTTGCACACTGCCTGGCAGCCTTTTGCACATCCTTCCTAGCTTGCCTTAGCTCACTCAGAGTGTTACGCGTTGGTCTTTCCTTGTTTCTTAAGAGAGCTATCTTCTTCTTATCAATCAAGGGCTGCAGAGTCTGGCTGTTTGCCACAAACCAGTCCTGCCTCTTATGATCCACAGTACCGTAAACCCCTACGGCAGTTTTATAAAGAGTTTCCTTAAGATGACCCCACTTTTCATTTACTGTACAATTTTCTGGTGTATCAGTGAAAGAGTCTTCAAGTTGCTGTTGAAACTGAAAGAACTTTTCAGGATCGTGAGTGTTAATAATATTAATCCTGGGGCTAGATTTGTGTTTAGCTGTGTAGATTCTCTTTGGTCTCAGTCTAACCCTTGCAACAACCAAAGAATGATC
>JACEFZ010021012.1:20000-22500 GCA_014155875.1 Cepaea nemoralis
AGCTTGTGACACGGTGCTGCCAAGATAGGTGAATTTGTCCACAACACTTAGTCTATGATCATTCACTTTGATATTCGGCACAGTGTGATTATTCCCTGGAGCTGGCTGGTACATAACTACAGTCTTCTCCAAGTTGATATTGAGCCCAAAGTTGGCACAGGCATGTGAGAAAGCTGAAACATTATGTTGCATGTCCGCCTCTGAGTTGGCGTATAGAGCGCAATCATCAGCAAACAGGAGCTCTCTGACGGTGCCGCTGTTAATTTTGGTTTTAGCTTTCAGCCTTCTGAGATTGAATAACTTTCCATTCATACGGTAGTTGATGTCTATTCCAATGTCGTCGTTCTCGAAGGCATTCATCAACATGGCTGAAAACATGAGGCTGAACAGTGTTGGTGCCAGGACACATCCTTGCTTCACTCCATTGGTGACAGGAAAGGGTTCAGACAGTTCACCATTTTCCTGTACTCTTGCCTGCATGCCGTCATGAAATAGCCGCACTATTTGGACAAACTTTCGTGGACAGCCATATTTTGCCATAATCTTCCACAGTCCTTCTCTGCTGACTGTATCAAAAGCCTTGGTAAGGTCAATGAAAGTGGAGAACATTTCGCAGTTCTGTTCCTGACATTTCTCTTGCAGCTGCCTTGCAGCGAAAATCATGTCAACAGTTCCACGTTCTTTTCTGAAGCCACATTGACTCTCAGGAAGAAGACCTTGATCGAGATGGGCTGTGAGGCGATTGAGAAGAATTCTGGCGAGTATCTTCCCTGCAATTGAAAGCAAGGAGATGCCTCGGTGGTTGTCACAGGATTGGCGGTTTCCTTTTCGTTTGTAAAGGTGGACTATTGACGCGTCCATGAAATCTTGTGGCATGATCTCGTTCATCCATATGTTTGTGAAGACTTGGTGAAGCTGCTCTGTAAGGAACGGCCCACCTGCCTTGTATATCTCTGCTGGGATGGAGTCAGGACCAGGTGCCTTGCCGCTGGAGAGTTGCTGGATGGCTTTGTTTACTTCCACTATGGTTGGCAGGTCATCAAGTGTCTCATTGGTGGGAACTTGAGGAAGGCAGTTGATGGTTTCATCATCGAAGAAGGAAGTTGCATTTAAGATTTTGCTGAAATGCTCTGCCCAGCGTTGAAGGATTTCTTTCTTATCGGTGACCAATGTTCCCCCATCTGCACTGAGGAGGGGAACTATGCCTGGTGATGAAAGACCATAGACCGCTTTCAGTGAGTCGTAGAAGTTTTTCATATCATGTCTGTCAGCAAAGCCCTGAATTTCATCAGCTTTGCTGCTCAGCCAGGAGTCCCGCATGTGCCGAAGTTTCTGCTGCACTACTCTCTGAATGTTCTTGAAAGCATCTTTTTTTTATGTTGACTTTGGGTCATTCAAATGTGCCTTGAGGAGAAGATGTTTCTCGGCCAGCAATTGGTTGATGTCTTCGGAATTTTCATCAAACCAGTCTTTATGCTTTCGGGGGGCTGGACCCAGGATTTCCATAGCAGTGTTGTAAATTATGTCCTTTAGGGCTCTCCATTCTGTTTCTGTATCCTGTTTAGCTTCAGCATTGGGCTTGAGGCGGTCTTCCAGCATATTTTCAAACGACTGCTGCATTTTCTTGCTGTTTAGGCGGGTGACATTTAGCTTTGTTTGCATTTTCGCCCCTTGAGGACGCCGTGGTGGCCTGATGTGGATGTTCATTTTCGAGACAATGAGACGATGGTCTGTCCAACATTCGGCACCACACATGGATTTTGTCACTCTAACGTCTTGTCTGTCACTCCTCCTGACGATGACATAGTCAATGAGGTGCCAGTGTTTCGAGCGAGGGTGCATCCACGATGTCCTATTTCTCATGGGGAGACGGAAAATTGTGTTCGATTAGAAGTTTTGGGAGAATTTGGAGTAGATATATTAACCAAAATGTTGAATGATATTTACAGCAGTGGATATTTACCCAGTGATATGCTGAAATCTGTATTTATAGCTATACCAAAAAGACCAGGAGCAATTGATTGTGAAGATTTTCGTACAATTAACCTTATAAACCATATCACTAAGCTTCTACTCAGAATCATAATGAGAAGAACCAAAAAGAAAATAAAAATGGAAATTAGTGAAGAACAGTATGGATTTGTGGAAGGAAAGGGCACAAACAATGCAATTTATACATTGCGGACACTAATAGAAAGGTCAATAGAGAAACAGAGGGACATATATTTGTGCTTCATAGATTATACTAAGGCATTTGATAAAGTAAAACATGATGAACTGATTAAAATGTTGGAAGATATCAACACTGATGGAAAAGATTTAAGAATAATAAAGAATATTTACTGGAACCAAGTAGCAGCAATTAAAATGGGAAATAAAGAGGGTAGTTACGAACAGATAAAGCTAGGAGTACGACAAGGGTGTGTCTTGTCACCAGATCTTTTCTCCCTGTATAGCGAAGTAATAATGAGAGAGATCAAAGAGATGCCAGGAATACTAG
>JACEFZ010021012.1:27500-120062 GCA_014155875.1 Cepaea nemoralis
CCGTTTTGAAACAAACAGCGCGAAGATTCAGAGGTGTCTCCAAATGGGGGTTCTTTCATGAAACGTGATTATATAACTAAACTAGCTGCCAAGGCCCGGCTTCTGGCGGGTATCTATCTATCTATCTATCTATCTATCTATCTATCTATCTATCTATCTATCTATCTATCTATCTATCTGTCTGTCTGTCTGTCTGTCTGTCTGTCTGTCTGTCTATCTATCTATCTAATCTATCTAATCTGTCTGTCTGACTGCCTGCCTGCCTGCCTGCCGGCCGGCCAACCCACCCACCCACCGACCCACCGACCCACCGACCGACCCACCGACCGACCGACCGATATCTATCTATCTATCTATCTATCTATCTATCTATCTATATATCTATCTATCTATCTATCTATCTATCTATCTATCTAATCTATCTGCCTGCCTGCCTGCCGGCCAATCGACCGACCCACCGACCGACCCACCGATCCACCGACCGACACACCGATATCTATCTATCTATCTATCTATCTATCTATCTATCTATCTAATCTGTCTGTCTGTCTGTCTGTCTGTCTGTCCGTCTGTCTGTCTGTCTGTCTGCCTACCTGCCGGCCGGCCGACCCACCCACCCACCCACCGACCAACCCACCGACCCACAGACCGACCCATCGACCGACCCACCGACCGATATCTATCCTATCTATCTATCTATCTATCTATCTATCTAATCTATCTGTCTGTCTGTCTGTCTGCCTGTCTGCCGGCCGGCCGACCCAACCACCCACCCACCCACCCACCGACTGACCGACCGACCCACCGACCCACCGACCCACCGACCGACCCACCGACCGACCGACCCACCCACCCACCCACCCAGTCAGCCAGCCAGCCATCCACCCACCCACCTACCTTTCTGCCTACCTACCTACCTACCTTTCTGTCTGTCTGTCTGTCTGTCTCTCTGTCTGTCTGTCTGTCTGTCTGTCTGTCCGCGCTATTAAATATTGATAAAAGTTACTGGAAAAAACGTCAGGACCATGTGTTGAAAGAGGAAGAGGATTATTGGAGAAAGGATGGATTGAATTTTAAGCAACCGAGAGCAATCAGCAACCTACTGGAATCGTCCGACACAGATTGAGCAGATAGCAGACCTTAATCTACGTACACACTTACTGGGATATTTTCCTCCAAACAATTCAGACGAATTGCAGGCCCTAAACATTACAGCATCAGCATCAGCATCAGCATCAGCTGAAGAAACAAGAAGGAAATGAAAAATAAGGTAAGAAATATATTCCTTCTACTTTCCTGTTAATTTACAAATTATTTACCCCGTGCCCCTGTAAATTCTTTGTCTTTACTAATATTACACATTGCACCCCTCTCGTGATTCTCCTTGGTGAAGTGGTCAAGCCGTCTGACTCGGGCTCCGAAGGTTGTATGTTCGATTCCGGGCCGCGTCCTTCTTTTCCACGAGTGCATTTTTTCGGAGTCTCCCGAGTGTCGTCGCTGGAACTATGGAGTTCGTGCTTTGTGCGACGCTTTTCGCGCTGCGGAAAGAAACTGAGCCATATGGGATAAAAACCCGGTGCAATGCAGCCGACCCTGTCTATTTTAAGCTAGTTCTTTCATTGCACCCACTCCCATACGAATCCGGATACGCTTTTGTGTGTCATCAGAAATGACAGGTCTCCCATTACCGTAAAAATAACTTTGTTAACGAGAAATCACTAGTTGTTCAGCAAAACATGAAAGGAATGTCGCCGCTTTCAATGATTTAAGTTGTTTTTGGACCTATCAAAGACATATTCCTTGGGTGGGGGTAAATATAAGACGGCTGGAAAAATTTCATAATGATGCAACAGACAGTTTTCAAAATAATTGATCGTGAATGAAGGCAAACAAATGTGGACATACTATAGTACGTCTTCGGGTTCAAAGCTGGCCATTTTATAACTCAAAATTCCACGAAAATATGGGTTACTTCGGGGGGGGGGGGGGGGGGGAGCACAAAATAATATCCACTTGTTTGAATCACGCTAAAAATGGCCACGTGAAGGCTAAAATGGCTGACGATTGCAGGAAGCATTTGATTGGTCTGTCTGTCTGTCTGTCTGTCCGCGCTATTAAATATTGATAAAAGTTACTGGAAAAAACGTCAGGACCATGTGTTGATAGTACAAATGCTAATAACATGCTAATAGTACATATTAAAAGCACACCAATCAAAGCAGTTCTTACAAAAAGGGCCGATCATCCACCCGATCGTCAGTTTTAATAGAGCAAGATGGCGACCCCAGGGCCGAATATACGGCCCGATCGGGTTCTGCCACTAGAGGCCAGCCGATGTTGTCATCGGAGCAAGAGACTCGATTTTGCGAAGGTGACAAGGGCATTCAAGTTGTGGTTGTCGTCGTGGACGCACCACGTCTCGAAGATAAGCAACGGCTAAGATTATGCCGCTTTGATTATATTAGAGTTGTGTCAAGTCTATTAGATTTAAGTATGGTGTCGAACAATTGACGAATACATGAAATGTATTACATTACATGACATTGGCACCTTTCCGTCTTGACAGACGATAGTTTGGTACATTGTTCTTCAAAAAGGCTAATTAACTACGACTCATGGCGGTCGCGAGTGTGGCTGATAAGACCAATTCGTGCTGCAAATGTTTGTCCACAGTGGATGCATGTGAAAACATGGTCATTTCCACTATCATGCACCATCTTGCGTCTCTCAAATTATGTGTGTGCTTTATCTGCAATCATTGTCTCCTTTGTCTTTATTCCATTTCTGATAGTTGCCCTCCATTCAACACGTTCAGCGGCGACTTGCTCCCAATGTGCATTATAAATGCCTGTATCAATCATGTCCGGCTTACATCTTTGTATCGTAGTAGAGGCCGATCCTGAGATCTCCTATCCATCTGTAATTCATCAAAAAAGATGTCCTTTGGTATTCTACCATCATCCATCCTCCAAACATGTCCTATCCCTCTAAGTCTACGAAGACTGAGCATGGAACACACCGTTACACAACCTGATCTTTACATGATGAAATGTATTATGTTTAATAAAACGTCGTTGGAGTTTTGTCATTTTATAGTTGCGTTCTGGCCGTCAATGTGCGTAGTATAGAAACCACAATTAACCAGTCTATGGGAACAGTCATCGTGCTGATGTATTGACAAATTCCGCCTAACAAAGTTGAAATCGGCCAGTGGGTAGCCCTAAGAGTATAACGCGCTGAGCGGAGTGCAGTCATTATTTCACATATGCAGCTTGAATTATTACGGCTATAAAGAAGTCGGCACTTGTAGTAATTGAGGGAAGATGGTTTTTCTGCTGACCCTAAGATATCAGGCAATGCCTTCCACAATGCATAATAGTATAGCCGACATCCAGGAGAGTGTTCGATGTCAGCAGCATTGCAACTATCTGAGAACGAAGGAACCTCTAGATCAGTGGTTCTCAACCTTTTTTGGCCCATGCACCCCTTCGCCTTATGTTCAGAATGCCATTCCCCCTTTTGTATTTCCTCTCAATAAATTCCCCCCACCTGCCCCTACACAGTATACGTAAAAATGGAAGCAAAATTTAATAACACATACTAGAACAAGTCTAGATGTCTACATAAAACATGATTTGCGGATCTACTTACGTTATAAAACGAATTTCAGAAAGGTGAGAAGTACAGAACCGTAAAGTATGGAAGGAAAACCAATATCAAGTTATCGGTTCTTGTATTAACGCGATCTTGAAATAATCTTAATTTCCCCCCCCCCCGGATACCCTAAAATTCCCCCCTGGGGGGATTTCCCCACTGGTTGAGAACCACTGCTCTAGATGCACGACTTCTGGCACATATAAGCGGCGAAACTGAAACAGAACAGTAGCGCTATCGC
Organism: Cepaea nemoralis; assembly: GCA_014155875.1. Classification (NCBI taxonomy): domain Eukaryota; kingdom Metazoa; phylum Mollusca; class Gastropoda; order Stylommatophora; family Helicidae; genus Cepaea; species Cepaea nemoralis. The sequence continues at coordinate 31,396 of JACEFZ010021012.1, forward strand.
AACGTTATGCCGAAAAAGTTAATCAGGGCACTATGAAACACAACATTCATTCGAACACACAGGCTACTCTGTCGCGACTGAGTTTATAGTATGTCCCGACAAGAATGCCTTCATTCACGATCAATTATTTTGAAAACTGCCTGTTGCATCGTTATGAAATTTTTCCATCCGTCTTATATTTACCCCCACCCAAGGAATATGTCTTTGATAGGTCCAAAAACAACTTAAATCATCGAAAGCGGCGACATTTCTTTGATGTTTTGCTGAAAAACTAGTCATTTCTCGCTAACAAATTTATGTTTTCAGTAATGAAAGCCCCGCCAATTCAGATGACACACAATGCGTATCCGGATTCGTATGGGAGTGGGTGCAAAGAAAGAAGTAGCTTAAAATCGACAGGGTCGGCTGCATTGCACCGGGTTTTTATCCCATATGGTTCAATTTCTGTCGCACAAAGCGCGAACTCCGTACCTCCAGCGACGACCCTCGGGAGTCTCCGAAAAATGCACTCGTGAACTGAAGGACGCGGCCCGGAATCGAACATATAACCTTCGGAGACAGAGTCAGACGGCTTGACCACTTCACCACGGAGAATCACGAGAGGGGTGTAATGTGTAATATTAGTAAAGACAGAGAATTTACAGAGGCATGGGGTAAATAATTTGTAAATTGAAAGGAAAGTATAAGGAATATATTTCTTACCTTATTTTTCATTTCCTTCTTGTTTCTTCAGCTGCTGGTTAATAATGTATACACAAGTATTCGTGTTAGCTTTTTATATTGAGTTCGTGAAAGCTTCCAAATAGCTGTGCGTTAATGTGCGCATGGAGTGACCAGAAATGATACCGCAATTTAGTCATCATGTTTCCATTTTTAAGGATCTGTTCAGCTGTCTTTGTAAATTGTTCACACGTACACATGGGTGACAGAACCGCTTTGAGTCTTCGTGAAAGATTGTCTACTCTGCTGTTTACCGTTCAGAGACGGAACATGATTACTTGTTTTGCACTATGAAAATAGTTGTCAGTGTCTCTGTAGTGGGCTTTCTTCTTAACGACCAAGATGTTGGTCCTCTTTTCATTGAAGTTTATAGATTGATTCGTATGCCCGTGTGTTGTCCCCTAATTTGACAGTGTGTTTGCTCTCACGTTTCTTGTTATTCCGCAATATTACTCTTCTGTTGGTATTCAATGCGTTTAGTGTGTGTGTGTGTTTTTTTTGTTGTTGTTTTTTTTTGAATACAGTTGTTTGTCACCGCTGAGGGCTTGCGGAATTGAAAATTCATCACTGCAGAATACAAACTGTTGCCATTGACATTATGCTGATGCTGTAATGTTTAGGGCCTGCAATTCGTCGGAATAGTTGGAGCAAAATATCCCAGTAAGTGTGTACGTATATTAAGTTCTGCGATCTGCTCAGTGTTTCCCAACATGGGGCCCAGGTCCCACAGGGGGGCAATTCAATTGTTAAGGGGGGCAATTCGAAAATGGAAGAAATCGGCTGGATATAACAACACGGGGAGACTTAAGACTGAAGTTAACTAAATTGGAACCTGACATACAATCTCTTTGCAGCAAGCATCAAGCGCAAGGATCTCACTAAATTTAAATAATTACTAATAATTAACATAATATAGAACAATCTTTCATTAAAATTATTGTGTACTTGAATTTCAGTTCTCTGTTATGTTTTGAAAATTTACTTACTGTGTTTGCTCAATAATTTCGTAGTGATTTCTCCCTACAACCTATCGGTCCTTTGGCTAGGATCGGGTGCATTTGCTGCTCTCCCCACAGTAGTGCGCCTGGTCTGGTCGGTTGCCGGGTTGATCAAATATAAACCCATCATATATCTTCACCTTAGATATGGGCCTGGTGGACCACTGTGGGCAATAGCTCACAGTGAGACTATGGGTCAACAATAAAAAAGGGGAGGCGGGGGAACCAGCTTGTTTGGGGTAACCGACAAAAAAAATTCACCCAACACAACTGACACACAGGGACGCGGGATCTGGGGAGGGGGTGTGGGGGGCGGCTCTGGCCCCTCTGGGAACTGTGACCCTTCTAAACACAATTCAAGTTTCTTTAGTGAACATTTCATTTTTTGAATATTAAAAATGATGCATATGTTGGGGGGGGGGGGCATAAGAATTTTAGACAGGCTTAGGTGGGGCATAGCACAAAAAAGGTTGGGAAACACTGCCTTAATCTGTGTCGGACGATTCCAGTATGTTGATGATTGCTCTCGGTTGCATAAAATTCAATCCATCCTTTCTCCAATAGTCCTCTTCCTCTTTCAACACATGGTCCTCACATTTTTTCCAGTAACTTTTATCAGTATATAATAACGCGGACTGGGTTAGTATCTTGACGTCAGACAATCAGAATGTAGTATAGGCAGCTGCCACTTGTCCTTTAATTTTAGCTCCCACAAGTTCTATAGGGTTTTAATGAGAATGATACGGCGGAAGTCTCAAGCACCTATGGCCATGCTCTATTATCAACTTGTCGATTTGAAATTTCTTGCTTTTTTGCGCCTGTTTTACAAGGGACACCAACTGTAGCTTGAAATATGTTTCTGGAAATTGTATATTTTCCCTTCGGAGCCATATCTTTAATGCTTCCTTTGTGCTCGATGCCGTAGGTATTTTGTCTTCTTGGGAAACAACATTGTGATATGATGCATTGTCCATGATTAGACAAGACGGTCTATCAAGGGATGGAAGTACTGTATTCTCGAGCCAATATCTAAATACATTACCATTCATCTCATTATGATAATCCCTATTGTCTGTATGCTTTGATACGAACACGAGCCCAGCATTCTGTAGTAACCCATTATGAGTACTACCAGCATAGGCTATGACCAAACGCTGTCCTTTACTACTGGGCACATAACGCTTTATCTTTCCATCCACTGATTGCCATTCCTTTTCACTTGTGTGGTGCGCATTGATCCACATCTCATCCAAACACACTGTCATAATTTTCTTTGCGCATTTCCCTTATTTCACGTAGGTACAGTGCAGGATTTACGTATAAGCTAAACAAGCTATAGCTTATGGCCCTCAAGAAAGTGGGGGCCCAAAAAAATATTGTCCGAGTGAGCAATTGTCATATATGTAGATTTAAATGTACTGCAGTATTATTAGCGATTTCGTTGCTAACGGAGGACGAAGTGCAGTATACGAAAATAACCCTGTCGTGTTTCCTATTGGATAAATACGAAACTGTTTTTATGAAAATCGCGAATGACAACTTTAACGAGGGGTCAAAAGGTTATTCTTCAGTCCTGCATGCTTGAAAGCTATTACAAGTGAATTGTTTGAAGAATATTTTCCACTGTTTGACAAACGTAAGGAAGTTTATAGTTTGGCTTGTTTATTGTCAATGGTAAGCTAATTTAACCTGCATTTTTGAACTGCGCACTGCGCATCCAATTTTACATATAAATGTTGAGTTTCAACAATATTCGTTATGCAGAAGACATAGAATAAAAACTTAAAATTTTTGTGAGCACGGTCGTAGTGTGTACTCTTATTAAATTCATAATGTCGGAATCGCGGCATATTGGATTGGTGTCTGCTTTTTTTTTAATAAACAAGAAGATTTACAATCATCTAGTTAAACAAAATATCAATATACGTTTAAATTCTATTACATATTTATTTTGTTGCTTTATATTTATTGTATTTATTGTTCATCTTGCTACATGACTTAAAATTTATGAAAGTCAAGTCAGTTTTCAAACTTGTCCATCGTCCATTGCTGAAATTTAATTGATTGGTTCACAGTTTTATTTGTATTGATAAATGTCTTATCAAGAGAATTATACTTTATTGTGCATTTATGAATGCTGTGTCCATTTTTGCACGCAACTATAGAGGTTCTAGCAAGATTCGTTATGCAGAGGTGTGGAAAAAAAATATTTTGTGAGACCACCTGGTTACATCTTTACAATCGGGAAAATTCACAATGGCGGCATTCCAGCATATAATATCACACTAGTGTCTGTTTTTATTGAAACACTGGAGATGTAGAATCATAATATACAAAATATCAAATAATTTCTACAGATAATTTGTGTTGTTGATTTAATAATTTTTATTCATGTGACGTGGCGGAACCATTGTTGATTTGTCTGCCCACAGTTTGCAAGATGTCAACCAGAAGTTATAAAAGTGGAGCTCAAAAGAGGAAAAAGAAGCAGAGAGCTGAAGAAGAGCTTAGCAAGATAACAAAATTAGATAGTTTCTTAACAAAGATAGATAAGGGGCCTGATGAACCAAAAGCCTCTACCACAATGAGTCAGTCACAGGATATTCACCCTATTCCTGATACAGAGCCTGGTACATCTAGTTGTAAAGAATCTACTTCAACGAATGAAGCAACAAATATTAAGATTAATAAACCAGAGAGTAGTACAAGCACAGAAGTTCAGCATCAAAAAACAAACAGAATGATGTTGGGGTGTGGGGTGATTTTAGTAAAGATGAGATTTTATACTGGGTAGAAAAAGGTCCGTCAGAATGTCAGCACTCAAATGGTTCATTTGAAAAATCAAAGAAGCTTTTTGCAAACCAAGACAGATATTGCTCGAAAAGCTTGTTCTATCCCAAACGGGCTAATGGTGAAAAATATTACAGAGAATGGTTAGTATATTCGCCAGCAACTGGTCGTGTATACTGTTTCGTGTGTAAACTCTTTTCAAATTCTTCTACACCATTTTCATCCGATGGATTTTGTGATTGGCGCAACACCTATTTAGTTCAAAGTCATGAAAACTCTGTAGACCATAGAACACCTTCGGTAACATATCTTACAAGAAAACGTGGCTCAACAATTGACTGTCAGCTAGCAGAACAGATAAATAATAAACGGCAGTACTGGAAAAATGTTCTTGAACGAGTTGTGGCAGCCATAATTACTATGGCAGAGCGTGGTTTACCTTTCATAGGAGATAAGGAAACATTTGGTTCTCCTCACAATGGCAATTTCCTTGGATTACTCGAACTTATAGCAAAATTTGATCCTTTTCTAGCAAGTCATATACAAAATTTAGGAATAAAGGATCAGGTGTCACATCTTATCTTTCTAAAACAATATGTGATGAATTTATCCAAATTATGGCACATAAAGTAAGAGACTCAATCTTGGATGATTTAAGAACTGCAGGGTACTTCAGTTTATCTGTAGATTCCACTCCAGACCGGTCCCATATTGATCAGCTCACTGTTATTGTGAGGTATGTTTCACCAGATGATGGGCTCCCTATTGAACGTTTTCTAACTTTCCTAGAGATGGGTAGCCACACAGGGGAAAGTATGGCTAAGTTGGTGCACAACTACCTTACAAAAGAGTGCAAAATAGATTTTAGTAAGTGTCGAGGCCAGTCATATGATAATGCTGCCAATATGTCTGGCAAATACAAGGGTATGCAAGAAATAATATTGAAGATTAACAAGTATGCTATGTATATTCCATGTGCTGGTCATTCCCTGAATCTTGTTGGTAGAGCAGCAGTAGACTGTTGTTTAGAGGCAGTAAACTCTTTTGGAATTGTTCAAGAAATATATAATTTCTTTTCATCATCTACACATAGATGGGCAGTACTGTTGTCATTCTTCAAAGATGATTCAAAAGTTCCAAAGTCTTTGTCAAAGACTAGATGGGAAGCACATTCAATGGCCACAAGTGCAATACTTGATAGTTATGATGGAATAATTTCTGCATTGCATCAGCTGCATATTGATACTACAGAGAAAGGCGAAACAAGAAATCAAGCCATAAACATTTTGAATAAAATAGAGGAGTTTGAATTTATGGTATTGTTATGTTTGTGGAGTTACTTGCTAGATGAATTTCACAAGAATAGTCAATCACTGCAAGACCCCCAAATTAGTCTAGATGTATGTAGGAAATTGTATGCTTCACTTTCGGATTTTGTTAAAAGTTCCAGGGATCTTTTCGATCATTTTGAAGAAGAAGCAAAGAAAAAATTGCCTGATGTTGATTACAGGAAAAGAAGATATAGAAGAAGGCATATCAATGATGATGAAGATGATGCTTTAGAGAACCTTGAGCCAAGAGACAAGTTCAGAATCAAAACATTTATACCTGTGATGGATGCATTAGAGTCAAGTCTGGCACAGAGGGCCTCAGTATACAATGCTGCTGCAAAAAAGTTTTCATTCTTAACAAAACTAGAAGCTACAGAAGAAGATATTCATGAAGGAGTTAGTGCTTTATGCCAAACATATCCTGAAGATGTGGCCATGAATCTTGTAGGAGAAGTCAAGCATTTTCATCAATATGTTAGACATAGTCAAGCCCATAGTTCAGCGGAACAAGATAGTCTGACACATCAGGATCTGTATAGGGTAATATTTAACGATCGTGTCCAATCAGCATTCCCTAATATAGAAGCAATTTTGAGATTGTTTCTTAGTATGATGGTTGCAAATTGCTCTGGAGAAAGATCTTTTTCTCAGCAGAAGAGGATAAAAAAATTAATTTAGAACAACAATGACTCAAGATAAATTATGTTCCCTCAGCCTCATGTGCATAGAAAGCGACAAACTACGCAGTTTATCATTTGGTGATGTCATCAGTGACTTTGCACTGGCAAAGGCAAGAAAGAAAATATTTTAGTTTAATGAGACAGTATGGAAAACGACTTTCGAAAATCACCCGAGCTTACCGGGAGAACATGATCTGGAATATTTTTGGGAACAAAGTTCAAGGACCAGTTTGAGCGGGAGTGCATTGCTGAATAGCCGCAAGGTCACCTGCTATTGTTGACTAGCAGTTTCTCAGGGAGAGGAGTGCCAAATGTATTGTACACTTTGGGTTCAAGCTGTCAGAGGGACAATGGTGAACTTTAGAGGCAGCATAATTTATGAGTACAGGCGGCATTGGAAGTGACCTTAGATGTCAGAGGGGAACGCTATACTCCAAATTTATGGCGGCGGGAAAGGATGGACCCGACCATGAACCGGAAAAATAATATAGATTTGGGTTAATATGATGCAGAGTATGCAAATTAATCAAGGTACGCGAGGTACGGATTGGAGGACCACGGGGGGTGAGAGAAGCCTGGTCACGTGATTCGAGAAAGGCGCCAACTCAAGAGGTGATATATACGTTGGATCCAGTCAGTTTAGACAGTGTGGAACGAGCAAGAGTGCGGTGGCAACAGGGCCGAGGGCTGGGCGGTCGCCCAGCCCAGGAGGAAGTGTGAGTTTGGAACTCCAGCAATGGTGATGTATATATACCAGGCTGTTTAGTGTCCAGGAAGATGGAGAGGCAGTATTAAAGACGGAAAAGATGCACTATATCACGGTTTCGTCTGGACTGCCGAAGTAAACGTAGGATGGTCAAGGATCTGTGAACCATTTATTCCAGATAGATAAATCTGATGGAGTGGAACGCAAATTCCGAGGATCACAAAATGGCGTGCAAGCCATTTGAGAAGGACTGTTGGCTAAAGAAGAGCACTCAGTAGTTGCAGATGATGGCTAACGTCAGATAGGACAACCACTAGCCAGACTGCGATCGGAACCACACGGGAGACACTGCGATCGGAATCACACATGAGACTAAGATCAATCGGAATCACACAGGAGATTAATGGCAAACATGGTTGGAAAGGTCAAGTGGGATTCACGACAAACGAGAAGTTGAAGAGAACAATCGTATTTCAAATATGAAACCCAGAAGGACAACGGGACGGCAGAAGAAGAATGTAAGTTGACGTAAGACTTAGACCTAATTAGTATAGTTGTATATGATAATCAAGTATCTTAGTTTAGAGAGCTATAGCAAACTACAGTAGGTGAACTTACCGCGTAATCATGAACGACCGACAAATGTCAGGACTGAGTGCAGCGTCCTGCAAAGGGCCCACACCTAACTAGCTAGCTAACTATAATAGCGGTCTAAACAAGGAAGCGTTGACAAACTACAGAGCCTTAACCCGCTAAAAAAGGAACCACGGCCCGACAAGGAGCAGGATTGGATGCGACGTCCTGCGAATGACCTATATTTAAATGGCTGGTCTATGGTGTTGGGAGTCATATTAATCGGTTAGATAAGCAGAGTGTGGATAAACTGTATATGTGCATGTAAACTGAGCAATTAGCCTACAAGATTAATGAGAACTAGGCGAGTGCAACTGCATGTAAATACGCAGAGATGGCAGTATTGCAAGGATATAAACACAGCGACCAAACACAGCAGACGGCAGAAGAAGATAGCAAGGCACTAGCGATCACTAGGTCAACCAGACAATAGGTGAGATCGTCGGCCGGAGACGGGACGGACACAGGAAGGAATGTTGTCTTTTGTTCGCTGGACATAGGTGAAAGGAGGTCACGCTTCTGCTGTTGTGTAGTTAAGTTGGCCTGGCGTGGTACAGGCAACGAGTTCAAATCTTTGGGTAAATGGTTAAATACTTAATGTTGGCTGTAGGCGGCGCGTCGGGAAATAGGCGATAATAATATTAGTTAAACATATGTGTTCACAATAAGGTTCTTAATTTATGTTATGGCTAAGATATACTAATACTAGTATAGATAAAGAAGCGATAGATGTTAAGGACTTTGTAGGTAGTGAAAGACTAAGGTTTATTATTACATAAAACTCACGGGTATTGTTTTATAATGTTTCAGACATTGTCTGGGTAAACTGGAGTTGCCTGGACATACCGGGCATAGCTGAATAAACAGTTACCCGCTGAACAAGTTGGATGGGAGCGAGTTAAATCCCTGGGTATATGGATTGATGGATCAATCTATGGATCAATGGGTATTTGGGCTGAATATATGGACCACTAATAAGCCTACGGAAAGATAGTTACGAAACAAAGGCCGGTGTAATTCCTAGCTTTAGTCTTTTACTTCATGCGGTTAATAGGTGATCATAAGTGGCATCCCCCTAACACCCAGTTGCACAGGCTGTTACACTATCTATCTCTCCCTGGTGAGGTAATGCAGCATCGTATTATTACAGTTCAATATGCATTATGTGTCTGCAATGCATGTACTGATTACTCTTTGCGATTATGTTGTAGATTGTCACTCTGTTACTGTTCAGAAAGAAAATAAATATAGGTTTGAGTTGCCTTTTATTTCGACTTGTCAGTCTGAGATTGTGTAGATTATAGTAGTTTAGAGACTTTGTGAGGTGGGTTGTACATCTCTTCTATAACCTGATGACATACACCACGAGACATTGATGGTGCAATAGTAATTAACTATTGTTCTCACGCGGAAACACGAACCTACATCTTTCGTATCCCTTACTCTCATCCTTTTTCTCCTTCTCTCTTCTCTCTTCATCTTTCCTTATTATCAAAGATAGTGCGTTGTAGGCAGAGTTCGACTGAGGAACGAACCTTTAGGCTTCACACTTATCTTATATCATTTCCCTTATCATTCTTTTCTTTCTCTTCTCTCTCTCCTCCCTTCCTCCTCTCTCTTCTTCCCCTTTCTTTTCTAGCTGTCACATTAATATAATTCCTTAATTCTTATAACATGTTTCAAGAGATTAGATAATAAGCCTTTGTAAATTGTGCCTTTTAAAAGAACTTTTGTTTCTTTTTACCTGAGCTTGCATTTTTAAGTTTGTTATGAATAAAAATGATTTTAAGTTAAAGATTTATTATTTCACTATCAATATACTTCTTAATTGTATTTCAGTTTAACCCTCTAGGTATCCGAAAATCATATTTGTCACTGACATAGAATATCTGGACTTATAAAGAGCCCCATATTTCAAATAGCTTAGGGCCTTATTAAGTCTAAATCCGGCCCTGCGTAGGTATCTGCTTCTCAAGGCTCCTAAATGCGGTTGCTCGCAAAGAATATTTCTACTGCCCTTGTACTTTCAAAAAGTAAAGATAATGTCCTTATAATTTTCCACAAAGTTGTTTTGGATAACTCTATGTTATTGTTCTTTCTGAACCAAACCCTAAGTTTTCTTACAGTCACTGTTTCTTTGGCATCCGGAATTTTTATAATACTGGATAATCCTGGATATAAAATCCTAAATTTTTATAATTTTAGGAGTCTCTGTGGCGAAGTGATCAAGCCTTTTGACTCGGGCTCCAAAGGTCGTGGGTTCGATTCCGGGCCGCATCCTTCGGTTCACGAGTTAACTTTTTCACAGACTTCTGTGGGTCATCGCTAGAGCTGCGGAGTTCATGCTTTGCGCGATGCTTTCCGCGCTGCGGAAAGAGACCGAGCCATATGGGATAGAACCCGGTGCAATGAAGTCGACCCTGTCGAATTTTAAGCGACTTTTTAAAGCATTTTTATAATAGCTCGCCTTATGACATCTTTGTCAAAGCTGTCTACAATAATCTTTCTACCTACCGTTTGGTTATTGCGTGGTGGTTTAATTCCAGATTCTTGCACCCATCGACGAAATTACCGTTTACTCAAACCCAATGCATGCACTGTTCTTTTTTCGGAATTTGTAATAGTATACACAATTTCGCATTCAATCCCATTGAAAAATATTCACACATTTCAATGTTAGCGATAAGTGGTAAGATGTTTAAAGAAAATAAAACATATTAATCAGGTTTCATGAAATAACCCACATTTTGAGACACCTCTGAACAGTCCTAGTTTAAAACAACGCTGGGAGTTGGCGGCATAAGGCCAATCCCGTTAAAATATTCAACATTGAGCGCTGATTGTCTGGCTACGCTGTAATATATTTAAAATTATGAATTTCATCTCAGACTCGTAAATTATATATATACCGCATATAAACAAACTTTGAAATCTGCTGTAAAATCTCCACAACAAAATTGTTTTTTGCTTTGTGGACATAATGATAAGGTTATACACTAAATCTCATAATTTTCCCTCAGTTGGTTACTGAGATATGGATGTTTATATTGAGGCTAACAAATGTGGGCATACTATAGTATGTAACACAATAGCTACTGGTTAGTGATGGGTTTGTGGCGAGCCAGATCAAGCTCAACTGACGATTAAACACTTCCACCATCTTACAGTACAGTCACTTCCAGCTTTATACAGTAGGGTGTAAAAGTAATCAGTTGACATTTTTAAAGATGTCTCTTTGTTTGTTTATACTGGCGCTTTTTATGTTAAGACGATGACAAATAACAAAAAGTGAGGGTTTCACGGTTAATCGAAGTTATATGTATTCCTGCAGTGTCGTTCATGTAGTTGTTTCGGTTTGTGTTTGTTCTTTGTGTGCTAACTACGGTAGGTTTTGGCCGCAACGCCTATTTTGTTATTTGTGATAATGTTCTCATAAATCTGACCGTTTACTTCTCGTCTGTTGGTGATTGTTGAATCGCAGCTGTAAAACCAATGCGCCAGTTATTACTAACAAGAAAACATAGAAAACTCAAGCTACGGTGTGCAACATGGAACGTAAGAACCAAGTGTCCAGGATTGTCCAATGACCTGACGAGTATTGACGATGTGAGTAAAACGGTTGTGGTGGATGCAGAACTCAGTCGTCTGAACATTGAAATTGCTGGCCTGCAAGAGACTCACCTCGCTGAGGAAGGGTCACTCAGGGAAAACTATTACACCTTTGTTTTTAGACGGTAAACGGAAGGAAGTAAACAGACAACATGAAGTGGGCTTTGCAGTGAAGAATTCACTACTGGGAATGATTGAAATTCCAGCTGGCGTAAATGAAAGATTATCCCTGCGCTTGGCAACCACTTGTGGTTTTGCCACCATTATCACTGCATATGCACCGACACTAACTTCCTCTGATGTTGTGAAGGATTCATTCTATGAAGAGTTAGACTGTTATCAAGGCAGTACCAATCTCCGACTACATGTATATACCCGGTGATTTTAATGCTTCGTGTGGGCACGGAATCGAGTTCATGACCAGTATGCATTGGAAAATACAACATCGGTCACATGAATGACAATTGGCAAAGGCTGCTGGAGCATTGCACCAGAAACGACTTATATATTACAAACTCCTCTTATTAAAACAAAAGAGCGGCATAAGGTCATATGGAAACACCCAAGATCCGGCCATTTGCACCAGCTGGACTTCATCATCACATGGTGACAACATCTGAACCAAACATCATTAACTCGAAGTTACCACAGTGCTGATTGTGATTTTATCATGCATAATATAAACTCATGTTTATTACTGTTGTTTGAGTGAGAGAGTCAGTGAGTGTGAATGAGAGACAGAACGAGTGAGCGTGAAAGTGAAAGAATGAGCGGGAGAGTGAATGTGTGTGTGTGTGTGTGTGTGTATGTGTGTGTGTGTGAGAGAGAGAGAGAGAGAGAGAGAGAGGAGAGAGAGAGAAAGAGAGAGAGAGAGAGAGAGAGAGAGAGAGAGAGAGAGAGAGAGAGAGAGAGAGAGAGAGAGAGAGCATCACTATTTTTACGTCACATACATTTTATGTACACATTTTTCTCCATGTTTAACATTTTTATGAGACTGCTCATGACAAGTGTCAGTGTATGTGTGTGAGTAAAGTGTGGGAGTTTTTTCATACTAGTTTCAATACTAACGTGAGACATTTTGTATGTGTCTAGATGTGAGGAAGTGTGACTGTATGTGGAGGATGTGTGTGAGTGTGGGGATAAGTGTGGGTGGGGGTGTGTGGGTGGGGGTATGCGTTTGGATGGGTTGGGGTGTGTGGGTTTTGGTGGGTAGTGATATTTGTGGGTGTTGGTGGGATGTGTGGATGGATGTGTGGGGGTGAAAGTAGGGGTGTTGGAATGGGTGTGGGGGATGTGTGTATGGGTGGAGGATATGTGTATGGGACGGATGCGGGGGATGTGTGTTTATGTGGGTGGAGATGTGTGGATGGTTTGAGGAAGTATGTGTGGGAGGCGGGGTTGTGTGGATAGGGGATTGTGTTGGGTGGATTGGGGATGCAAGGGCGGGTGGGGAGAAGTGTATGGTGTGTGGGTTTGAGATATGTGTGCGGTGTGTTGGTGGGGGATGTGTGAATGATGTGTGGGTGGAGGGTATGTTTGTGGTGGTATGGGTGGAGGATAGTGTGTGGTGTGGGGTATGTGTGTGATGGGTGCGGGGAATGTGCGTATGGGTGGGGTATATGTGTGGGTGAGTAGGGGATTGTGGTGGTTGGGGGAAGTATGCGGGGGTGTGTGGGTGGGAGATGTGTGTGTGTGGATGGGGAATGTGTGGGTGGGGTGTGTGAGTGGCTTAGGGATGTGTAGGTGAGTACGGGAGTTGTATGTATCGGGGTGGGATGTGTGAGTGGGTGGAGGATGTGTGTGGGTAGGGGTATTGTGATCGAGAGATGTTTGGTTGGGGGTGGGTGGGTGGGGTGTGTGAGTGCGTAGTGGAGGATGTATGCGTGAGTGAGTGTGTTTGGTGGACGGGTAGGGAATGCGTGTGTGGGTGGGGAGAGGTGTGTGGTGTGTTGGTTGGGGATATTGTGTGAGTGAGGTATGTGTGTGTGGGTGGGGGATTTTTGTGGTATGTGAGTGGGGGTATGTGGGGTGGATGGGTAAGGGTATCTGTGTGGGTGTGGGTGGGAATATTGTGTGGTATCTGGGTGGGGGATATGTGTGTGGTGTGTAAGTGGGGATGTGTTGGTGAGGGATATGTGTGTGTGTGTGGTGCGTGGGTTGGAAATAGTGCGTGGTAGGGGGTGTATGTGATGTGCGGGTGGGGGATTGCGTGGTGGGGGTTTAGGTTAAGGCATGTGTGGGTGGGTGGAAGATTGTATGTGTGGGTGGTGGGGTGTGTGTGTGTGGATTGGGGATGTATGGGTGGTTAGGGAGGTGGGGGTGGGGGGGGGGGGGGGGTAGGGACATGTCAGTTGGTGGAGGATGTGTGTGTATGGTTTGGGGATGTGTGAGTGAATGTGCGATGTGTGGGTTGGTGGGGGATTGTGTGCATGGGTGGGGAATATGTTGTCGATGGAGATGTGGCTAAGGGATGGGTGGTTTGAGGTGTGGGTGGGGAGAGGATGTGTGGGTTAAGATGTGGATGGGCGTGGGATGTGTGGGTTGGTGGGGGAATGTTTGTGGGTGGCGAGTGTGTTTTGGTTGGGGGATCAGGTGAGGGCAGTGTGTGTGGGTGGGGGATGTGCGGGAGGGGGATGGGTCGGTTGGTGGGGTATGTATGTGTCCCTTGGTGTGCGTGTGTGTGGGTAGGTGAGGGTGTTTATGTGTCCCTTGGTGCGCGTGTGTGTGGGTAGGTGGGGTTGTGTGGGTAGGGTGGTGTATGGATAGGTGGGAGATGGGCTTCATAACATGGTAATTAGCCTTGTTTATGTTTACAACATTCATTTCACAATGTTTATTTTTCTTCCTATGTAATTGTATAATGCTCTTGATGAACGAAAGACGAGTGATTGAAAGGGCCGAATGTAAGACGGGCCTGCGCGCCCAATTTGTGACCCTAATAAAGTTGATTTAAAGTTGATTTGATTTGATTTGATTTGATATTGATCATTCTTTACTTGCTGCAATGGTTAGACTGAGATCAAAGAGAATCTAAACGATTAGACACAAATCTAGACTCAGTATTGATATTATTAACACCCAAGATCCTGATAAGTGCTTTGAGTTCCAACAGCTACTTGAAGACGCTTTCACTGACACATCAGAAAATTGTACAAGTGAAAAGTGGGGTAAACTTAAGGAAACTCTTTATAAAACAGCGGTAAGGGTTTAGGGCAATATGGATCATAAGAGGCGGGATTGCTTTGCGGCACACAGCCAGACACTGCAGTCTTTGATTGATAAAAAGAAAACAGCTCTCTTAAGGAACAGGGAAGGAACAACCAGTAACACTCTCAGTGAGCTAAAGCAAGCTAGGAAGGCTGCTAGGCAGGGTGCAAATCAATATTGGATCAAGTTATGCGAGTACATTCAAAATGCAAGTGATAAGGGAAACGTGAGAAGCATATATGAAGGGATAAAGAAAGCATGTGGTCCAATAGTCAAAAGAAGTGCACCACTGAAAACCTTGAGTGGAGAAATCACCCATAAGAAACAGCAGATAGATAGATGGGTTGAGCACTATTTGGAGCTTTATTCAATACTCAATCGATACCAAACTAGCGGGCAATGCTCTCGACGCCATGGAGGCCCTGCCAACTCTGACCACCTAGACACACTTCCCACCATAACAGAAGTTAAGTGTGCTATTAATGAACTTGTATCTGGCAAGGTTCCAGGTACGGATGGGATTCCAATAGAAGTTATCAGGAGTGGGCAAGACACACTCACTCTACAGAGTTATGCTGGCGAGAAGGACACGTCACACAGGATTTCAAAGATTCAAACATCATAACATTGTACATGAACAAGGGGGATCGGTGTAACTGTAATAACTTTAGGGGTATTTCACTTCTGTGTATTGTTGGGAAAGTATTTTCCAGAATTGTTCTGCGCAGACTTCAAGTCCTGGGAGGTCAAGTCTACCCCGAATCACAGTGTGGCTTCCGACAGAACCGATCTACCATTGATATGATATTCTCATTGCGACAAATGCAAGAAAAATGTCGTGAACAGAATCAACCATGGTTTATTCCATTCATCTACCTCACAAAAGCATTTAATGTGGTCAGGGTCTTTTCAAGGCACTAAAGAAGATTGGCTGCCCTCTAACTCTTCTGTCCATTGTGGAATAGTTCCACGCAGGCATGAAGGGTATAATCAAGTTTGATGGTGCAACTTCAGAAGAGTTTGAAATCAAGAGTGGAGTTAAGCAAGGTTGTGTACTAGCTCCCACCCTCTTTGAAATATACTTTTCACTTCTACTGAAATATGCCTTTCGTGATCAGGATGGTGGTATATACATTCACTAACACTCAGATGGCGGCCTTCACAATGCTCAGAACTTGAGCTCAAGGCCAAAATTAGGACGGTACTGGTCAGAGAGTTGCTGATTGCAGATGATGCTGCAATTACTACCCACTCGGAGGAAGAATTACAATGTCTACTATCTGCATTCTCCAATGCTTGTTCTGAATCTAGTTTAAAATTAGCAAAAAGAAGACACAGATTATGTCGCAAAGTGCACATGGGGTAGCATCGATCTTTGTTGATGACGCCGTTCTGGAGATAGTAGACAATTTTGCATATTTAGGATCAGTAGTAAATAGCAAATTATCCCTAGAGCAGGAAATCAACATCAGAATTGGTAAGGCAGCAACAAAATTAAACAGGTTAACAAAGAGAGTCTGAGAGAAAAGGAAGCTGACTGCCAAAACAAAAGTCCTTAGTACTCTTCTTTATGGCGGTGAAGCCTGGTCAACTTACTCATACCAAGAGAATCATTTAAACAGCTTTCATATGCGGTGCAAACGAAGAATACTTGGTATTTAGTGGCAAGACAAAATCACAAATACTGAAGTATTGGAAAGATCAGTTGTGTGATTGTTTGTTCCATGCTCAGTCTTCGTAGACTTAGATGGATATGACACCTTAGGAGGATGGAGGATGGTAGAATTCCAAAGGACATCTTTTTTTGGTGAATTAGAGATGGGTAAGAGATCTCAGGGTCGGCCTCTACTACGATACAAAGATGTGTGTAAGAGGGACATGATTGATACAGGCATTGATAATTGCACATTGGGAGCAAGTCGCCACCGAACGTGTTGCATGGAGGGCAAATATCAGAAATGGAATAAAGACAAAGACAAAAATGATTGCAGATAAAGCAAACACAGAGCGCGCTGAGGAGTACGATGATCGCTTGAAGATGAAAATCGCCATGTTTTCACATGCATCCTTTCTGAATGAACCTTTACAGCGCGAATTGGTCTGAGCTGTCAGATATTCTACCGCCATGGATTGTAGTTATTATGCTTTTTGAATCACAATGTAACTAAACTATCATCTGTCAAGACGGCAAGGTGTCAATGACAATGAATGAATGTGGGTGATTCATTCATTGCACTCAATCTGTCTACAGGCATAAATCCAACACAGATATCCTCAGTGATGTGAAAATATCCATGGACCTCTACAAACGATACACCGGCTTCTTCCTGGGATTCGATCTTGTGTCACAAGAGGATCCGAATACTCCTCTGTTGGGTTTCATCGATTCACTGCTCTACCCATCAAGGCAGAATCCTCCCGTTTCTCTGCCTTACTATTTCCACGCCGGTGAAACTAGTAAGTTAAATTATTATTTTGTGTTTCTTCTTCTTCTTCTTCTTCTTCTTCTTCTTCTTCTTCTCCTTCTTCTTCTTGCGGTGTCGAGGTGAAGTATAGACAGCGGGAGAATGCCCGTTTATGGGCTTCATGTTCTATACATTGGGGCGGGACTGTAGACTGCGACTGACCGTCACAGGGACTGTTTCAAACAAAGCGATAACGGATTTTCGGACCTTGTGTCCACAGAATGGCAGGGGACTGAGGTGGATTACAACCTGGTGGACGCTCTCCTGCTGAACACCACTCGGATCGGCCACGGGTTTGGGCTGATCAAACACCCCAAGGTGATTGAGCTGGTCAAGTCCAGGGGGGTAGCTGTGGAATTGAATCCTTTGTCTAATCAGGTAACTTCGTCTCAGCTTCTAGCTGGTCTCCCGATACACAAACATTGTGTTGTTATTGTTATTACTATTAATATTATTGGCATTATTATTATTATTATTATTATTATTATTATTATTATTATTAAATTATTATACAATCAAAATTACTATTATTATTGTTGTGTAATAATATTAGTCACACTATTGTTGTTGTTGTTGTTGTTGTTGTTGTTGTTGTTGTTGTTGTTGTTGTTGTTGTTGTTGTTGTTGTTGTTGTTGTTTGTTAAATTATTTTATTATTATTTATAATTATTTTATTAGTAGTAGTATTATTATTTGTAATATTATTGTTTGATATTATTATCATTTTTGCGATTATTGTTATTTTTTTTTTATTAGGTGATGGTGGCGGTGGTGGAAGGGAAGGTGGCTCTATGTTTTCCAACGTCCCGTTTCTTCGTCTTCTTCTTCTTCTTCTTCTTCTTCTTCTTCTTCTTCTTTCTTCTTCTTCTTCTTCTTCTCTCCACGCGCCTTCAGGTCGTTCTCTATTTCTTCTACCTCGTGAATTCCGTACAAAGCCCTCTTTTATTATACCATTCTAGGACCCTCTCGGTGTATGTCCCACTCAGCGCCAGCCTCCCCACTCCCTAACCCTCCGGTTCACCGGCATCTGCCCGATATGCTCCCCATTACCCAACCCTCCAGTTCAGCGACATCTGTCCGTTATGCTCCCCACTCCCTGACCCTCCGGTTCACAACCATATTTGTCCCCACTCCTTAACCCTCAGGTTCACCGACATCTTTCCGTTGTGCACCCCCTTCCCCAACCCTCCGGTTCATTCACCGACATCTTTCCGTTGTGCTCCCTACTCTCTAACCTTCCTGTTCACCGACATCTGCCCATTATTCTCCCCACTTCCTAACCCTCCTGTTCACTGGTATTCGTTCGTTGTGCTCCCCACTTCCTACCCCTCCGGTTATCCGGCATCTGTCGGTTGTGCTCCCCACTCCCTAACCCTCCGGTTCACCGGAATCTGTCCGTTGTGCTCCCCACCCCCTAAACCTCCAGTTCATCGAAATCTTTCTGTCGTGCTCTGCACTCCCTAATCCTTCGGTTCACCGACATTTTTCCGTTGTGCTCCCCACTCCCTAATCATCTGGTTCACCTACATCTTTCCGTTGTGCTCCTCACTTCCTAATCCTCCGGTTCACTGACATGGTTCCATTGTGCTCCCCACTCCCTAATCCTTCGGTTCACTGACATGGTTTCGTTGTGCTCTCCACTCCGTAATCCTCCGGTTCACCGACATCTTTCCGTTGTGCTCCCCCCTCCCTAATCCACCAGTTCACCGACATCTTTCCTTTGTGCTCCCACTCCCTAACCCTCCGGTTCACCGACATCTGTCTGTTGTGCTCCCTCTCCCTAACTCTCCGGTTCACCGACATCTGTCCGTTGTGCTCCCCACTCCCTAACCCTCCGGTTCACCGACATCTGTCCGTTGTGCTACCCATTCCCTAACCCTCCGGTTCACCTGTATTTGTCCTTTCTACAGATCTTTGTCCTTGAGCTTCTGAATCAACACCCCCGGAAAGGTTAACCCGGTCAACAAATGCCCGCAGAAGTCGGATGTGTCGGCCTAACGGCGCAAGAACGCAGCTCTGCTGTAAACAGGCACACCGCAGTCACATCCGGGAAAAAAAAATCCGGATGAACGCAGAAGAAGAAGAATCAACACTGCTGATGGGGGTTCGCACGACCGAATGGATAAGAGCGCTAGTTCTTAAACAACCGGTATGTGGATATCGAGGTAGCGAGTTCAACCCCTACACCGGTCAGCTGGACTGAAATGTTCACTACTCGCCCATGCCCTAGGGGCGTTAATTACAAGTAGCTCTTAAGTCGGATCGCCTGATGGACGCTGGTAATAAGGAAAGCTAATCCACGCTCAAAAATCAGTCCAGTGTTCAAGCGAGAGAACACACAAAACTCTGCTGATGATATTCTCCCATACCAATTTCTCATTCTATCCAGCCTCACTTCTCTGTGTCTGCTTCTGCCTCTTTTTCCTCTGATCCTTCTAGTCAATGTTCTCTATTGTGTTCCTTCTTGATCTCCTTCGTTGACTTTACTATGCGTGTTTTCCTTGTCTTCTATGGGTTAATAATATTGGCATCATTGTTGTTTTCAGCTTTATCGCATACATTAACTCTCATTATATTATTTTATATTTGATTTCATACGTTAATACTCTCACTAAATTAGTTTCTTCCTGATTTTATACGTTAACACTCTTACTAAACGCGTGTCATCAATATTTGATACGTTAACACTCTCATTATACGCCCTTCATCCTTATTTTACGCATTAACACTCATTATACGCGTTTCATTCATAATTTATATGTTAACACTCATTGTACGCCTTTCATCCTTATTTGTTGCGTTAACACTCTCACTATACCCGTTTCATCTTAAACATCAATCCTCATCATCATCATCATCTTCCACTTCTGCTATCAAGCGTCATGGGAAGGAATAATTTGCGTTCCGGCGCCCGATGGGCGGCACTGGATAGTGTCATTCCGCGTGATTGTACAATGTCGTTGATGTCGTCAATCCATTTTCTTCTTGGACGTCCTCTTGGTCTCGTCGCAGATGATCTTTGATGTAAGGCCAGTGATGGTAGTTGCTGATGTTGCATTCTAACGGCATGGCCAAGCCACTTGATCTTCCGTCTTTCAATAAATGTGGCACAAGGTGTTGATCCCACTTCTGTCTGATAACAGCATTTCTTACTCGGTCTCGGATTGTTAAGTTGGCAGCTCTCCTCGGGCATCTCATCTCGCAAGTGTTGATTTTGCGAAAGTGTGATTTGGATGAAGTCCAAGTTTGAGATTGGTAGTATAGGGTTGGTTTAAATATGCTGTTTATTATCTGTCGTTTTGCGGACATGGGTATATTTGGATGTTTCAATATGGGTGATAGTTGATATGTAAGCGCACTAGCTTTTTGACATCTGATTTCGATTTCTCTGTCCAATCAATGCACTCATTAAATGTGTTGTCTCGTTCATCTTATACGTCAATACTCTTACCTATGCTGTATTTCAGTTATTTCATTTATTCATTAACACTCTCACTATTGTGTTTCATTGATATTGTATACGTTGTTTTTTTTTAATAAGTATACGTTACCAGTCTGACTGTATGTGTCTTCTCCTATAAACAATAAATTAAACTATTACTATATGTGACTGTATGTATTTTCTCCTCTAGTGTAGCATTACCTAGGACAATATTTCTTCTCCGTCAAACTGTACATTAAAATCTCTAACTGTACGCCTTTTCTCTTCTAAAATATACATTAACCATTCTTCTTTAATCTCTGACTATACGTGTCTTCTCTGATGTATACCATACACTTTGACTATACTTGACTGCACGTTTCTTCTCTAAACAATATATGAAACTCTCTGTCTATACATGCCGTCTCCCCTAAGCTGTATATTAAACTATCTGACTGTGCATACTTTCTCCAATAAACTATACATTAAACTAGCTGTCACGGGATACTGTGAGTTAATGATTCCCTGATAAACTAGTAAGAGTAATTACAATGTAGGAGGAGGGTTAACAATCGTGTACTTCAGTCTGAGAGGTGGATAAATGAAAGATCATTAACCGACAGATATAAAAATAGGATACAGGTGTTCGCAGAGGTCATTGCCTGACGATCTGATCGGACGGACACGGGAAACGGGGAGATCGCGTTGTAGAAAAATGAACGGAGAAAGGCGATCAACGGGTTCGGACACTTTGGAAACGAGCAACTAGCCACTACGTGATTTCACCGCCTTTTGATGTACAGGATACGTCAAGAGACTGTAACAGTGTAGGTATAATTGGGGTCTATTGGAAAACTCCGATACAGCACGATTGAGCATTGAGACTGAAAGGCGTGGGAGATGCTCAATCGTGACGTATTATGTTGTTATAGGCAGTAAACATCCGATAGCCCAGCTGAGAAGACGCGGCCTGTCGTCTTGAGAATAAAATATAAAACTTTGTACCAACTCGACTCTAGTTACTTCCTTTGTCACTGTTATAGGGAGTAATTAATGGTGCCCTCGACCGAGGATCTGAGGTTGATCTAGGCCGGCCAACAACAAACAACAAAAAACTATCCACTGACGGCATGCTGTAAGAAATATTATGAAGATAATAAATCATGGCCTATCACGCGAAGTACTCAAGAATCAGGAGCCGTGGCTGAACTGAATCATTTACAAGGGGCCTAACCTGGCCGTTGCCTGAACCTTGCCACTTTCAAGATTTAATCAGAAGTCAGAGCTCGTTCAAGGTCAAGTCGTCAATGGCCGTTAACTGAACTTCAGCTTTCAAGGTTTTCCGGAGCCGAGATCTGAACTCTGGAGTTTCAAAAGAAAGGGGCTTCTATTTTAAAGCGCCAGCCACTGAAACATATCAATAACAAGGGGCTTCTCAGGACCGTTGCATGAAACTTATCGTTTTTTTGAGAAGAGCCATCCTGTCCTAAAACTTTGAGAAAACCAGAATTTCAAGCTGAACCTGTCAGACAAAAGAAGAAAAATAAGTCAAGAACTCTTCTAGGCTCAAGTAATAATGGACAAAGCCTTGTAATTTCGTGATTGGTTTTTTTAAACACATAAATATCACTGGGCTTCGGTTAACTGTGATAAATTTTTGGGGCCACGTCATTACTACGACCCCTATCAAGACGCCGATGACGTACTTCACTCAGAATCAAGGAAGGGACCCAACCAGGGGTTGAAATCTATCCAGGCATCCCATGAGACGTGACCCAACCAGGGGTTGAAATCTATCCAGGCATCCCATGAGACGTGACCCAACCAGGAAGAGTATCTGGCAGCTACAAAATTTACCTGAGGGAAGAGAACTCCGCCACCTGAGCTTCTGGACTCCGCCACTTAAACTCGAGACTAGGTTTCACTTGATGCGAACTCTGGTTAGTGGAACTAGATCCGTCAGCTAATAAAAGAAGGTAACTGTGTAACTCCGGTGATGTGCCATAAATTCTTGGTTAGAGCAGAGTCTAAAACATTATTATATTATTAGAAACAGGTATGAGGATTTATAGCGAACTTTTTGGTTTCAAACAGGACTTATTGAAGACAGGGTTTTTCCTCCCTCTACGCTGACAGAATATTGATGCTGATTACAACTTGTGCTCTTTAGGGATTAACCAAGGGAAATTTGTGCGATTCTGGAACTAAATAACTAATGGAACAGTTTATGAACTGGGGAATTATGTGTTGTAAATTAGTAAATTTAGGTGATTCATAAATAAGGTAATTAATTAACCAGATTTTAGAAGCAAATAATTTGAAATTGTGTGTTTTTTTTTGTTCTTTGCTTGCTTTGTTTTACTAATTTTTTCAGCGTGACGGAACAGAACACCTGAGCACAAATTTAGAAGTTAAATTAAGAAATTACAAAAATGAAATTGGTTACTTGTATAAATATTTCAGCTTGGAAGACTCAGCACAGCACATGTTTCAGCTGAACTCAGGATAAGTTTTTTTCTCAGATACTAAAGAAGTATACAGAACAATATTGTTTCAGCTGGATAGATATTTCAAAGGAACTGAATATGAATTTCTTGTGCGGGGAGTTACAACGGGTTAGCACATGGTTAGGAGAATTAAAGATGTCAATTACGGAGGTAGAGAGTTTTCTGAAAACGTTGAAGAACAAAACAACTAGACAGGACCCTTATAGAATTATGGTAGACAGTAATAGAGTAGGAAAGAATAACAGGAGACAGCCATTGCTTAATAAAGACAGAAGACAATATGGTTATGACGAACCAAGGCCTGATGTATATAGAATAAAAGACAGTGAGAACAGACGAAATAGTGAAAGGTTGGATTGGTATAGTAGTTATAAAAACAAAAATGGGCGTGAGAGAAACTTTTCAAGGAAATCATGGAACTGGCCCTCTCACAGTGCAACTGCTAGAAAAAGACGTGACGACTGGTTGGAGCAAAGACAAAGACAATATCTTAACTCAGGTGTAAGAGACAGAGTTGAACCAGTAAGTAAAATACAGACTAGTCCTAAAATGGTTGCGAATGTGACTAGTAGACAGGAAAAGAAGAAGACGATATTAGTAAAGAAAAGAAACCGAGAGACACAGACGCAGACAAGTAATACGGTAGAAAGTAGTACGCAGACTCAGGTACATCCAGTCAGCAAGATGACAAAGGGAACTCAAACTGATTTCATAGAGAATCAGTCAAAACCTACTCATTTGACTAAGAGAGACAGGGTTGAAGTTGGGAAAGATGGACAGACAAGGACCAAAGACGAAAGGAAGTCAATGAAGAAAAGTGTTAGTATGGTTGTAAATAGAGGTAGTACCATGTCAACTTCTTCAGCTATAGACAAGAAACTAATTCCCATATGGTGTAGGAATATTAGCTGTCAAAGTTCAGGCTACGGAGAAGATATTCCCACAGCTGAATATTATAGTGATGCTGAATCAGATATTATTACCGATGATTCGGAGAATGAGAGTGTTACACTACGGACAGGTCCTGAATCAAGGCGTGATGTTCCCTCATATGGAATAGTGACTGGTGGACAGACGGACAGAGTTTTGGGTAGTGACTCTTTAAAACAAAATACGGGTTTATATGACAAGACAGTAGGGAAGGCTAAGGGACGAAGACCGAGAAAGAGAAAGAAAGCCAGACGTTTTAAAGATGACTATGAGAATAAGGCCGACGTGTTTGCAGTAAATTATAACGACTCTGATGTGGGAACTATTATTAGTGTATCATCTGAAGACGAGATGGGAAGGTATAAACGTTACGTAAGATACACAGGAAACAGTGAGCAGACTGACGTAAATAAAGGAAATAGAAAGAATAGGGGTAGACGGTTAGCGGGAGCTTATTCAACGACAGAAAGTGATATAAGAAAAATAGAAGACCTTAGGACCTTAAGACCTGAATACTTTAACAGGTTGACAACAGATAGTGAAGATGATATTATAACTGAAAGACGGGTGAATGTATTGAAAGACAGTGAAGTGTTTTGTTTAGACACACTCTATAACAGTTAAAGTTCCTTGCGTGAAGAAAAAAAAAATGAAATAGTTTTAGCTTAGGAGTATGAGCTGTCTAAAATAGACAGATGAAATTTTTGGAGTAGCATGGTACAAGGTAGGTGATAGTGGTGTTGAAGATAAGGAAGTACGGCAAATGATATTCCACGTGGATTACGTAATACAGGATATCATATCTTCTGTTTGGTTAAAATGTAGGGAGAGTACATTAAGTAAAATAGGGTGGATTCAGCACTTAATAGACAGAATTAATAGAGGGTGAGAGATAAATTAAGTATGAGTGTTCGTATTAGAAGTAGGTAGACTCAGAGCTATGACATGTTGTCCGAGATAGTTTTGCTTGTTGGTTAGAGAAGAAAGAATAGTATTGTTGACAGGTAAACCGAGAGTGTCTGGTGAGGAGATATGGATCGAGGTGGTACTGAGTGTCCTGTGTGTAAAATAGCCAGTTGAACGTAAGAATAAAAGTAATAGAAGGTAGAAGTGAATGCTTGAAAAATACGAGTTACGTCGTGCTTGCGGAGAAAGAAGAAACTTGTTGTGTCTGGAGAAGTGTAGAATAATAGTTACGAGATTTGTGACATGTTGGAATAAAGTTTGTTTTGAAGAGACAGTAGATAGGGTTGAAAGCAATATCAGTTGTGAGAGGTAGTGTATAGGGTCTGACCTTCGTATAGGAGTGAGTGATTAGGTAAAGTAGAGATATAAGAAAGCAGTGAATTGAGAAAGTCCTCTGGAATAATTCGTTTGGTTGTGCGTTGCTCATACGTAAATAGAACTGTAGTCAGACAGGTGTTCGGCGTGATGAAAGAAGTAGGAGAGAGGTGTGATGAAGTCGCCTAAGTGAAATACGTAGATAGAATGTAAGAGTAGCGTTAATATGTCTTGTGTCAATGTGTGTAGAGGTAATCAATACGTGTATTGAATGGTTACTAGAATGTTGAGGTGGAGTCTAAAGTATTTTGTTGTAGTAATAGTATGGAGACGTTAGGTTGTCGCGATACGAGAGTAGGCGTGAGATGAGAGCAAGCTTGTGTATCGTTGTCCGTGTGAATATGAGAAGAGCGGTTGATAAGTAACGTTGATAAGTCGTGGAACATAAAGCATGCGAAAGTCGAGAGATAGAAAGAAAATTGTAATGTCTTTTCGTAGAATATCTGAACTTGGAAGGAAATTATGGAAGTTATATGCTGAATTAACATTATGAATGTTTAGTATTCTGGACAGGAAAATGGCGAAGCAGGAGTGCCTAAGACTGAGAAACGAGGAAAGAGAGGTCTGCTGTTGGTTATAAGTGGCGTAGCTTGAAATTCTGAAAGACTTCCGAGAAATAACAAGAAGAATGAAAGATGCAGAGGTAAACATGGTTAGTTAAATGAGTGTTGGAGAACGTGTTCTGAAGAAGGTGACCGGGTTGATTGTCGTCACGATGCAAGAATGATAGGTGAGATTTGAGGATAGCTTAAAGTAGTGCTGGTGAGACGTTGAGAGTACTGATGCAGTAGAATGAAATATTAATTGCGTCGGGTGGACGAGAAGGTGGAAATAGAGTTAGTTGTTTTGGTGAGAGGTCTATAGTAAATAGACAAAGTTTTGTTGGATGTAGGAGGGTGGAGATACTGTGGTTGATTGGGAAGTGGTGGTGATGGTTAGTACAAAGCCATAGAAGACAGTTGGTATGCCGAGCCACAGGTTAATTGATAAATAGTGACGGCTGGTACATTGAGATGATACTGTAGTTTACAGTGCTTGCTTATGAGGATATTTTGGATGTTATGATGTATTAGGAGTTAGGATGGAAAAAGATACAAAAATTTGGAGGGGAGATAATCAATGTTTGACTTCCAGGAAAAGGAACGGTCACTCGTTGAGTAATGGTTTTGGTTGAAGGGAACAAGTATAGTTCCGCATTAGGATAATCTGTAGATAACAGAGAGATATTTGTATATATGTATATAAGTATTTTGGCATTTATGCTTGGTATGGAGTTGTTTTGTTATACATAACTTGGCTAAATAGATAGGTGTTACATTGGTTAGAAAAGGAGGCCACCTTAAGTGGTTAGTTCTAAGTGAATTATATTTTTTTGAAAACCTTCTCTTTAGCGAGAAGACAGTTGTATTTATTGAAATTGAGATTTCAATGCCTCATATGTAAAATTTTGTTTTGCTTGATTTGGTCTTGAAAAATGATTGTTGTTGTTTGATTAATTGATTTAGAATAGGGTTATTGTGTGTTTAGACTTTTATGTGTAAACTGCTGGTCCGTAAAAGAGACCAGTAGTAGTAGGTAAAAATAGATTAGGATGTATGTTGTATTATTTTAATCATCGTCACCATCATCATCACTATCATCATCATACTTTTAGTTGAGTTGCGGGGACACATAAATGATTGTTACAAAAATTTGGGGGGAGATTTGATGTCCTGTTGTGATTTTATTTCACTGTTTTGTGTGTTAAATAGTAGTTAATTAAGTTATGTTACAAGGTTTTCGTCTAGAATAAAGACAATACAGGGGACTTTAATTATGACCCTTCGTTCAGTAAAGAGTTAATAAAACTACGGAGAACTAATAGAGAGACACATTCTCTTTGTGAAGAAGAAGTTCATTTTGATGCTGTGATTATCAGCGTAGAAAGGTTAAAGTTATTTTAGTAGATATGCCCATAAGAAATGGACATTAAGAGAGAACCTGAGGTATTGGAGAAGATTAGTTATACGAGGTAATGAGGTTATATGAGGTGTTGTGTTGGAGGAGGTCTTAAGGGATAATAGACCTTTTTAATTGTGTCTTCGGGATGTGTTTTGTGGTTTACATTAATATATGAGGTTGAGGTTGAGTAGTAGTGTCTGTATATAGACAATGGGATGTGGATAATGTTTTTGATGCTGTAGATAGCAGCGTAAGCGTTTACCATAATGAGTGGTAAAGGGATGTGATTTAGTTTGAGTGTGGTTTTCAGACTTTATTACATAAAGTCTCAAATGACATAGGAGGGTAAAGGAGTATGGTTTGGAAAAGGGGTGTAATGTAGCTGAATCTGATTTTTGTGTGGAAGAGTTCTACTGCTTCTTTTAAATACCGGTGGCCACCGATTCTTTATCTTCCTATCGTATGAAAGTGATTTCAGGTTAGTTGAAAGTGGGGAATTAGTAGTATTGGTGATAAGAATAAGGAGTTGGTGTCAGAGTTTGAAGTGGAAAGCGGATTGCTTATTGAAGTGGAGAAGGAGTATTTAAGAAAACGTGTTATGGTGTTATGATGTATTATAAACTGAATTTGAAATGTTATATGTAAATATGTTATGTTTGGTTGAAGGACCAAGAACGAAGAAGAAGTGGGTTGATTATAAAATGTTGGGGAAATAAAAAGGAAAGAAGGACTGGTTGGATACCGTGGTATTATATAAATAAAAAGCGAAGAAGAAGTATATGGGGAGGTTGTAGACAGACCATAGCACTGGGAGAAGAGTAAAAGATGTATTGGCGAAGGTTAAAAGACAAGTAGGGAATAGAGTATGGGGATTAGGAGTAAAGATTTTTCCTTTAAAAGGAAAATTCTTTAAATAACATGGGGAGGTGTAACAGTGTAGGTATAATTGGGGTCTATTGGAAAACTCCGATACAGCACGATTGAGCATTGAGACTGAAAGGCGTGGGAGATGCTCAATCGTGACGTATTATGTTGTTATAGGCAGTAAACATCCGATAGCCCAGCTGAGAAGACGCGGCCTGTCGTCTTGAGAATAAAATATAAAACTTTGTACCAACTCGACTCTAGTTACTTCCTTTGTCACTGTTATAAGACGAGTGTTGAGGTATGAACATCAAACAATAACGGAAGAACGGGAGGCCCACTATAAATAGTAGAAACTGGGTTTTCTGTTTTAGTATGTGTTCCCAAACTGGGCAGAAATCTCTATGCCTCCTGTAGGTGGAAAGAAATACACATCCCTGATTGTTGAACGAAGATGGGATATTAGTGTGTTATTCGCTAGTGTATTTCAATTCAGGGAGTCCGATAGAGTATATAAGGTTCCAATTCTCATACTGACATATCAGAGAAGATAGACACATACGTCTTGTGTACAGAAAAAGCTTTGTTGATAAACTCAAGGCATTTCATTTGGGGGGAGAGCAAATACCTCAATAAACCAAGGAAGAACATAGACAGGGTCAAATAGGGAGACGAAATAAAATATAGCCTTAAATGAACTTTGAAAAAGAAGCAAAGGATATCCAGATAACCAAAGTAACAATGAAAAAGGAAGATAATCTTGCGGAAAGCAAAGCCAAATAAAACTACATACGTTTACACTGTAGACTCATAGGGAAGAAACAATAGACAAGTCAGAACATTACTAGTCGATAGAGACAATATGCTGGACTGGGGTGATGTGGTTTTTTCCGGTGTTGGATTATTAACTTTGTGAAGCAGACTCTGGCGAAGTCATAGACTTACTGGAATATTGTTACTTTACGGTGATCCAGTGGAACAGTTTTTTTTTTCGTTCAATAACGGATTTACCTCCGGACTCAAGCATATGGAACATCCAGGGTGAGACCTGTCCTGTTATATGTTTGCTGTCATGTGATTTGGCCGTGAAACTGGGCGAGAGGTGATACAGAGACTAGACATTCTGAGTTCATTCCTGCACCCACAATAGAAGATAATACCATCTACATATACACAGTCCATCCATACACCAGACATAGTTTTATTTTGTTTAATAAATATGTTATTAATTGTTGAACGAAACTGTTGTCGGAGTATGTGATGAACGAATAAGAGAGAGCGAGAGAGAAAGGGATAGATATATGGAAGGGAAGACAGAAGGGAGGAGTGTAGACAGAAGTCAGTCAAGAATCCCAAGGAAGAAGAAGTAATAAGGTGTGCTTGTTCATTCCACGTTCCTCCCGGGACGACAAGCTACATTAAATGGTGGAGCATAGCGGTGTAGCAGCCAATGCTTAGTGGTACCATCCCTAGCGAGGTAAACCAAATCAAATCAAACTTTATTAGGGTCACAAATTGGGCGCGCAGGCCCGTCTTACATTCGGCCCTTCCAATCACTCGTCTTTCGTTCATCATGAGCATTATGCATTTACATAGGAAGAAAAATAAACATTGTGAAATGAATGTTATAAACATAAACAAGGCTAATTACCATGTTATGAGGCCCATCTCCCACCTATCCATACATCACTCCACCCACACAACACCCCCACCTACCCACACACACGCGCACTAAGGGACACATACACACCCCCACCTACCCACACACACACACACCAAGGGACACATACATACCCCACCAACCGACCCATCCCCCTCCCGCACATCCCCCACCCACTCACACACTGCCCTCACCTGATCCCCCAACCAAAACACACTCGCCACCCACAAACATTCCCCCACCAACCCACACATCCCACGCCCATCCACATACACATCCTAACCCACACATCCTCTCCCCACCCACACCTCAAACCACCTATCCCCCAGCCACATCTCCATCGACAACATAATCCCCACCCTCGCACACAATCCCCCACCAACCCACACATCGCACATCCACTCACACATCCCAAAACCATACACACACATCCCCACCAACTGACATGTCCCTACCCCCCCCCCCACACACACACACACACATCTCCCTAACCACCCATACATACCCAATCCACTCTCACACACACCACCACCCACACATACAACTTCCACCCACCCACACATGCCATAACCTAATCCCCCACCACACAATCCCCCACCCGCACATCACAAATTTCACGAGGTGAAAAAATCACGAGGTACCTGCATATAGGTACATTAAAAGGTAACTGCATAGCAGGGTACATGCATATTGATACCTACATATTGGGATATACCTGTAAGTATAGATAATGATGACTTGTAATGGAAGCCTGTCCAGGGGATATATGGTGCCAGTACTTTAATGTTGTGGACCGTACAGTGAGAAAGATCCAGACAGGATAATTGTGGATAGGTGTTCAATCACAGTACTTACCTGTTCACACTTTCACACGTCTACATAAGTCTTTATCCTATATCTTCTCGTGAGGTTGTGAGAGTAGTTGTGGGGTACTGTGTGATGTCATATATAACATATAGATATTAACATATATATATTTAAGTGAGATAAGTAGTACGTACTTACTGCCTTAGGGTCTCTTTACCAAACCTGAGGACTTATCTTCTTTTAATATGGCCACTCCTAAACTAAGCACAGCAGAACTTAGGGCCAACGGGGAAGAAATTGGGTTATCTGGTTCGGCCCTAACGGATTACGTACAGGAGAGAGAGAGGGGGAAATTCGTCAAGCAGAACGAGAAGATCGAAAAGCCCAGTTAGAAGCAGAAGAAGCCACAAAGATCAGAGAACATGAATACCGCATGAAAGAGTTAGAACTCAAAACACAAACTAAGGGAGAGATAGATGGCGCGGAAGGCGGATCATCGTTACATGGTTCAACCAACATGAGAAGATCTAGCTACCATGCAATGAAGTTTCCCTTAGCTGTTTATGATGAGTCTAAAGAAAAATTTGACAACTTTGCGAATCGCTTTGAGGCAATGGCAGTTGCTATGGGACTGGATAGAAGCAGATGGGCTCTTAAATTATCCCAGGCCTTACGAGGTTCAGGATACGAGGTCTACACACGCCTACCACCAGGACATGAAAATCATTACGAGGAATTAAAAGCCGCTTTGATGAAGCATTATGAAGTCACAGCACAAACGTATCGGAAGAAGTTTAGATCGTCTAGACGAGAGCCGGGAGAGCTATTCGCCGCATACAGTCTGAGGCTGAAATCATATCTCCAGAAATGGATGGACTTGGCAGAGTTCAAGCGGGACTATGAGAGTTTGGAAGAGCTAATGGTGGTCGACCAGATGCGACAGCAAATGTCAGAACCACTGAAGACATTTTTAGGAGAACAAGGGGCGGAACGGCTGGATGTTGTGAATAAGCTAGCGGAAAGATTCGTAGAAGTGCATGGGGAAGCTAAAGAAACCCATATACCCACCACCAAAGGTCAGGAGAAACAAGAGAAAAGAAACCTAAGAACTGGGAAGGAGAAAAAGTGGAACCTTATATAAAGCACACAGAGGAGAGTTCAGAGTAAGGTGAAGGAAGGAAACCAGAATACCTCGAATTCTCCAGCTAAACGACCGTGGTCCGAGGAAGTGGTGTTCAATCTGCAAGGTGCCCTCTCATAACACCAAGGACTGCAGATTCGAAACCGAAAAGTTATCACTTCGCCGCATGCCAAGTGATTCATCGGAAGGTGATCACAGATAAGGCTGAGATCGGGGAAGAAACGCTGAACAAAGAAAGCACACGGAAAGTTTGGAAGGGAAAATGGTGCACACATTGCAGATCGAAAACACAAATACGGTGGACTGCAGATGCAAGGAAAAGGTCGAGGAGATGAAAGACACTCAGGACCAAGAGAGACCACCTGTGGTTGAACTGATTGAAGTCAATGGCCAGCAGGTGGCTTGTCTCTACGATTCAGGTTTGGATGGGGAAGCTGTGATAGACGCCAGCCTGGTAAGCCCAGACCAACTTACAGGGGAGACCATAGAAATACAGCCGGCAATGAGGAGTGCTGTTACCATGACGCTGCCAATCGCCAAGGTGGAGATTAAATCCAGGTACGTCACGGGCATTATTCCAGCTGCTGTATTATCTGACTCCTTATTTCCCATGATCATTGGCACGAAATATGTCTTTTTGGGGATGCCCAAACAGCCAGCCCACAAGGGAGCAGTAGCCAGCGGATCTCAAGGGAAGGAAAAAGAGGCAGAGACACTATGCGACAACTCGGTGCTAGGAGAATTGCATACTGCCCAGAGGAAGGATACTACGTTGCGTCCTTGCTACAGGAAGCTGCAAAGAAGTGTTGAGCCACCAGAACGGGGACAGTACTTTCTGAAGAATCGACTACTCTATCGGAGAGCTGGGAGGGGAGACAACCTGCACGAGCAGTGGGTGGTTCCAGAGACCCACCGTCCTCACATTCTTCAGAGTGGACACATCATAGGCGAGAATCGACATATGGGTGTCAGAGAGACCTTGCAGCACATTTCCGGCCATTATTGCTGGCCAGGAATGACCGGTGATGTACGCCGGTGGGTGAAGTCTTGTTCAGAGTGCCAGAAAGCACCACCCAACAAGCTGGACTAAGAGGAAAATAGCTCTTAAAGTGGAAGACTACAGTGGAAGTGTGGGGTCCAGCAGAGACCAATATACTCCAAGTAGGATGGAAAGGACCTTATCCTGTGGAAAGGGTTGTGTCCAAGAATACCTACGGAATCCGGATCGGGGGAGAAAGGAAAAATCTCCCTAGGCATCTCATTCGAAAATATGAGGAGAGATCCGAGAGTAAAGCTTCGCACCTTATGGGGATGGCAGTCATTGGAAAAGAGGATACAAGTCCAGACGAAGACCAGAGATCGCCAGTACTACCTAGGAGGGCATATGGGAAAG
Organism: Cepaea nemoralis; assembly: GCA_014155875.1. Taxonomy (NCBI): domain Eukaryota; kingdom Metazoa; phylum Mollusca; class Gastropoda; order Stylommatophora; family Helicidae; genus Cepaea; species Cepaea nemoralis. The sequence goes on from JACEFZ010021012.1 coordinate 64,540, forward strand.
TACGTGATAGGTCAGATTTACCTAACGAAGGAAGGAGGGAAATCACACGTCAGGGAAAGGACAAGAGGGAAACCTTCACTAGTAACCAAGTTCAGAAGGGGTGGGTAACGTCGGGAAAGACGCGGGATACCCAGGACTCCAACCGAAGATTGGCTGACCAGATCCAATATCGCCCAAGATGGTCCTGGAAGCCCAAGTCCGGGAGGTTTGGGAAAGACGACTCGGTCCAACGAGGACGAGGAGGAACATCCCCAGAGGCAAAGCCGGGGGAAACCAAGAGAATATGGAAACAGTGTTACAGTAAGGATGGGACGATCAGTCTGTATTGTGAGCCATCGCTTACTCCAGTCGAAAGGAGGTCGACTGAACGTACCTGGGCGATGTGCCAACACTAATGGTGATCATGAGTAGTATGGTAGGCTGTCCATGAGGTTGCCTACTGGATGAGGTGCAGATCCTTGTGAGAATCCAGACATATCATCAACACTTAATGTTCATAGCTACTTCACAGAAGCTCAACGCAAGGTTGATGAGATGGTCGTTGTTACTACAACCGTACAACTTCACAGTGGAATACATCCCTGGTAAGGAGAATGTAGGAGCGGATTTCCTATCTAGACATCCAACTCCAGAGGAAGAGGAATAGGTTGGAGGATCATAGGAATCAAACCTACAGTGAGGAAGAGTCGACGCGGTCAACTCTCTTAAGAGGGGGCCTATGTCACGGGATACTGTGAGTTAATGATTCCCTGATAAACTAGTAAGAGTAATTACAATGTAGGAGGAGGGTTAATAATCGTGTACTTCAGTCTGAGAGGAGGATAAATTAAAGATCATTGACCGACGGATATAAAAATAGGATACAGGTGTTCGCAGAGGTCATTGCCTGACGATCTGATCGGACGGACACGGGAAACGGGGAGATCGCGTTGTGGAAAAATGAACGGAGAAAGGCGATCAACGGGTTCGGACACTTTGAAGTATTAGCGTAAGGGGAACCCAGGGAAACGAGCAACTAGCCACTACGTGATTTCACCGCCTTTTGATGTACAGGATACGTCAAGAGACGAGTGTTGAGGTATGAACATCAAACAATAACGGAAGAACGGGAGGCCCAATATAAATAGTAGAAACTGGGTTTTCTGTTTTAGTATGTGTTCCCAAACTGGGCAGAAATCTCTATGCCTCCTGTAGGTGGAAAGAAATACACATCCCTGATTGTTGAACGAAGATGGGATATTAGTGTGTTATTCGCTAGTGTATTTCAATTCAGGGAGTCCGATAGAGTATATAAGGTTCCAATTCTCATCCTGACATATCAGAGAAGATAGACACATACGTCTTGTGTACAGAAAAAGCTTTGTTGATAAACTCAAGGCATTTCATTTGGGGGGAGATCAAATACCTCAATAAACCAAGGAAGAACATAGACAGGGTCAAATAGGGAGACGAAATAAAATATAGCCTTAAATGAACTTTGAAAAAGAAGCAAAGGATATCCAGATAACCAAAGTAACAATGAAAAAGGAAGATAATCTTGCGGAAAGCAAAGCCAAATAAAACTACATACGTTTACACTGTAGACTCATAGTGAAGAAACAATAGACAAGTCAGAACATTGCTAGTCGATAGAGACAATATGCTGGACTGTGGTGATGTGGTTTTTTCCGGTGTTGGATTATTAACTTTGTGAAGCAGACTCTGGCGAAGTCATAGACTTACTGGAATATTGTTACTTTACGGTGATCCAGTGGAACAGTTTTTTTCCGTTCAATAACGGATTTACCTCCGGACTCAAGCTTACGGAACATCCAGGGTGAGACCTGTCCTGTTATATGTTTGCTGTCATGTGATTTGGCCGTGAAACTGGGCGAGAGGTGATACAGAGACTAGACATTCTGAGTTCATTCCTGCACCCACAATAGAAGATAATACCATCTACATATACACAGTCCATCCATACACCAGACATAGTTTAATTTTTTTAATAAATATTTTATTAATTGTTGAAAGAAACTGTTGTCGGAGTATGTGATGAAGGAATAAGAGAGAGAGAGAGAGAAAGGGATAGATGTATGGAAGGGAAGACAGAAGGGAGGAGTGTAGACAGAAGTCAGTCAAGAATCCCAAGGAAGAAGAAGTAATAAGGTGTGCTTGTTCATTCCAGGTTCCTCCCGGGACGACAAGCTACACTAGCTGACTGTATATACCTTCTTCAATAAACTATACATTAAACTATATGCCTTTACGTACATTTTCCAATAAATTATACATTAAATTATATGCTGTAAATACTTTGTCCTAAAACTATACACTAAACTTTTTAATCGTGTGAGTTCTCCTGTAAACTATACTATTACATTTACCTGAATGTATGTGTTTTCCTATAAACTATACACTCAAATCTTTAACCGCGTGAGTTATCCTGTAAAACTATACATTAAATTCCCTGACTGTATGTAGTTCTCCTATAAACTAATCATTAACTCGGACTATACGTTTTCCTAATCAGTTGCTGGGCTTGGTTAAAGACTTACGAAACCACGCTGCCGCCCCATTACTGGCCCAGAACGTGCCAGTGGTCATCAGCTCCGACGACCCAGGCACATGGGAAGCCTTGCCCATGTCCCACGACCTGTATATTGCCTTCATGGACCTGGTGGGAGAAGATGCTGGTCTGGACGTTCTCAAACAGCTGGTCTGGAATTCTATACAGTAGGTCCAATTTATATTCTCTTCGCTGTATCAATCAGTCAATGTCCAGTTTATGGTTTCCTCTCTTTATCAATTAGTCAATGTCCATTTTATATTTTCCTCTCCTTATGAATCAATTTGTCTTATTATTATTATTATTATTATTATTATTATTATTATTATTATTATTATTATTACTTTTATTAGTTCTTCTTCTTCTTCTTCTTCTTCTTCTTCTTCTTATTCTTCTTACAACTTACTACTACTACTTACTTACTACTACTACTACTACTTACTTACTTACTTATTACTACTACTACTACTACTACTACTACTACACTACTACTACTACTACTACTACTACTACTACTACTACTACTACTACTACTACTACTACTACTACTTCTTCTTCTTCTTCTTCTTCTTCCTCATCTTCTTCTTATTCTTATTCGCCCCGTTAGACTCTCAGTGGAGAATAGTTCCACAAGCACGCAAGCTTTCTCGGCCAGTTCATGGGTGGTACGTCACTCTCAAACCGAAGAAGCTGTTTTATTTATGTTGTGTGAATTCTGCAGTATGTACCCGACGGGATGCAGCCATATATGTCAGGCAATAAATCGTGCAATCTATTGTTTGTGTCTTTGTTATTCAAATTCACTACGGGAAAACATTATATTATATGGCTATTAAACATACTCAAGGAAGGTGTAATGCACCAATAACATTAGATATGCAGATACAGTATTGATTGCAGAAAATGCACAGTATCTGCAACATTTAGTAGATGCTGTTATTGTACACAGTGAACATCTAGGGTTAGAATTAAATTGTAAGACACAGATTATGGTCGTCACTAGGAAGAAAGAAATACCACAATGTAATATACGGGTAAATGGGAATATTCTTAAACAAGTGAATCGGTACAATTATTTAGGTACAGTCATAACATCTGATGGGAGATGCCTTGAAGAGATTAGAACAAGAATCGCCATGGCGAAGGCAGACTTTTGCAAGATGAAAAACATACTGACCAATAAAAAGATGTCATTTGCAAAGAGAAAAAGAGTGTTGAGGTGCTACATAGAACCTGTGCTTTTGTATGGATGTGAAGCGTGGACAATGAGCAGACAAGATGAAAAACATCTGATGGCTGTGAAAATGTGGTATCTGAGAAGAATAAAAAGAATATCATGGATAGACAGAAAAACCAATGACCAAGTCCTACAAGAAACAAATTGAGAACCGTAAACTGATTAGAGAAATTAGACGTAGACAGTCAAATTTTTTTGGTCAGGTTATGACAAGAAATAAATTGGAGAACTTGGTGATAACTGGCAAGATCGAGGGAAGGGGAACAAGGGGAGGGCAGAGAAGTAAATACCTATGTGGCTTGGTCACGTTGTATGGTCGAGACAAGAACACTAAGCTGATCCACGACTCTGGCGATCGTGTGAGAATGCAAAACATGTCAGCCAACACTTACCGGCATGGCAACATGATGATGATAATAGCCATGTTAAAGATTGCCTTAGTGAGTCATGTATTATTGATTTTTTTTCATCCGTTTTAATGCATATTATTCTGTTGTTGTCTAAGATTAACTTCATTAGTGGTGTATGAATGAAATAACGTTTGAGAGGAAAGAGCGAAGAAGGGCAGAATGTCAGACGAGCAGGCTTGCCCGATTCTTAACTCTTTGAAAATAAAGTTTGTTCGTTCGTTCGAGGTTATGTCCCCTAATAGTGTTTCTTCTCAAATCATCTAACTTTCTAAACATATTTTTACTGTGTAGGGAAGAAAGCTATGGATATATTAAACACCCCTGTCCCATTCCTCTCTTAATAGTCTGATATTGACCAACTTCGTTATCAATCTTTATGGTAGCTTGTTGTTTCCAATATATGTTTGCTTTTTTACACGTCTAAGGTCTTTCCCATCAATTTGTAGATCTGCAAGCATCTTTATCATGTTGACATGTCTCACTTTATCGAAAGCCTTTGTGTAGTCAATGAAGCAAAGATATAGGTCTATGTTTACTTCTTCAACAACTGTATATCAATTAATGCGTGTGCTGACTCCCCTCCATGTCATCACACATAAGTGAAGAATATTCTCTCTGTGTCCTCATCTATCCCTCTTTCCGCTAATCTTTCCAGTCGTCACAATATATTCCAGTTTTTGTCTTCTCATCTTGTGACCACACAATAATGACTGCCTCTTTCTGATGTTTGTGATCACTTGTCTTCCTCATAGGCAAAATACAAATTTTTACCGATTTCAATTACCAATACCAATTTCAAAAATACCAAATTTTTTTTTTTTTTTTTGGCCTATGGACAAGGAGGAGGTGGTCATGCGCTTGTGGGACCAGGTGGAGAAGGCGGTGGAACAGATTGATAACCCATATGTGGAAAGAATGAGATTGCGGGGGATCGGCAGGGGTTCTGAAAGAATCTCAAAACTGAGAGAGAAGACCAGGAGAACTTTTAATAAGATAATGGTGGGAACGATTAGTAGTATGACTCTTCGCTGGCTGTTGAACGAGTGGACGGAGAACGTATGGGAATGTCCTGAGTGTTGAGATTGTCATAATCTCCCCACCAGTTCTGCCACGTCTTCATCATCGACGCCTGGCAATTACGCCAGGTACGCCTGTGAGCGACACTAACTCTGCCGTGACAGGAACTGGTCAGTCGGTGCAGCGCGTGGTACACGAAGTCCACACAGGGAGACAACCTCGACTAACGAGGACTCACGGCGGTTAGAAGCCAGACGGCGTCGGACGGTGGTACTGGACGGACGGTTCGAATGTATGCTCGTATGGCTTGTATGTGTGAACGCGAAGAGAGAGAACGCCTGTTTGAGTGTAGAAGACTGTGCGCCTGATACGGAGTATTGTAAGTTGTGTATTGATCTATTGTATATATATATTGATTGTGTAATGGCATCGCTATTGTAATTGCGCGATGCATGTAATGTTTGCCGCGAGTGAGAAGTGCGAATAAAGTGTTAGAATTGTATTCGCTGTGTGTCACGTAAAGTCATTCTGTGACAGTGTTTGTTATCACATCTGTGAGGTATTACGAGCCTGTATTATTGCTGATTGCAAGATCCTGACAGTGATGTCTGTTCTTAATTCAACTCAACTCAATTGTCTTCTCATAATGTGACCACAAACTACCTCAAGTACCTCTGAAGTCCAAGCGGGATCGCCTGATTGCGAAGGACATTGGCAATAGAGGAAGCTAATCCACGCCACAAAAATCAGTCCAGTGCACTAGTAGTAGTAGAGCGTCTATGGACTAAGTTTGAGTTCAATGCGAGCGATCACACACCACACACACACCCCACACCCACACACACACACACACACACACAGATATATATATATATATATATATATATATATATATATATATATATATATATATATATATATATATATATATATATATATATATATATATATATACGAAACAACTAAATATCGTTTATCAACGTTTATTTTTCTTCTGGTTTTATATTTTCACTTCATGGTCTCCGCTCACAGATACTGTTCAATGAATACAACAGAGAAGTCAATGGCACTGAATCTTCTGCAAGTCAAATGGGACCAGTTCATCGATGCCTCAATAATCAAATGGAACCTACCCAACGAGAAAGTTATCGGTTAGAGAGTTTTCTTTGTTGATGGTCGGGCTGTCGTGTTGTCACTGCTGCGTGTATAACATTACTTCTTCTTCTTCTTCAGCTTTCTGAGCCATTATAAAATTACGATGAAAAGAATTTGAGACTGCATATTTATGTATGAGTGTTGTTTGTTTGGGCTGTTTGTGGTACTGGAATAAGCCCCTTCATCAGGGCGGATCGGCTTAGATGTCTTTATGTCCGTTTCTGTCATGTGAAGAGATGTTTAGCCTCGCGGTATGATAAGTATGCATATTTTAAAATAAGAGAACATGGTATATTTCCCTATTATCCCATCCTTGGGTAGTGGATCAACGTCTAGCTTGCTCTGATAAGGGTGGAATAGGAGGCCCCGCGTGTATATTGCGCACAGAAAGCAGAAAAGCCAGTAGACCGCTGCCACATTTCAGAACTTGAAAACCTCTCAGGGTGTCCTGGTAAAAGCTTCGCACAAAGCAGGAACACTCAGGAGTCTCCCAGAAAATTGTACTCGTGAACCGACGCCGGAACTTAACCCACAACCTTCGTAGCGTGAGATAGGTGGCATCATAACTTCACCATAAGACCCCGTCGTTCCATGATTGACTGCCATACAGCGGGACAGAATAGGCGGTTGGGCTGTTAAGGCCTCTGGGGTGTTTATACTTGTGGCTACGGTTTGCTTACGCATTTTCCTCATGTTGGACAGGTAGTGGGTGGTTCCTTTGCCCTGCTACTGAGTTTAGTGCGTGTGAATTTCATGTGGAGTGTTTTTACATCTGTCCGAGGTTATTTGTAGCGTGAACTGCATGTTCAGAAAAATGGCGGCTAGTTGATCGCTGAACTAACTGGTCTGTCTAATGCAGTCATGTGTGGCTGTTGGTTTTCTAGTGGCTGCCGCTTCCATCGACGTTGAAATGTATTTTGTGTGGTGGACTTTTTTGTTGGTATTCTGGCAGCAGCATTATGCATAGTATGCCTATGGGACTTATTGGTTTGTCGAGAGTCCAGTTTGCTCCACTATTTACATTTGGCGGTGAGGAGCAATTTGTGTGATATTCACTGGTACAGTAAAGAAGCATAATGGGGAGACCCGTTGCCGTGAAGTTGGAACCGCGACTAATTAACTAACAAAACTAACTAGGTTCAGTATAGCATTTGAGCACTCTCTTTCTGACATTCAATGCTAGTGACTGATTGCATAAGATACGGTTCATTTTATGCCAGCATTTGCTTACCCTATTCTGTTCTTAGATGCTAGATTGATGATGACTGATGATTGTGATGATAATTGATTATGATGATTGATGATGATGAGATACTTCTATGTCTGCTTCATCTCTATAATTGTGTGGATTAAGCAAACAAATTTCAGGGCGTGTTATGTAGGACTGTACTCTGTACACCAATCTGAAGAAAGAAATGATCGCCTCTCGGCCTTTTGGCTAAGATCCAGGTGTAGATTTATCTTCTCTTGAGCTAGCCTAGGCGACCAGCAGGGGCTGTCACCCAAACGACACACAGTTACTCAGAACCTTGAGCGCCCTCGCTTACTGGCACGGCGCATGATGATGATGATGATGATGATGATGATGATGATGATGATGATGATGATGATGATGATGATGATGATGATGATGATGATGATGATGATGATGATGATGATGATACTGGCCAAATGAATTAACATTACATTTCAAACTGCACCAGCCTGATGGAACATAGTACCTGTATTGTTGCATTGATGTGAAGCATGCACAATGAGCAGATAAGCTGAGAAATATCTAATGGCAGTGGAACTGTGGTTTCTGAGGAAAATGCAAAGCATACCATGGACCGACAGAAAAACCAGTGAGCAAGTCCTACAAGATCCATACGAAAATCGTAAACTGATTAGAGAAATTAGACGCAGACAGTCAACATTCTTTGGGTACGTTATGAGAAGAAATATATTAGAGAACTTGGTGACAGCTGGCAACATTGATGTGGAAAAAAAATACAAGGGGAAGGCATAGAAATAAATACCTGGATGGCTTAGTCAGATGGCATGTTCGGGACAAGAATACAGCTGACCCACCACTCTGGTGATCATGTGAAATGGCGAAACATGACCGCAATTACTTATCGGCATGGCACATTATTATTATTAGTATTATTATTATTATTAATATGATGATGGTGGTGGTGGTGATGGTGGTGGTGGTGGTGGTGGTGGTGGTGGTGGTGCTGCTGCTGCTGCTGCTGCTGCTGCTGCTGCTGCTGCTGGTGGCGGTGGGGGCGGCGGTGGATAAATGAATTAACATTAAATTTCAAACGGTACCAACCCGATAAGAAATTTTAAAAATAGCCTTGTTCGTCATAAGAATTAGCAAACGAAGAAGACCACGAAACCATATTTGCATTAATATATTTGTTTTGATATCTGACGGTCATATTTGTTTTATTTTTCAGGTACTGGCATCAGGAAGTGCTCCAGCGTCACTACACCCGCTGGCTGTGCTTCTTCTAAAGGAAACAATTCCCATTATACGATAATTCACACCAAATTTGTAGCTGCTATCATCACCCTTTTTGTTATTTTAATGCATACAAACGTGCTATTTTAATGTATTCTACGTAGAAAAAAAAAACGGGAGACAACGCTCTAAGCCAGGGGTGTTGGAACTTTTGTTTCTGTCAAGGGTCATTTTGATATTTATAGCATCATTCGCCAGCCATACGAGATTATCAGCTGGGAACTTAGCCTGCTATATTCGGTCAAATATTTAATTATTTCACCTCTTATGTGATTATATATATATATATATATATATATATATATATATATATATATATATATATATATATATATATATATATATATATATATATAAGCGCACTTGCTTTTTGACATCTGATTTCGATTTCTCTGTCTATTCTGCCATCTTCAATCTGACAGATTAACAGCATAAATTAGAGAAACTAAAGCGCAACTGTCAGCATTCTACGGGGATCTAACCGGGTATTTTAAGTTTTACTTTTCATCAACAGACAGAGAATTGATGTGTGTATAACTTATAACATTACAAATTGTGTTCATTAAACGCAACATGGCGTGGGTCACACCCATCCACCCATCATGTGCCATGCCGATAAGCTTGGGTGGTCATGATTTGCTATTTCACTTGATCATCAAAGTCTTAGATCAGCTCCGTGTTTCTGTCTCGACATACCACGTGGCCAAGCAATCCAGATAATTACTTCTCTGTCTTCCTCTTGTTCTCTTCCCTTCAATCTTGCCAGTTGTCACCAAATTCTACAATTTATTTCTTCTCATAGCATGCCCAAAATCCTTTGACTGTCTACGCCTAATTTCTCTAATTAGTTTACGATTTTCATTTGTTTCTTGTAGGACTTGGTCATTGGTTTTACTGTCTGTCCATAGTATTCTTTGCATTTTCCTCAGAAACCACATTTCCACAGCCATCAGATGTTTCTCAGCTTCTCTGCTCATTGTCCACGCTTCACATCCATACAAACGTACAGGTTCTATGTAGCACCTCAACACAATTTTTCTCGTTGCAATTGACATCATTTTATTGATCTGTTTGTTTTTCATCTTGCAAAAGCTACCTTCGCCATGGCAATTCTTTTTCTAATCTCTTCAAGGCATTTCCCATCAGATGTTCCGAGATAATTGTACCGATTCACTTGTTTAAGAATATTCCCATTTATTTATATATTACATTGTGATATTTCCTTCGTATTAGTAACGACCATAATCTGTGTCTTCTTACAATTCAATTTCTAACACTAGTTTCACTGTGTGTAATGAACCGTATTTACTAAATGTTGCAGATCCTGCCCTTTGTCTGCAATCAATAGTGTATCATCTGCATATCTAATATCATTATGTGCAGGAGTAGACAGACTAACAGACAGTAACGCAGAATGGAAGTTAATACAAACATTAGAAAGATAACGATATACGCAGGGATTCACGACTCTATGAGAAACCAAAGTATCACAGTTTCACAGTTAAGAACACTACTTGACTTACTACGTTACACTTTCCCAAATTCTACAGTTTTTTTCTCCTCCATCATACCACCAAGTTATGGCTCGCAACGTCGATTGGCCGACATAAACAATAACACCCAAGAGACATTTTGTAATCGGTGTAATGTACACTTAATCAACAACACAACCTGCTTCACATCACAGACAGGCGCACCCAAGAAACAACTTACAGAGAGCAAATCCACATATCTACAATATGTGGTAATCTGTTGGCAAAAAACATCAAATATCCACAAAGAACATAATACACGACCAAATACACAAACGAGTAGAGCATCGATTTCTGAAGAGAGAAAAAACAGACTTCCAAACCAGACAAAACACCCTCATTTCACGAAGTAAACAGTTGTTGGCTTCTGACTCCCGAAATCTTGCCGCTCAAAGTATACACATGCCACCAAGAATAAATCTACCTCTTTTTCCTACGCTCACCTTCACGCGGGAAGGAGATAACTACCAGGAAATGTTTCCTCCTCTCCCTGCCAAGGAACCTTTGATTGCACGCTTCGACAAATGCACACGGCAGTAATGCCTCCGTGACACACCAAGCTGACGTCAGCCAAGAACCTCCCAATTCACTGGAGTCCAGAGCTTTTACACTTGATGCAATTTAGTCCAGCAACTCTTAACCAAGCATTTATGATGTTGCTACAATACAGACCTGCAAGATAGGTTATAGTATTAGTAACTGCGCCCCATACGCCTTGGCATCGAGATAAGAGCTTCCTCTTTTAACTTAAATTGCTTGCTGATTAACGTTTTATTGGGATACTCAACGTTAAACATAAGCTTTGACTTATATATTCGTTTATTCATTCTTTTGGATAGCAGCTGGTTACTTAGCGAAGTGATTCTTGCGGTCTAATTGATTGTTGCATATTGCTTTACCTCGTTCTGTCTGCAATTTTTTTTTTTTTTTATTTTTTTTTTTTTTTGGGGGGGGGGTGGGGGTGATCATTGGTTAAATACGCATAGTATTGTCATTTACATGTAGATGTATGTTACTGATAACTTAGTGTATTTGTGAATGTTTATAATCTTGTATTTTTACTTAATTGTGCTTAATTTACATTTAATGCGTGGGTGAAATGTCTGGCAAGTGTCAACACTGGCTCAGCAAACAGGGAATCCGCCTTGGACACCTAAACACTTGCCATCTAGGGATTGGAGATGTCTTTAATTTCTTGTGGAAGACTGTTCTTTTCAAAGACTGTACTTTTCAACAAGGCTAAACTAATTCACAAAATCCTACATCGAAATGGCCAAATTATATTTGACCATTGTTTAAATATAATGCAAGACACAGTAAACGACTAAATATATTACACATTCCGAATCCTAGGATAGCGTATTCCGCAGCTCAGCTGTGGAACAGTTTTCCACAATAAATCAAAGACATCTCCAATCCCTACACATATAATCGCAAATTATTCGAACACTATCTCAGTGCAGATTATCTTCCTCCTTAATAATAATAAAAACAATAATAATAATAATAAACCCCAAGTATAACAGTCAGTCGCCTTTTAGTAGACCTATGTTCCCCCTAGCTAATAACAACTGCCACATCATTAAGTAATTTTAGTGAGTCACGTAGTAGCGATTTTTGTATTTCTTGCATGCCTTTATAATGCATATCATTTATATTGTTGTTGCTCTCAGTTAGCCTCGAATGATGTGTGGATGAAATAATGTATGAAAGAGAGTGATAGAAGGGCAGAATGTTAGACGGGACTGCGTGCCCAATTCTTAACCCTTTGAAAATAAAGTATGTTCGTTCGTTCGTTTGATGTTGCGACCCCCAATGATAATTCCTTTAATATCTTCTATATTTCTGAAAATAATATAGGGGAAAAAAAGATATGGAGACATTAAACATACCTTTCTCACACCTTTCGTAATAGGCTATTATTGGCCTACTTCATTGTCAATTCTTCTGGCAGCTTGTTGTTTCAAATATATGTTTTTTACAAGTCTTAGATCTTTCCCATCAGTTTTTAGATCTGCAAGCATCTTTATCATGGTGACATGTCTTACATTATCGACAGCCTATGTGTAGTCAATAAAGAACAGATGTAAATTTTTGTTTACTTCTATAGAACGTTCAATTACTGTTATCAACATATACACAGCATTTACTATGCCCTTGCCTTCTACAAACCCACATTGTTCTCCTATTTCAGGTTATATTTTCTTCTTAACTCTTTGCATGATAATTCTTAGCAAACTCCTCACGACGTGACTCACTATACGAATTGTTCGATGTTGATCACATTTCAAGGCTCCTGATTTCTTTGGGATTGCAATAAATACAGAATTACACAATTCATGAGATATATATCCAGTATCATGTACAGAGACATAACGCCTGTTAATGTTTGTAGGGAACATCTGTTAACACGCATACTGTTTTGGAATTATATATATATCAACGTTATACTTCAAATCGATATGTGCCAACGGTAATTATTCGCCATCCCACACAATCCCCAGAGACTGAGATGATGTCTGTGTTATTGTACCTGTATCATTCTCACCCTCATCCTTCTTCTGCTGCTCTTGATATATCCTTCTTCTTCGACTTCTATTGCTGCTCCTCTTCTTCTTTTTCTTCTTCTTCTACAACTACTTCTTCTTCTACTACTTCTACTTCTTTTTCTACCACTTATACTCCTTCTTCTCCTTCCTCTTCTCGTGTTTCTTTACGTCTTATCAGATCTGCAACTGGTACCATTAGTATTGGTATTCTTCGCTGGCTGTTACAGAAGAGGAGGGAGCACTAATAGGAATGTCCCGAGTGCTGAAATGTCTCTTCTTACCTCAACTCAACGTCTTAAGATGTGAAAAAGCAAGTTTAACCTGCAGTCACCATAAAGCACGCATGTTAAAAACACTGATGTTCTTTCTCGAACAACTGTTGTATCAATAATGTTGCTTGACAGATGGTTTTTTTTTTAACTGTATGTATCAATATACTAATATATATCATTGCTTATGAATGTGTAAGTTCCATCAGATTTCACATTTTTATACTGCAAGTAAGTCAAATAAAAGAAAGTAAGAATAATTGCATCATTCTGTTGCTTGCTTTTGTAATTAGGTTTTTATGTAATTGTGTTAATCACTTGATTTCATGTGATCGTGGTCACTGAATTGTTTGATGCTGTTGTGATTATAGCTTTGTTTGTTGGCATCGTTTTTATATGTTTGTTTGATATCATCGTGTTTGTAAAGTTCTTTTGATGTCATTGTGTTTGTACCTTTGTTTGTTGTCATTGTGTTTGTACCTTCGTTTGATGTCATTGTGTTTGCACCTTTGTTTGATGTCATTGTGTTTCTACCCTTGTTTGATGTCATTGTAAAGCAGCAGAGAAGTGCGTTCAGCGGGCCGAACGGTTCAAGAATCCAGTGGTGCCCACTCGATGACCATGAGCAGCATGACGATGGAGGTGATGGCAGTTACACGGGCTTTCATTTGACTGGAATCACAGCATTATACCAACGTATGTGTACTAAGTGATTCAATGAGCATGATTCGGTAGGTCGAAGCTGGATCTGTACGTAGACAGTGGACTGAGTCGCTGCGGAAGTCTGTTATCCGTAAAGTCACCTTCATCTTCGTCCCGGGACATGCGGGAGTCGAGGGAAATGAACAAGCTGATAAACTGGCTGGCTCTGTACCCCCTGTAGATGGCCAGCCCATGGATCGTGCCGATGTTATTAACGTCCTTTAGGATTTGTCGAGAACAGAGGACTTTGACGTCAGTGAATCCACATCGCTGTCCAGGATGAAAGACTTGGGAGTAAGAATTGGTACGGCCAGACACGAGAGGAACATCGGGAAAACAAGGTTACTCGTCAGCCAACACAGACCTGGCACTATTAGCCACCGAACGCTGATGCATTTGCTAGGGGGAAGGATCTTAGCACCTATGGACCTGTCCGGAGTGCAATGAAGATACCCCAACTGATAACTGATGTCATTGTATTTGTACATTTGTTTGATGTCATTGTGTTTATATCTTAGTTTGATGTCATTGTGTTTATATCTTAGTTTGATGTCATTGTGTTTATATCTTAGTTTGATGTCATTGTGTTTGTATATTTGTTTCATGTCACTGTATGTATATCTTTTGTTTGATGTTAGTGTGTTTATATCTTTGTTTGATGGCTGCCAATGCTCTTGTAGGGGTATGTTGTAGCTACACTGGCAAACTAAGCTTGAACGCGTACCAGAATACACTGAACCACTACGGCTTTACATGAGAGAAAAACACGCCGAATAAATAGCTTTATTTCTTAACAAGCAGTTCATACAGTTATATACTTGCGTAACTAACCTACTTACAACCTGTTGTACCGGGTCACTACCGGCCCTCAGCCCACTCACATACACCGCTAGCCTCGCTCTCTGTGCGGTAGCGTGTTCACCGGCATGGCGTGTGTACTGGCCATCCTGCTTGCTGTACTAATGGTCCCAGGAATTAACGGTGGCTCTTTTCCCCTGCTGTTCAATCGTTGGTCTCTCCTTCATAGTCGAATCTCTGTCCACATAATCATATTAGAACGCTGGTCTGTCGATTTCTACGATGTGAACATGACTGTTTCCCGGCAGACTAAATACTCCAATGTCCGCTACTTGTTCGCCCCACACATCACGTGGCCTCAGTCCTGCTATTTTATTGGCTACTATCTTTAGCCGCTCACCGGTGCATCTCTTCCTCTGGCTGCCCGCGACAATTCATCACTTTTTTGTTTTTAATTCGCATATCCTTTACAGGACATCGCTGTCAACAGCAGCATCTTTCAGCTGTCTGTTGATTTCTTGGCAAGATTACGCTCAGTAGTTAATTCATCACTAGTGCTGTCTAATTTAATCTGTCGTTACTGTCAACCTGCTATTCTGTAAACTTGACTCATGGCAATAACATTGTGTTTATATCTTTTGTTTGATGTCAATGTGTTTATATCTTTGTTTGATGCCTAGTGTTTATATCTTTGTTTGATTGTGTTTATAGCTATGTTTGATATCATTGTTTTTATATCATTGTTTGACTGTGTTTACAGCTATGTTTGATGCCATTGTGTTTATATCTTTGTTTCATGGTGTTTATATAGCTGTTTGATGTCCCTGTGTTTATAATATCTTTGTTTGATGTCATTGTATTTATATCTTTGTTTGATGTCATTGTGTTTATATCTATGTTTGATGTCTTTGTGTTTATATCTTTGATTTGATTGTGTTTATACATGTGTTAAATGTTATTGTGATTATATCTTTGTTTGATGTCATAGTGTTTATATCTGTGTTTGATATCATTGTGTTTCTATGTTTGATGTTGATGTGTTTATATCTTTTTATACCATTGTGTTTCATCTTTGTTTGATTGTGTTTATGTTTTTGTTTGATGTCATTGTGTTTGTACCTGTGTTTGATGTCATTGTGTTTGTACCTGTGTTTGATATCATTGTGTTTGTACCTTTGTTTGATGTCATTGTGTTTGTACCTTTGTTTGATGGCATTGTGTTTGTACCTGTGTTTGATGTCATTGTGTTTATATCTTTGTTTGATGTCATTGTGTTTATATCTTTGTTTGATGTCATTGTGTTTTTACCTTTGTTTCATGTTATATGTTTATATAGTTTCTTTATGTGATTGTGTTTATATCTTTGATTGTGTTTATATCTTTATTTGATGTCATTGTGTTTATAACTTTATTTGATGTCATTGTGTTTGTACCTGTGTTTGATGTCATTGTGTTTGTATCTTTGTTTGATGGCATTGTGTTTATATCTTTGTTTGATGTCATTGTGTTTATATCTTTGTTTAATTGAGATTATATCTTTGTTTGATGTCATTGTGTTTTTACCTTTGTTTCATGTTATATGTTTATATAGTTTCTTGATTCATTGTGTTTATATCTTTGTTTACTGACATTGTGTTTATATCTGTGTTTGATGTCATTGTATTTTTATTTTTGTTAGATGTTAATGTGTTTATATCTTTTTGATGCCATTGTGTTTACATCTTTGTTTGATTGTGTTTATATTTTTATTTGATGTCACTGTGTTTATATCTTTGTTTGATGTCATTGTGTTTGATATCATTGTGTTTGTATCTTTGGTTGATGTCATTGTGTTTATATCTTTGTTCAATGTTATCATGTTTGTATCTTTGATTGATGTCATTGGTTTTATATATTTGTTTGATGTCACTGTGTTTATATCTTTGTTTGATGTCATTGTGTTTGTATCTTTTTTGATGTCATTGTGTTTATGTCTTTTGTTCGATGTCATCATGTTATGTCTTTGTTTTATGTCATATTAAAAGATATGTGCTGATCCCATTTAACTGGACATATGGTGTTAGTACCATGTTTTTGTCGACCAAAAAGATTTTAAACCGGATCTATCTGTAAGCCCAGGTCGATTCTGAGAAATCCGTCCGATGGGTATTTCAACACATGACTACACTGCTGCTGATTCCCTATATGACGGGTGCGTTGTATCTAGCGTGTAAAGCTCTTTGGAACCGCAATGGTGTAGTGGCTAAATCGCTGACATATCGAGCCAGTAGTCAAGGGCTCAAATCTGTATTTATTATGATTTTTGTTAATTAGCCAGCTCCACCCTACCTAAAATTTGGATTCTGGAAATATCTTGGGCATGGAGACATGATACTGATTGCATCGAATACTGTGTGGTCCATTAAACTGTCAGTCTAGCACCATATACGCAAATTACAGTAAGACGTGAAGGATGGATTTTCATTGTTGTTGCTGTGTACATTCTTGCATGTTACATGGAACCAGTTTTAACATACGGCTGCGACTCATTGACAATTAGTAAACAGGAGAAGTAGATCCATGCAAGCATTGGAGATGTGGTTTTTTTTAGAAGAATGCTGAAAATTAATTTGACAATCAACATGAGCAGTCTGGACGTTTTAAGGGAAGCAGGGTCGCTAACACAACTTATCACAAAAATCTGAAAAAGGCAGTCATAGTTTTTTTATTTTTTTTTTTTTTGGTCACGTTATGAGAAGACAAACGCTGAACATGTTGTGACAACCGGAAAGATTTGCGGAAAGAGAGATAATGGAGGGCAGCGTGAGAAGATTCTTGACAGTTTTGTGTCGTGGCACGTAAAGGAGTCAACACATAAATTGATCCACGACGTCGCATTTCGTAATTTTTGGAGAGGCATGATCGTCCACGCCAGCCTGGATAATGATGTAAATAATGGCATTGGCACCTTGCCGTCTTGACATGCGATAGTTTGTTACACTGCCCTTAGATAAAAGGAATAATAGCCTCTGAATTGTAGATACAGTGTGTTGCCCATGCAGTATGATCCCTGCCTAGTTTACTCCAGAGGAAAGGTAACACCAATATTCGAGGGGGCCTCAAATGAAAAGTTTAAAAGTGTGATATAAATCACAATAACCATTCCATTGTTTTGTAACCTGTCAGTATTGTTATTAAGGATGTCAAGGGTGTTAAACACGTGACATCATTGTGCAAACGAATACAGTGACGTCATCAGGACGGTTTAAATATGGCCGCCCAACTTTTGACGTGCACCAAAGAGGAGCAGCGATCTGTTATCCGTTTTTTTTTTTTTTAAATCAGTGAAGGGGTGAAACCTATAGAAATTCATCAGCGAATGAAGGTCCAGTATGTTGATGAATGTCTGTCAGTCCAGCAAGTGTATGAGTGGAGTAGGAAGTTAAATAAAAAAACAATGTTACTTCTGTGATAGACTTTGCGGTTCGATGAAGAGGTACAGCACACGCGACCAAGAGGATTTTGTTCTACAGGAATCCAAACACATTATCGGCGCTGGAAGACTTGCATTGAACGTAGAGGTGACTATATCGAAAAATGATACATTTGTTCTTTACTTTTTCAGAATATAGTATCTCTCTCTCTCTCTCTCTCTCTCTCTCTCTCTCTCTCTCTCTCTCTCTCTCTCTCTCTCTCTCTCTCTCACACACACACACACACACACACACACACATTTAAGGTTTTTATTTGAAGCCCCCTCGTATCTGGAACAAGACCAGCTGCAGAAGCTGCCAGATCAGCAAAGCAATCCGCCTGTCGGAGCTTCCATCCTAGACCAGATGCCGACTAAGGCTTAATGACTGGTCTGCCCTGTCATGATATTTAGTCTTAATGTTGCATTTCCTCGTATCGGGATAAGTTTGGACCCTCAGAATTGCGCTCCTCCGTGGGGTGTCAAGTTTGGTAACCCAACATTCGACGATAACAGAAAGCTGCTAGTACCGTCTACTGGCATACGGTAGCTCAGTCATATCTAAGACCAGACACGATCTATAAATACAACATTACAAAGACAGCAGAATACTGGTCAGAAAGTTTTATCATGTTTGTATTCGTATATATTGAAAACAAATCTGACTTTCTGATTTGTATCTTGGACTGTGCTTGTTAATATAACTATGTATATTGAAAGAGACATATGAACAGACAGAAAGATAGCCATACATACATTTAAAACATCCACAAATATGTATATGATTTCAATGTGCTGCTTAGACATACAGACATGAGAAGAAACAACACGTCAGGCCGTGTGCGGAGACACTGTCCTCTGGCCGAATACGCCTCTTTTAGGATAACGCAATCGTCTCCATTCTCCACCATTTCTGCGAGAGAAATGAGATTTGTAAAGAACAGCACACCACCATCAAACATATAAAAAAATAAACTGTCTTGATCGGCAACTGGTCTAGGATCGAAGCTCCGACGGGCGGACAGTTAGAGCATTGCGTTGCTGATCCGGCAGCTGTCGCAGCTTGCCTTGTTCAAGATGTATGGTGTTGTCTTTTCTCTGGGGTAAACAAGGCAAGCCGAGAGAGGGATCATGTTGCATGAGCAACGCACGGTCTCTTGTTCAAGATCTATTGGTGTTAACCTTTCCTCTGGAGTAACTAGGCAGGCCGAGAGAGGATCATGCTGTATGGGCAACACACAGTCTCTTTTCAAGATCTATTGGTGTTACATTTCCTCTAGAGTTAAGTAGGCAGACCTAGAGACGGATCATGCTGCATGGGCAACCCTAGAATTCAGTCCAGGATTTGTGCTGTGGAGAGGTATAACGTTCGCTATACCGTCATGGGTTGTAGTTACTATGCCTTGTCAGATCCACAATGCAACAAACTGTCGTCTGTCAAGACAGAACGGTGATAGTACATGTTTTTTGCAGGATGTTGCAGTCAACCTTAACAATAGGATTTTCTAAGCAGGTGTACAATCAGTAGTTTGGCATGGCTGTCTGAACAAGAAGTAATCGAGGGTTGAATCGCAGGCGCATTAAGCGGTCACGAAACAATAGGCACCGTTTCATGAACACGTATCTTTCTTGTGGCGACATACAGGTGTCAATCATGACCAGTTCACAAACAGAAAACAAAGAAGGATACTGAACTAAAATGTGTCACATGCACACACGCACGCACGCACGCATGCACGCACGCACGCACACACACACACACACACATTCTTAGAATCAGGTTTCCTGGAAGGTTAACCCGGTCAACAAATGCCCGCAGAAGTCGGATGTGTCGGCCTAACGGCGCAAGAACGCAGCTCTGCTGTAAACAGGCACAACGCAATCACATCCGAAAAAAAAACTCCGGATGAACGAAGAAGAAGAAGAAGAATCAGGTTTTAAAACTTAGTTGCATACCCTTTACAAGACGTTGCAGTCAACCCCAGCATTTTTTGGCTGTTTGTGATTGGCAAATTTATGTTCAGTAGTTTTCCATTTCTTTCTGAACGAAGGCAATCATACCATTGTATGAAAACCAGCGCCAGGCGGTCTGCTTCCAAATCGCCCGCAGCTGTGTTTCGGCAGAAAGTGGGATTGGGAACTGCGTTCGTAACCCCTTCGTCACGAGGACATAAATAACTTACATATATTCTACCAGATCTGAAAGTCTACTACTTGTCTGGCCAACATACTGCACACGGTAGCCGCGTGGTGTAGTGGGTAGACTCTCGCCTACCTTTCGGAGGTCTTGGATCGATCCGCGTCGAGGCGGGTTCGAGTTTATAAAATTGACCCGGACTCCCACGTCGACCCGACCTAAAATGGCTACCAGAAGATGCTTTGGGAAGTAAAGGTGGTCGGTGTAAGTCCAACTACATCACCCACCTGGTGCCGAAGTTAAGGCAACCGGTGTAAGTCCGACTACATCACCCACAGGGGTGCCGAAGTTAAGGCGGCCGGTGTAAGTCCGACTACATCACCCACAGGGGTGCCGAAGTTAAGGCGGCCGGTGTAAGTCCGACTACATCACCCACAGGGGTGCCGAAGTTAAGGCGGCCGGTGTAAGTCCGACTACATCACCCACAGGGGTGCCGAAGTTAAGGCGGCCGGTGTAAGTCCGACAACATTACCCACAGGGGGTTGCCGATTACATCATCATCATTATCATCAAATACCATACCCGCTGGCGTAGGCGTTCATGTCTTTCCACAGATCTCGGTCTTTGGTTTTTATGTATCAACTCTGCTGATGATATTCCTCCGTGCCACCGTTTCAAACCATCCAGCATCATTTCTCTTGGACTGCCTCTACCTCTCTTCCCCTCGATCTTTCCAGTTGTCACAATGTTCTCCAAAGCCTCTCTTCTCATCACATGACCAAACATAAATATATAAATATATACATAGATAAAATAAATTATTCCGGGATAATTTCTTGCTATGGGTCTTGATGTGATAAAGCCATCACATGTTGTAGACCTGGGAGCAAGGAGGGAATATGTGGCCAATCTTCCCCTCACTTTGACAAGCGACGATCCCCGGCTTGTAACTTGTAAAGGAGATTTGAAGGGCGGAGCCGTTCGGAGGTTAAGATGTCTGAATATAGCTCGTACAGACACTGCTGAATTTATGACCTGGACTATGTATGTGTATAAAAAAAAGAAAGGGATAGCACACTCTCCTCTCATCCCTGGGTAGTGAACCGAATGTCTATTTATCTCGGATAAGAAGTAACATCTTGGAGGAACCGTGCATACGTTGTCCAAATCAAAAATTATTCCGTGGTTGGAAATCAACACAAGCCGGCCGAATATGCCACTGCCACAATTAACTTCCACAATTCTTAAAACCTACCCACACAAAGAATATTTACAGCATGTTCGATTCTGTTATACCCATATTTGAATCATCTCCGCTGCTACGGAGTTTGTGCATCGCGCTGCAATTCTCCTTGTGTGACCGATGAGAAAAGACTAAGTCCCTTATCTCTATATCCTAGAGCAATGAAAGGGATTCTTAAGGAAACATCTAACAGCGAACCTGTGAAGGAGTCGTCAGTGAGGCCGTAGTAGTCAACTGTCTTGGTAATAAACTTCCTCCATTCTTCTCGCCACAGCTGGTGTAGGTCGGCGCTTTCCTCGTCGTTGAGGGCGCTGTAGCTGAGAGTTTAACATCATCGTTATCGTCATCATTTCCATCATCAACATCATTAACATCAATCATTATCATCTTCACCATCATTATCATCATCACCATCATTATCATCATCACCATCATTATCATCATCAGCATCATAATCATGATTATCATCATTTCCATCATCAACATTATCTTCATCGACATCAGTATCGCCAGCAACATCATTATTACTATCACCACCTTTATCAGCATTATGATAATTACCATCATCATTATCATCATTAAAGTCATCATACCAACATCACCATAATTATCAATATCACCATAAGCAGCATCATTGTCATGATCACCATCATCATAATCATAATCATCATCATCAGTTTAGTTTAGTCGATGGATCAACATCACGGCATACGGGTGCCTCTTAACTCAAACCTGAGTCTGGAGAAACTCAGCTCAGTGCACGGAATCCGTAGCACCGGTGAGGATCCTGAAATACTTTGGGTAGATTTTTAAATCGAAATTTTGCCCGGGTACCGTCGTTAGGCTACTCTTTTTCGATTTCCAACTGCCAAGGGATGTTTTACGTGCGCAACAATATACACGGGCGTCCGATCTCACTACCCAGAGACCAGAGGAAATTTTATTACTGGAAGTCCACGTGAAATAAATCCCGGTCCTCACCGGGACTTGAACCCGGGACCTCCAGCACACGAGGTGGATAACATACCTTGAGACCACGCAGCCCCCCCATATCATCATCATCATCATCACATCATCATTATCATCAATATCATCGCCATAACTGTCATTATCATCATCACTATCATCACCATTATCATCATTGTCAGCATCATCATCATTATCAACACCATCAATATAACCATCATCATTATCAACACCATCAATAGCACCATCATCATTATCAACACCATCATCTTCATTATCATCATTGGCATCATCAATATCACCACTACCACCATCATCATTCTCAATGTCACCGTCATCATCATCAATATCGCCATCATCATTATCAACATCAGCATCCTCGTTATCATCATTATTATCATCACCATCTTCAATAGCATCAACAGTATCCTCACCATTATCATCATCAATATCACCACCGCCACTAACATCATCAACATCACCATCAATCTCATCATCTATATCTCTATTATCACCATCATTCTTGTCATCATGTGTCATGCCGACAACCGTAGACTGTCAAGGTTGACCATCTCACACAATCACCAGAGCCTGGCATCAGTTCTGTGTTCTTGTCCTCATTATACCATGTAGCCTAGCCATCCAAGTATTGATCCCGTTCCCTTTCCCTTGCACTGTACATAATAATTCTGTCAGTAGTGAGTGGTCACGTACATTTCTATTTGCTTTTAAAGTTCCGAAACAGGAGCCTGCCATGCGGTCTGTGGAGTGCTTGGGCGATCAGATTTTTTGGGCTTGGCTGCACGGAGGAACCGGCGACCTGTCTTTTCCTCACTTAGCAGATGACGAGCCCAGACATAGAACCCTTGTCCACCCGCGATCAGACATTATCAGCGCAAGCTACCAGAGATTATACAAATGCGCCAGCTGTTTCGCTTTATGATGTGCCCACAGACCGACGGAGAAGATTCTGCGTAACCACGGGGCCTCAGATTTATTTTTCCGGACTGCCATGTCCCAAGTTTCTTGGAATGCACAAAATGGTAGTTTTCCCTGGCTTCCCACATCCACGTGGCTGTAGACTACGTGCGCAGCCTGTAGCCACCCTTTAAGTGGCCCGGTTATATGGGTATTCTTCTCCATGGAACTCTCGCTAGCAGATGTTGAGCATATTAGTCAAAGTCAGTCGGCCAAGCACTTGATAATGATCATAATGATCTTGATGATGGTAATGATAAAGATGGTGATGATGATCAAGATGATGGTACTGATAAAGATTATGATCATGACAAAGACGATGGTAATTCAAAACAATGTTTTCCCGTAGTGAAGTTGAATAACTTAGACACAAACAAAAGATTGCACGATTCATTGCCTGGCACATTTCGCTGCATCTCGTTAGGTACATACTGCAGAAATCACACAACATAAATTAACGTGATTAGATCAATCTTGCAAGCTGATATATGCACATATCACACAGTAATTCCAATTGTCTACTGTAACAATATCAGTTGGGTATGTTGAGCTATAGTTACACTGTATGCTATAGGATGTGTTCTTGCCAAGATAGGGATGTAGTTGGTCACCCGACCCCTGGGCTCTGCATTTCTCACACACACTCGACCTAGGGGCTTCCGCCTCTAGGGGGCTCAGTCCCGCAGACACAACTCAACCCTAGTAATGTCATTACAAAGAGCATTCAATGTATTATACATAATAGTGCAGGATAGGACAGATTTAGAAGGAGGCCGAGAGTATAGGAATTAGAGATACGGGTATATACAAAGAAAAAGAAGGATCAACAGCTGAAAAGTGATGGTCTCATCACAGGGCAGTTTCCAGATAATGTCTGTACGTCGGGTCATTGCTGTTATCTCGCCGGATACTCTCGGATCCTCCTTCCGGTTGTGTAGACTTGGTATACTGCTGGGATAGGATAACCTTCTGTCAGACAAACGTTCAGGCTCCAATTGTAAACATCGGAAACTCACTGGAGTTGGTGGACTTTCCACAGTAGAAAGGTTCAGAGGGTTTGGTGTAAGCCCCAGTGGACTAAATGTCAGCTGAAGCTTTCCTGCTATAACAAGGTACTGTCTTTTGACTAACCACAGGTTCATGGTGTCGCCTCATAATCCCTCGAAGCGCAACATACACTTTGAAGCTTGGCAGCTCGTAGTATACAAAACAATGTCTCTCTTGGCCTCATCATGGACTGGTAGAATAACATCGTGGTTAGAGGGATGGATCTTCAGAGTTGGCTATAGTATTACTGAAGGGGACTTCACGGGCTGGAGTTGGTGCACTGGTCCAACACTGGGGATGCTGCATGGTTACTGGCTTTAGTTGTTAGCCCCGTTCCAACTTCTCATTTCCGCCATCGGCTTCGTCAAACCTCACAACCAGAAGATCGATCCTGTAATAAGAGGATCTTGTGAAGGAACCCCGCAACAACCCATGGGCACATGACAAATGAATGGAGCCAACAAGCCCTCAGCATTTGATAGACATATAACCTATGCTCTACCTGAACCTGATCTGCAGAGAGAGAGAGAGAGAGAGAGAGAGAGAGAGAGAGAGAGAGAGAGAGAGAGAGAGAGGAGACTTGAGTGAACTGGACCAGCATATGTCAGGCAGCCCCTTGATCAGCTTCGTCTTGGGAGACCTAGGTTCCAGATTGTAGAGGTCCCATCGTCGCAGCCAAAGGTGACATTCGGAACACATTTATACAACACTCATTCTCTCTCACTCTCTTCATTCACCCTATTAGAAAGTATCCATCCACTCAAGGTTTAATGGTCCTCAGAAGGGAGATACTTGTCTTCCCTGTCGACCCCTCTTTATTTAATCCTCATATTTCGTTTCTTTCCTGGTCCTCCGTCCGAGAGAAACGAGAAACAGTTTATATGCTACGATCTTCTTCCCCTTCTTTGGTAGCAGATAAATAGTGATATGTGTATACATTATGCTTCCCCCATGTAGAAGGTAAATATCACCTACCGTTCCGTCATCCCTTCATCGTGGCGTGATCATGTAGTGAACGGTTAAGCTGGCCCTCTTGGAACAGCATTATTATAGTTGGAACGCATTCGGTGTCCTCTTAACGTCGTTCCTCTCTTCCCCCATCGTGGTGAAAGAAAATGCCTCATTATTGCCCATAATTAGGAGTTGCTTAATTATAATACAATCAGAGTAGAGTTTGGGATAGAAGTATCAATGGTCCTTCTGGAACCATGTGGATGCACCCATGCCATCAGACAATCGTATAAACTCAAGATGTTATCAGGCTGGTGCTCCATCCGACCCACCGCCATATATTCATTCACTGTCTCCCTTTAACTCGGGTTATATTGGAAAACCATCCCTGCTTTCCCACACTGCTGCACTGGAATTGTCTTATTGGAACGGGCACTCGCCTGCCCTACATAGCCAATTCTGCTCCGTTGCGCTACGGGCCACTCTCCTGAGCAATAATTCAGGTAAATATGGCATACCTATATTCATATGAAAGACAGGAATGTTGCGGGAAGAGTAAAGATCTCGGTTATTCGATAACGGATAGCAGTTATCGCTAATAAAGCGGTTTACTAGTTGTTGTTTTTTTAACCATGAACACATGGTTTTAACACATAGCGGCTGACTCGCTCGCAACAACCAATAACGTTTCATTCATATACATGACCGGCCTCCGACACACGACACACGACACACGACACACGAACGGCGAACTCGCGTCAACAATTGTACGATTCGATCAAACACTTCTAGGAGATAATATAATTCACTTTACCTTATTCAAAGAAACCACCTTTAGAACTTGGCCATAGTGAACTGTCGAGAATCTCTAAATTCTATGAAGACAGACTGGCTGCTCTCAAAGACATCGTTTCCACTGGCAGAAGTGAACTGATCTGTGTCTGGTCACCTGCTCGACCTTGGGTCTCGTACCAGGTCTCGGGGGGAACGGAGAAGCTTACTTTTCCTTGAAACTCACTTTCTCAGAGTTTCTAACCCCCAATCCCGTGTAATACGGACTGAGTGAGTTCCCTTACGTTCGGGTGCAAAAGAAACACCCCGATCTCAACTTTCTAGAAGTATGGATAACGTTACAGAAGGGGAGATTCCCTTGAGATTTCTGCCTGCTAAAAATAGCGCGGTGATTCCCCGTATAAGACAAGACGTGAGGCCATGCCTACTGGCTGTTTTGTGACATCTACTACGGTAATTTTAAATGACTATCACGTTTTTCTGTTTTCACAAAACTGTCTTCTGTCGATTAATGGTGATGACTTCACAGACCTTTAACAAGCAGCCATTGTGTGTGTGTGTGTTACATAACACGCAGAACACATTGTCCCTATCAATCACGTGACTAGTTTCTAAAATATACCATCAATCGATGACGCAGGAGGTTTGTGGCGTTACGGCCTTGCCAGGTTCCAGGATCTTTGTGTATTATTCTGTCAATCCAATTTAGTAAGTTTTCGACCACCCTGTTGTTTAACAGCCTCTGTTCTGTCGGTGTGGGTAGACTGGCACCTGCATGTAAATTGATAAATACAATTGGATTTGGCGTAGAGAGGGACAGGTTATTTTACTGCTGGGGTGGGAATAAGTGTGGATTATTGTATCCCCTCCCCTTGATTCCTTACGTCTGTGAGAGCAAATCAATACTTAGATCTTAATTAACTGTAACATTTTAGAAGAGTTAAAAACACTAACATAATGGAATTGAGAGCCAGCTGTTTGAGAAAGCGCAGTCCAGCATCCTTGGGGCTCATGGCCATCAGAGTCACGTAGACATCGTGTGAGAGCGGCAGGGCTTCCCAGGCCGCAGGGTAGTCAGAGCTGATCATTATCGGAGAGTCGATGTTTATCAGCGGGATCACGGCGTGGTTTCTTAAGTCTTTAACCAGACCCATTATCTGTGGGGACAGAGTTAAGTTTAGTTTTTATTTAACTTCACTTCTGATATCTCTTTTGACATACGTTTAGTGCGTATTAATCTTCACACCATACATCACTTAGTGAAATTATCATCATCATGTGCCATGTAGATAAGCGTAGGCTGTCATGTTTCGCCATCTCACACGATCACCAGAGTCGTGGATCAGCTCAGTGTTCTTGTCTCTGTCATACCACGTGGCCAAGTCCTCCAGATATTTACTTCTCTGCCTTCTCCTTGTTCTTTTCCCTTCAGTCTTGTCAGTTGTCACCAAGTTCTCTAATTTATTTCTTCTTATAACGTGTCCAAAAATTGTGACTGTCTACGTCTAATTTCTCTAATCAGTTAATGGTTTTCATTTCTTTCTCGTACGACTTGGTCATTTGTTTTTCTGTCTGTCCATGGTATTCTTTGGATTTTCCTCAGAAACCACACATAATTTATTGAAATGTTTTGCCCTGTTTCCTCAAGTTTTAGCTCGGTACATCCAGCTTCGACAAGTATTTTTCGGGTTTGCTGTCCATAGCCTTTGACTGTCCCTAGTCTACCTACAAGGCAGCAGGTTGGTGTGTCGCTTCATCTGGTTCCTATCTCGTGACCTGTCGGACATGGGAGATCCTATCAGTAGCTGTGCTACCGTCGGCATAGCTCTGGGTTCACTGGGATACGCGATCCCCACACCCCACCCCCACCCCACTTTTACGGCTTGCTAACAGAAAGCAGGTAGTACAATCTACTGGCATAATAGCTAGGTCATATCTGACTCAGGCCCGTCTAACAATCAACAGTGAACAACTAGATACCACGCTATTCAAAGATACAAACAACAATTTGAATAACTGTCAAAACTGTCATTTACTGTCAATATAGTACCTTGCGGTGTATGGCAGAGGGGTCTTTGAGCCTGAGGAATTAAGGCCGCCCGGCTAGAGCAGTCGCCGCGAACTGTGCAGGTTAGGATTTTCTTTTTGCCCCCGACAGAAAAAAATCCCACACCTTACCGAGGGATCGAACCCGGGTCTCCCGAATGAGAGTAGTGTGATTTCTACAGTATGTACCTGACGAAATGCAGCAAAATATGCTAGGCAATAAATCATGCAATCTATTGTTTGTGTCTTCGTTATTCAAAAACAAACAACAATAACTAAGACTGAACCGGGTACCTGGTTGGAGATGGGATTAATCTCCAACCCAATCTTCCGCTCCGTGATGATCTTGGCAGTGTTTGAGTATTTGATCAAGGAATACGCGTGGCCAATCCGGGTGACGTTAAGTAGGACCGCATCGACCAGGTTCAGATCAGCATCTGTGCCATACCACACTGGAGGGTACATGAAACATTACATTACAACATACATCACCTGGAGGACACACGAAACACCACATTACAACATACATCACTTGGATCATACACGAAATACCACATTACAACATATAACACCTGGAGAATACACGAAACACCACATTATAACCTACAACATCTGGAGGATACACGAAACACTACATTAGAACGTACAACATCTGGAGGATACACGAAACACCACATGACAACATACAACAAGTGGTTGATAAACGAACCACAACATGTTAATATACAACACCTCGAGGATATACGAAACACCATATTACAACATACAACATCTGGAAGATAAACGAAACACCACATTACAACATACAACATCTGGATAATATACGAAACACCACATTACAATATACATCTAGAGCAGGGGTGGCCAACCTTTTCAGCTGGCGGGCCAAATTTCAGAAATAATATTTTCTGCCGGGCCACGCAGCTAATGTTTTTGTTTTGTTTTGTTTAATTAAAGTAAACAAACAAGCGTGCTACAGCCTCGACCACATCATCGCTTCCCACTCCGCGGGCCGCAACATGGCGTCCGGCGGGCCGCATGCGGCCCGCGGGCCTCGTCTTGGCCGCCCATGATCTAGAGCATATATAAAATACTATATTACCACATACATCTGGAAAATACACAAAACACCATATTACAACATACAACACCTGAAGATACACAACACACCACATTACAACAAACAACACCTATAAGATACATGAAACACCACATTATAACATACATCTGGAGGATGCACGAACCACATTATAATATACACCATTTGGAAGATACACGAAAAAAATCACATTACAACATACAACATCTGGAGAATACACGAAACACCACATTATTATATACATCTAGAGGATATATGAAATTCCACATTACAACACACAACATCTGGAGAATGCACGAAACACCACATAACAACATACACCTTGGGGATATATGAAATACCACATTATAACGAATCATCACATTACAATATACAACACCTGAAGATACACGAAACACCACATGACAACCTACAACAACACCTGGAAGATACACGAAACACCACATGACAACCTACAACAACACCTGAAGAAAAACGAAACACCAAATGACACCCTACAACAACACCTGAAGATACATGAAACACCACATTACAACATACAATAACTGGAGGATAAATGAAATACCATATCACAATCTACAACAACACCTGGAAGATTGACTAATCATCACATTACAACCTACAACAATACATTGGTGACAAACTTTGAACGAAAAGAAACCTAATGCTTGAAAAACAAACGGGTTAATTATTTTAGAAACATTAAAAGACATGAGACTCTCAACCAACCCAAACTGAGAACAATCAAGAGGCAGGCAATGATATAAATGGGAAGACAACATCGAGAGGTAGGCAACGATACAAATAGAAAAACAACATCGGGAGGTAGGTAACGATACAAATGGAAGACAACATCGAGAGGTAGGTAACGATACAAATGGGAAGACAACATCGAGAGGTAGGTAACGATACAAATGGGAAGACAACATCGAGAGGTAGGTAACGATACAAATGGGAAGACAACATCGAGAGGTAGGCAACGATACAAATGGGAAGACAACATCGAGAGGTAGATGATACTAATAGAAAAACAACATCGGGAGGTAGGTAACGATACAAATGGGAAGACAACATCGAGAGGTAGGTAACGATACAAATAGGAAGACAACATCGAGAGGTAGATGATACTAATAGAAAAACAACATCGGGAGGTAGGTAACGATACAAATGGGAAGACAACATCGAGAGGTAGGTAACGATACAAATAGGAAGACAACATCGAGAGGTAGGTAATGATATAAATGGGAAGACAACATCACAAGGTAAACAATTATATAAATGGGAAGTCAACGTGGAAGGTAGGTAACGATACAAATAGAAAAACAACATTGGGAGGTAGGTAACGATACAAATGGGAAGACAACATCGGGAGATAGGCAATGATACAAATGGGAAGACAACATCGGGAGGTAGGTAACGATATAAATGAGAAGACAACATCGAGAGGTAGGTAACGATACAAGAGGGAAGACAGCATCGAGAGGTAGGCAACGATACAAATATGAAGACAACATTAAGAGCTAGGCAACCATACAAATATGAAGACAACATCAAGAGATAGGCAATGATACAAATGGGAAGACAACAGTAAGAAATAGTTTTTGTTTAAGTTAGATGCATAACCTTTACAGAACGTCGCAGTCAACACCATTATTTTTGTTGCTGAGATCTCTTGACATGTTTGCGTTCAGTAGTTTTCCATTGCTTTCCGACCGCCCGGCATCCATACCATTGTGTAAAAACCAACACAAGGCGTACTGCTGCCAAATCGCCCGCAGCTATGTCAAGAAGTAGGAAGTGATACAAACGGGAAGACAACATCAAGAGATGTAACCATGTTAAGTTGGGTTGACCTGAGAGCCCAGGGATTTTTTTAAACCGCCTGGATGCGAACTTAAACCTATGATAACCAATCCAACACTGGATGCCCTCTACATTAACCTGCTTTTAATGTCACGTGCAAGACATTGGGACATCCCCCAGATCATACTATCTTGACCTGGTTTCTTCGACAGTCTTAAGAACCTGTTATAGATCACTGGTTTGTCGGGATCATCCCATTTTGTGAGCCTGAGTGCCTGTCGCAATATGTGCCCAGTCTTTCTCTCTTAGCGGACGACGAACACAAGCCGTCCAACCCTCGTGCGAACGCGCTCATGACACTATCAGCTTACTCACCCTCTAACATCCTACTAGGGTATTTATTTAAAGGGGGTCTAAACGTGAGAAGATCTACTTCATTGCACCGGGTTTTATCCCATATGTCTCGGTCTCTTTCCGCAGGGCGTCCTGTCGAAAGCGTCTCACACAGCACGAACTCCTTAGCTCCAGCGACGACCCCCTGGAGTCTCCAAGATAACTGCACTCGTGATCTGAAAGACAGAGTCCGTAATCGAACCGACATCCTTCGGAGCGAGAGGCAGACGGCTTAATCACGTCGTCACACAGATCTCTTTAACAGAATTATTCAAGGGCAAACAACTCCCAGCACGCACGCACAGTACGCACGCACGCACACACACACACACACACACATTCACACACACTACACACACACGCACGCACACACACTTACTGGTCTCAGGACGCATGAAAGAAGTAAGGTAATTTAACAGGCGGGTTCAGCTGGCCCGGAGACAGCAGAGCCTCGATGTAGTATATCAGAGGATGATTCGGATTCTCATAGCCGACCAAGTCGAACCCCACGAGAATTGTGGCATAATCGCCTCGCAGCTTCACGGCCATTTGGACTTCTTTCAGAACCTCCTCGTAAGAATCGTACCTGGAACAGCGAGAAAGTTGTACAGTCATGGTCGCGACATAGATGATGACAAATGGAGTGTGTTCTCCAACAGTTTTTACCTAAAAGTTAGTGTACATCAAATATTACTAAGTGTGCAAACTCGAACCAGGCAGTTTATCTAACATTTGGTACAGGTCAAACATTATTAAGTGTGCAAACGCGAACCAGGCAGTATACATAACATTTGGTGGAAATTAAACATTATTAGTGTAAACTCGAGCCAGGCAGTATACATAACATTTGGTGTAAATGAAACATTATTAAGTGTGCAAACTCGAACCAGGCAGTGGAAATCAAACATTATTAAGTGTGCAAACTCGAAACAGGCAGTATACATAACGTTTGGTGGAAATCAAACATTATTAAGTGTGCAAACTCGAACCAGGCAGTGGAAATCAAACATTATTAAGTGTGCAAACTCGAGCCAGGCAGTATACGTCACATTTGGTGCAAATTAAACATTATTAAGTGTGTGAACTCAACCAGGCAGTTTATCTAACATTTGGTGTAAATTTTTAAATAAGTTAGTTGCTTATCCATCCTTTACAGGACATAGCAGTCAATTCCAGCATCTTTTGGCTGCCCGTGATCTCCCGACAAGCCCGTGTTCAGTATTTTGCCATTGCTTTCTGAACTACTGGCACCCATATCATTTCATCAAAAATCAGCGCAAGGCGACCTGCTGCCAAATCGCCCGCACTTGTATTTCGAACGCGGTATGCGGGATTAGGAACTGCGTCCGTAAAACCCTCGACACGGAGCCGACAATCACACCTGTTTGCAAATTCGAATCAGACAGTGTACCTAACATCTGAGGTAAATCAAATAATTTAAGTGTATAATTTCCAACGGTTTACACATCAATTGGTGCAACTCGAACATTTCTAGGTGTGCAACATCGAACAGTTTACATACTTTTAGTGCAGATCAAATATTATTGAATGTACAAATTCGAAACAAGCAGTTTACATAATATTTGGTTCAGTTCAATATTACTAAGTCTGCAATGTCGAAAAGTTTACTACCTTTTGTGCAGATCAAATATTTTTGAATGTGCAAACTCCAAACACAACAGTTTACGTAACATTTGGTGCAAATCAAACACATACAAGCTTGGGCAATATGTTTATCTTGCACTAAAGCTTAAAGTTTAAAAGAAAGGATAGAGGGACGACGTCATTGCAAGGGAAGTTTTATTTTTTCCTTCCGTCCCGTTGTATAAATAGTAAATCCGATGTTTAGACCTCTCGGTGGAAGAGGGGAAAACTCAGCGGGTCCGTAAGCACATTGAGAACGTTAAACGTCCCTTGATTCTTTGACATTGAAAAGGGCAGTCCGAAGAAGCCGCTGCTCAGCAACATTTATAAATTAGAATTTTTTTATTTTTTTTTTAGCATATCCTTTACAGGACTTAGCTGTCAACACCAGCATCTTTCAGCTGTATGTTGATCTCTTGGCAAGATTACGCTCAGTAGTTTGCCATTGCTTTCTGAGCGGCCGGCTCACATACCCCGTAAGTTACCGATGCGATTCGAACCACTGCTGATTTGAACCGTCATCACGTTACCGACGAGAGTATACGAGATTACGGAGAAAAGTCATAACCTCTAAACCACGAAGCCGGCTAAATTAGAAATACTACTCACAAAACGATGTCAGTTGCAACGAGAACAGGGTGTTGAAGTGCTATATAGAACCTGTACTTTTGTATGGATGTGAAACGTAGTCAATGAGCAGACAAGCTGAAAAACATATAATGACAGTAGAAATGTGGTTGGGGGAATGCAAAGAGTGTCATGGACAGACAGAAAAACCAGTGAGAACTGAAACAAGAAACAAATGAAAATCGTAAACTGATTAGAGAAATTAGACCTATATAGTCAAGATTTTTTGGCATTTATGGGAAGAGATAAACTGGAGAACTTGGTGACAACTGGCAAGATTAAGAAAGAAAAAACAAGGGGAAGGCAGAGAAGTAAATATCTAGATGGCTTAACCACTTCGGGACAAGAACACTGAGCTGATTCACGAATCTGGTGATGGAATGAAATGGCGATTCATGACCGCCCACGCTTATCGGCATGGAACATAATATTGATGACTCTAAAAACATTTATAGTATGTGTGATTCTGCAATACACACATTTCTATCAGACGGAGTTCGTGCAATGTGCTGAAATTATCCTTGTGTGATCTACGGGAGAAGAATGGAGCACTTGTCGAGCTATCCGTGTGCAATCAAAGTGATTTTTTTGCAAACCAAACTGATTTTTTGAAACTAATACATACACTGGTTATTTGATGTAAATCAAACATATAAGTGTGTACGGGTCGTCACTGGAGCTACGGGTCGTCACTGGAGCTACGGAGCTCCTGATCTGTGCGACGCTTCGACAGACCGCTCTACCGAAAGATACCCAATCATATGGGGGAGAACCAGGTGCAATGAAGTCATTCCTCTTGCCTTTAAACTTTCTTAACTGATTTAGTGCCGAAGGATAATATATCGCCAAATGTGACCTCCCATTTCAACAGAAGGACGATATATCGCTATACCAGGGGCATGGTGTTATTTGTTTCGTTTCGTGGTATCTTCCGCAATATTCAGTGCTCAGTTAACGGGAATATACATTATAATACTTGTTCATTTGATCGTGCGCCATGTTTGGTCCAAACCCACATTTTGTTTGGCACTGAATCAGTTAAACAACATGAAAATACTGATATTCGTTTTGAAACACCGCCCAAAGAAGGCGGCTTTGTTTATGTAGAGAACCCGTAAGCAGCATACCTGGGACTCGCCTGTATGACTCGCAACCCAAGGACATTGTTGAAACGATTCATTGAATCTTCTGTCACATCCACATACATCTCCAACACATCCTCGGGGTCGACTTGATTGCCATCCTCATCTACCATCTTGTAGTAGCCAGGTCAGACGAAAACATAGGCCAGTTTTGTGCAAACAGAAAGACGTCCTAGTCAGTTTTAAACTACCGTGGTAGACAATTGCAATTACTGTGCAAATTTATGTATATTTCAGCTCGAAGGATTTATCTAATTGCTTTATTTTGTGTTGTGTGATTTCTGCAGTATGTGTCTGATTCAGTCAAGCAGAGTCTTCAGTGGAGATTTGTTCGTAACATAGACAAGCAATATCTTCTGCGGGTGGAATCTTCCTGGTCGCGGGATCCGCACTAAAGACAGTGTCAGTTGGGGAGTCTGACGGTAGTACACGCTCGTACAGGTCCAGACACTTGCGATTGACAGATGTACACGCTCATACAAGTCCAGATACTTGATTTGAGGCACTTAACTGAGGGATATGGCTGAACGTCTCTAAGTCAAATCCCCCAGATGTGAGGGCCTGGCCGCTACTCACCTCCTGCTCTTGGAGGTTTGATGATGAGCCGGCAATATGTGCAGCCTACCTTGCTCCAGACGTACTGGTTATCCTTTCCTCTGGTTCTGGAGAAAACAAGGCAAGGCCGAGAGAGGGATCATGCTGCATGGGCAACACATGTTCTCTGAATCTATGCCCAGGCATTGTGCGATGGAATTCTAGCTCTGTTCCAATCCACATACTTTCGTCTGTAAAGACGGCAAGGTGTCACTTACTTACTACCTGACGAGATGCAGCGATATATGCCAGGCAATAAATCGTGCAATCTATTGTTTGTGTCTTCCTTATTCAAATTCACTAACAGCGAACAGTAGTGTTGATGTAATGCGCGCGGAACAAACAATATTGTAAACAGTTCTTACGTTGATTGAACCTTTCCAAGACTATTGTTAGTTAACTGTTCATATAAGAGATCCACGTGGCAGAATGGGTAAGAGCGCTCGCTCTTAACTTCCCGCGCGCTGACGGTGGTGCTGTGGGATATTTTCCTACACTGGACTTAAAAGCTGGCTTCTCCTTTAATAAGCAATGGCAAGCTACTGAATGTAAACTTACCTAGAAAATCTACCTGGTGTTGGGGTTGATCGCACGTCCTGCATAGGACATGCAACTGATTAGATGATAATAAGCATATGAATTAAGTCATATTCCCTGAATATCAAAAAAAGTTAAGTTAGTTGCAGATCCTTTACAAGACGTCGCAGTCAACTCCAGCATTTGATCTCCCGGCAAGCCCACGTTCAGCAGTTTGCCATTGCTTTCTGAACAACCGGAACTCATACCATTTTATAAAAACCAATACAAGGAGGTCTGCTCCAAAATCGCCCACAGCTGTGTTTCGACAGCGGAATGCGAGATTACGAACTGCTTCCGTCACCTCTTGGCCACAGAGCCTGCCCAGAAAGAGATCCGGTAAAACAACGTCCAGTAGAGGTCCCTCTCACACGTCACAATGGGCATACGGAGCTGGCCCATATCTTTATAAACCAAATAGCACGCAGGGCTGATGTGGTCGGTTCCTGCCTCCCGCCTTTACTTCCCGAAATATTTTCCGGCACAGATTTCATACTAGGTATATTTCTCTAAGTTGGAAACCTCCGCGACGCGGGTCGAACCCAAGCCAATCGCTACATCAGGCGAACTTCCAGACGCTACATTAGCGCGGCTCCCCCCAGGAAGAGAGTGCTGAAATGATATATAGAACCTCTTCTTCTCTGCTTCTTCTTCTTCTTCTTCTTCTTCTTCTTCTTCTTCTTCTTCCTCCTCCTCCTCCTCCTCCTTCTCCGTCTCTTCTTCTTCTTCTTCTTCTTCTTCTTCATCATCTTCTTATTATTATTATTATTATTATTATTATTATTATTATTATTATTATGCCTTCTTCTGCTGCGTTCGCCCAGACTGCTGTTTTAGACGTAATTGCGGTGTGCCTGTTACAGCAGAGCTGCGAAATTTGAACTTTTCGGCCCACACATCCTTCTTCTTCAGGCATTTGTTGGCCGGGTTACCTTCCCGGGGAACCTATTCTATAGCTTAACAGTCAATCATGGATCGGGAACAATCAAATTAGTAAGAGCTTGGAGACAATGGAGATTTGACTTCTCAAGGTGAGTGTTGGACTAACTAATAACAACGATTACGTAGAAGATGCTAGTGACTGTGAAATAGTATTCGCTAGGGAGCGTCAAATGAAAACCTTAAAAGTGTAAAAGAAATTACAATAACTATGCCCTTGTCTTGTAACCTGTCAATATTGTTGTTGAGGATGCTAAAAGTGTTAAGCATGTGACATTACGGTGCAGACGAACACGGTGACGTCAAAAGGACAGTTTAAAGATGGCCGCCCCACATTTTGACATACACCAAAGAGGAGCAGCGTTCTGTTATCCGTTTTCTTTCTTTTAATCAGTGAAGTGGTGAAGCTTATAGAAATTCATCTGTGAATGAAGGTCCATTATGGTGATACATGCCTGTCAGTCCAGCAAGTGTATGAGTGAAGTAGGATGTTTCAAAATGGCGTCACTTCTGTGACAGACTGTTCACGACCAGGTTAGTTACATCGAGTAGTGACCTCAGAGTGATTTTTCTACAGGAATCCAAGCACTTTATCGGCGCTGGAGTACTTGCATTGAACGCAATGGTGACTACATCGACAAGCAATACATTTGTTCGTCACTTTTTCAGAATTAAAAATATAGTTAGTTGCATATCCTTTACAGGACGTTGCAGTCAAACTCGGCACTTTCTTTTGCTGGTATAATCTCTTAACAAGTTTACTTTCAGTAGTTTGCCACTGCATTCTGAGCGACCGGCACAATATCATTTCGTAAAAAACCAACGCAAGGCTGTCTGCTGACAAATTGCCCGCATCTGTGTTTCGAACTCGGGTATGTGGGATTACAAACTACGTCTGTAACACCTTCGCCACGGAGTTGGCTTTCATAATCTCTTTCACCTAAAAACAAAATTTAAGATTTTCATTTCAAGCCTGTCGTAGAAATATAGAAAGCCGACAAACAACTTTGAGAGGTCAGCATGGCTGAATGGATAAAAACGAGCATTCTTAAACATCCGGTGTGCTGATGCCGAGGTAATGGGTTCAATTCCTACACCCGACAGTTGGACTAAAATGTTGACCGCTCGTCCTTGACTTGAGGACGTAAATTACAAGTACCTCTGAATTGGGAGTGGCTTCGCCTGATGGCGAGGGACACTGGTAATCAGTCTTCTTCTGGTTCCTAGTGTAGACCAGACATTAATGATCATAACTTTCCAATCTTCTTCTGGTTCCTAGTGTAGACCAGACATTAATGATCATAACTTTCCAATCTTCTTCTGGTTCCTAGTGTAGACCAGACATTAATTATCATAACTTTCCAATCTTCTTCTGGTTCCTAGTGTAGACCAGACATTAATGATCATAACTTTCCAATCTTCTTCAGGTCCTTAGTGTAGACTAGACATTAATGATCGTAACTTTCCAATCTTCTTCAGGTTCCTAGTGTAGACCAGACATTAATGATCATAACATTCCAATCATGGGTTCACGGGTGCAATTTTCTCGTAGACTCCTGGGGGTCATCGCTGAAGCTACGGAGTTCATGCTCTGTGCGACGCTTTCGACAGGCTGTCCTGCGGAAGATACTGAGCCATATGGGATAAAACCCGGTGCAATTAATCCAATTCTCTTGCTTTTTAAACCTTGTTTAACTCACTCCAGTGAGCTGGGCCCTCACTTCGACATGCTGGACATTGTCGGCTATGAACTCCTTGACGGCTTGCATAAGATAGTCTTTCAAAACTGTTGGCCTTCGGATGAGGTTCGTCACCTGGGCAGAACAAATCCACAGAGATTGTTACCAGAAGGTTGTGGCTAATCGCCATCATCATTACTATCACCATCACCATCATCATCACTATCACCAATATTATCATCAAATTTAACATAAATATCATTATCATCACCATCACTATCATCACTATCACCAACACTATCATTATCTGAATAACGAAGACACAAACAATAGATTGCACGATTTATTGCCTGGCATATTTCGCTGCATCTCGTCAGGTACATACTGCCGAAATAACACAACGTAAAGTAAATTAACTAGATAAATCCTTCAAGTTGAAATATACACATATTCGCACAGTAATGTCAATTGTCTACCACGGTAATTTTAAGCTGACTAACATGTCTTTTTGTTTGCACAAATCTGGCTTGCGTTGATTTATCATAATAGCTTCTGCAAACTTTAACAAGCGAGTATTTTGTGTGTTAAACAACACCCGAAAGGCAATGTCTCTGTCAACCACATGGCCGCTTTCGATCATTTGCCTACCGATTGAAGACGCGGGGAGCTTCCAGTGTGTCGGCCCCACTAGGCTAGCATCGCCTGTGTGTCGTATCTTGTCGACCCATTGAGGTATGTGTTCTGACACTCTTTTGTTCAGCTGTCTCTCTGTTCTACCCATGTAGAATGCCTGGTATCTACATGTGAATTGGTAAATACAATTGTTTGTGGCGTACAGAGAAACAGGCTCTTTGACTGCTGGTGTGGGAATCGGCTATGGTTCTATATCTAATGACTGGAGTTGCAGCACAGAATATTCGGCCTACTGCTGTAGTAAGCCGGTCTTATAAACGTTGCATTACGTCATCCCCTCGAAAGGTTAGCTGGATGAATACCTTGAGTTTAGGGACTGTAGTTACGTCTGGTTTTGGTTTGGGCTGTTGGCAGTAGCGCTTTATAAATCCTGTGGAGTATCCATTCAGGTTTAAGACATTCTTCAGAGTTTCAAATTCCTCTGTCAGTGTGTCCTGGGTGCATATCTTTCTAGCACGGTCAAACAGGGTCTGCACTAAGCCCGTATATACTGGACAGGTGTGAAGCTCTGAAAATTTAGGTATTGGCCAGTCCATTTTCCTTTGCGGTACACCGATCTTTGAATTGTGCCGTCTGCTCTACGTCTCATTAGGATATCTAGAAACGGCAACGCTTCGTTGTGTTGTGTTCGTGTTCCATAGATAGAGTGATGTTTTTATGCATCATGTTCAATTATGGCCTGGAACGATGTTGCTTATAGCTCGTCTGTGGTGATAATTAGTATATCGTCCACATAACGACGGTAGAAGGCCAAGTTGTTAATGTCTGAGGATCTCTTCTCTTCTAAATGTGCCATGAACATGTCCGTTAGAATATGACCCCATGGCCACTCCGTCAATTTGGCGGTATGACTTAGTCAGAAAATTGAATTATATGTTGGCGGTACATAGTAGTAGTAGCCTCTCCAGAATAGGTGTTGAATATGCCTAGTTTTAGTTGTTTGTCTTTAATGCATCATTATCATCACCATCACCATCATTATCATCACTGTCATCATCATCATCATTATCATCACTATCATCATCACCATCATTGCCATCGGATGTTAGCATGGTCCAATAGATGAGACCGCTCGCTCTTAAACTTCCAGTGTACTAATGTCGAGGTAGTGAGTTCAACCCCTGCTTCGGTCAGTTGGACTAAAAGTTTACTTCTCGTCCTTGACGTGGGGGCGTAAATTACAAGTACCACAGACGTCGGAGTGAGTTCGCCTGATGGCCAGGGACACTGGTAATAGGGAAAGCTAATTCACACACAAAAATCAGTCCAATGCACTATAACTTGTAGCCCATGAATAAACTACGCTTGAGTTCAAAACAAGTGAACGCCAAAAACAATAAAATCATTATCGTCATCATCATCATCATCATCATCATATTCAACATCGTCATCATTCTCATAATCTAGATCACCATTATCATCATAGTTATTATTATCATGTGTCATGCCGATAAGCTTTGGCGATCTTCCAGTATACCTTGCGCCTTGTAGAGCGAGTCAAAAATCCACCCTAAAAATAGCAAAGTGGCACCAGACGTTGGAAACTTTTTTATTAGCTTCTATGTATTTTTCAGTGGCTTTAGTTTCAGTAACTCTGGTTGTGATTTTATTTAAAATCCGTTGTTTATCTATCCTTTCTTCTTCCTCGGCATGCAGATTTGGCAGCAGACTGCCTTGCGTTGGTTTCCATACTATGGTATGATTTCCGGTCGTTCAGAAAGCAATGGAAAACTA
The DNA here is from genome assembly GCA_014155875.1 of Cepaea nemoralis. NCBI lineage: Eukaryota > Metazoa > Mollusca > Gastropoda > Stylommatophora > Helicidae > Cepaea > Cepaea nemoralis. Next base: position 105,800 of record JACEFZ010021012.1, read on the forward strand.
CTCAGCGTAAAACTTGCCCAGGAGTCACAAACAGCCAAAAAATGCTGGAGTTGACTGCGCCGTCCTGTAAAGGATACGCAACTAGTTTTCCTTGTTTATAATATGAGCTGAGTCAAGGCCGACATCACAGCACTCGGGACATTCCCATACGTGCTCCACCCTTATCTGCAACAGCCAGCGAAGAGTCCCAATACTAACGGTACCAGTAGCAGTCTGATTATGTGTCCGCCTGGCCTTTCCTCCAAGTTTTGAGTGTCGGCCAGATCTTCTAGTCACTCCCTGCATCACATTTCGCTCCAGGCCGTCATGATCGGCCTGTTCTTCTGCACTATACATACGATCCCATAGATCCTCGACCAGATCTACCTTAGCATGCACCAATACCCACAAAGTGGTGTAGACCCAGACAGTCTCTCTGCCTGCTCGTTTCCCACCACACCAGCATCATCATCATCATCATCATCATCATCGTCATCACATGCCATGTCGATAATCGTAGGTAGTCATGTTTCGCCATCACACACGATCATCAGAATCTCTGTTTTCTTTTCTCGACCATGCCATGTGGCCGAGCCATCCATATATTTTCTTATTTAGAAAAACAAATTCTTGCATGTTGCACAGAACCAGTTTTAACACATGGCTTTCCTACTTTAACACTGCCCAAAAAAATACAACATATCTAGGCAAACCTTCTAGCCTAGAGAAACAATAGTGGAAGATAAACTGTATAGACCACTGAGTGAACTAAAAAAAAAAGGCCGTTAAATTCATACAAAAGACAATATTAAATTTAAAGTCAAATTTCAAGCGAACGAAAGATTAAGAAAATACATGGCTGCGTATCGTGGACAATTAATAAATATTTAAATAACAAAGACACATACACTAGTTTGCACGATTTATTGCCTGGCATATTTCGCTGCATCTCTTCAGGTGCATACTGCAGAAATCACACAACATAAACTAAAGTAATCAGATAAATCCTTCAAGCTGGAATATACAAAACACACACATATTCACAATATAATTAATAAATAAGTAAAACAAGCCCTCAAAGTTTTAAAGATATGTTTTTACATAAGAATACTGAAAATAAATTCGAGGGACAGGAAGAATAAGTAATCTAAATGTTTCGAAAAATTGTGAGACACAAAGACAACATATCACAAATATCAGAAACAGGCTGATGTGATTCTTTTGGCTTCGTTATAAGAAGAAACCAACAGGAACGTCTTGTGAAAACTGGAAACATCTGTGAAATGATCGAGTGAGGAAGACAGCGACAGAAGACTCTGCCATATCATGGAAGAGTGTCAACGCAAGAATATATCATTTTTTTACAATATATTGGAAACCACACGACGTGGAGAAGCATGATCGTGTTGAATTGTGGGAAAAGATCAGGAATTTATTAAAGACAAAGAAGAAAATTATTGCAGATAGGTCGGACACTGGGCGTGTGATATGTCAAATGGTGCGTGATGGTGAAAATGACCATGTGTTCACATGCATCCATCGCTGACAAACATTTACTGCACGAATTTTTCTGATCAGTCACATTCGCTACTACCATGGGTTGTAGCTATTATGCCTTATTTTTTTTTTAAGCACAGTGGAACAAACCATTGTCTGTCAAGCCGGCATTGTGCCGCTACAGAAATATATATATATATGTGTGTGTGTGTGCGTGCGTGCGTGCGTGCGTGCGTGCGTGCGTGCGTGCGTGTGTGTGTGTGGGGGGGTTTGTTTTTTTGTTTTTTTCCCTATATATAATTTATATGACAATTATATGTGTGTGTACACGCGAGCATAAAACACTAATAGAGACGGTATCACTCAAACCTGATCCATGTAGATTTGTAGCCTATTCCAAGCCTCATAAGGCGTTGTGAACGTTTTAATCGGGTCCGTGGTGAGGAGGCTGAGATTCCTCTTGAGGCTGGGGATCAGATAAGTTTGAATACAGCTACGAATCAACATTACTTTTTAAAATTGTTAGTAGTGTGATTCCGCCTCAGAGCAAGCACGACATTAGGCTTCTGATCGTCAGAAATAGTCCCCCTTCCCGGAAAGTTCCGGCCCTTTATCTTCCTGACACTCTCGGGGAGGGGGGGGGGGGGGAGACGCTCACTCGGGCTAGTCGTGTCATGACTCATGACTCCATATGTCTTTCCCTTGCTATGCATTCGTACCCTTTTGTGACGTTTGAGTCGTTTTCCCACTTGTCCCAGAAATGCGCATTGCGTCTGCTCCCAAGCTACTCCTCCCTCGGAAAGGAGAACATTGTGCACCCGATAATTCGTGCCCTGACACATATCCTAGCACCTTCAGCCGTGAGAAGCCAGCTTTTTTTTCCCCGCCGTTCGCCTCTGTCGTCGCCTCCACGTCAGCGGTTAGCTATGCACCAATACATGCCTTTGCCGCCATGTTGCCTTCTTTGTACCACGTTCATGGCTCACGCAGCCGCACTCTTGCTGTCTCCAGGACGTCGGGTCTTTCTCTGGGCTACTTGGTTATGGGTTTGGGCACCCCAACCCTCACCCCGTCTCTGCAGAAGAGTGCGACCCTCGCAAGACGTTTTACATCACCATTATACCGGTAGGATGGACTAAAATGTTGACTTCTCGTCTTTGTCTTGGGGACGTAAATTACAAATACCTTATACGTCGGAGTGAGTTAATGTGACAACCTAGGTTGAGTGCGTTAGTTTAAACGCTTGGAATGCAGACATATAGATGGATGGACGGATGGATGGACAGACATACATACAGATGGATGGACGGATGGATGGACAGACATACATACAGATGGATGGACGGATGGATGGACAGACATACATACAGATGGATGGACGGATGGATGGACAGACATACATACAGATGGATGGACGGATGGATGGACAGACATACATACAGATGGATGGACGGATGGATGGACAGACATACATACAGATGGATGGACGGATGGATGGACAGACATACATACAGATGGATGGACGGATGGATGGACAGACATACATACAGATGGATGGACGGATGGATGGACAGACATACATACAGATGGATGGACGGATGGATGGACAGACATACATACAGATGGATGGACGGATGAATGGACAGACATACATACAGATGGATGGACGGATGGATGGACAGACATACATACAGATGGATGGACGGATGGATGGACAGACATACATACAGATGGATGGACGGACGGGCAGCCAGAGAGACTTACAGTTGGAAGGAGAGATAAATAGATAGATAGTCTGATAGACAGACAGACGTATGGACGAACGGACGAATCACAGTCGGACAGATAGACAGGCCAATAGTCAGACAGACAGCTCAGCGAGATATTTGTATAATGTGATAAACACTCCAAACTAATACACAAAACAAGATACTAATTAAAATACCTACCGCTCATTAAATAAAGTAGGATTACGAGAATCTGCGCGCTCTTTCTTCACTACCTTCCACAAGCACTCTGAAACAAACACCAGGCAGACGCCTTCTAAGTCAGTGGTTTCTCGACCGGTGGGGAATTCCCCCCCCCCCCCACCAGGGGGAATTTTAGGGTTTCCAAGGGGAGGGGCGGGGGGGGGGGCGAGAGAATTAAGATTATTTAAAGATCGCATTAATACACGAACATATTACCTGATATTGTTTTTCCCTCCATACTTTATGGTTCCGTCTAGACTTGTTCTAGTATATGTTATTAAATTTACCTTCCATTCTTACGTATACTGTGTAGGGGGAGGGGGATTTTTTTTTAAAATTCGCATATCCTTTACAGGACATCGCTGTCAACAGCAGCATCTTTCAGCTGTCTGTTGATTTCTTGGCAAGATTACGCTCAGTAGTTTGCCATTGCTTTCTGAGCGGCAGGCTCAGTTATCCCGCAAGTCACCAGCGGGGGTAGAACGGCTTCCAGTTCTCGCCCGCTACAAGACTGCGTGATAAACGGGATTACGGAGAAAGTGGTGTAACCCCTCGGTCCAGAGAGACCGGCGGAGGGGGATTTATAGGGAGGAAATACGATAGGGGAAATGACGTCCTGAACATATGGTGAAGGGGTGCATGGGCCAAAGAAAGGTTGAGAACCACTGCTCTAAGTAAACTTGCCAGAAAGTTGCATGACTCCATAGAGATGACTTATGACAGGACTCTTGTTAAACACACCATAGAGCTTTCAATTTGGCATGGACAAGGCCCAAGGTTCATACGAGAATACGATCAGCGTTGCCAGTAGTGGGATGTGCTCAATCTTCAACATTCCATGGGCCACTAAAAACATCGTCTGCTTTGGTTTGTGAAGTGTCTGTGTCATTCATCATCAAGGAGTCTCCGCCGGTGTGGGTTCGATTCCGGTCTAGGTAATTCGGTTCACGATTGCAATTGTCTCGGAGACGCCAGTGGATCGTAGCTAGTCTTCTTCTTCTTTCCTTCGCTTGAAATGTGTCTATAACTGTCATATCTCGTGTATGAATTAAGCTGTCTTTTTTTAGTTCACTCAGTCGTCCATAGAGTTTCCATCCATTCATCATGTGCCATGCCGATAAGCGTGGGCGGTCGTGTTTTGCCATCTCACTCCATCACCAGAGTCGTGGATCAGCTCAATGTTCTCGTCTCAACCATGCCACGTGGCCAAGCCATCCAGGTATTTACTTCTCGGTCTTCCCCTTTGGTCTCTTCCCTTCGATCTTGCCAGTTGTCACCTTGTTCTCCAATTCATTTCTTCTCATAACTTGCCCAAACAATATTGACTGTCCAACGTCTAATGTCTCTAATCAGTTTACGATCTTCATTTGTTTCTTGGAGGACTTGTTCATTTGTTTTTCTGTCTGTCCATGGTATTGTTTGCATTTCCCTCAAAAACCGCATTTCCACAGCCATCAGATGTTTTTCAGCTTGTCTGCTCATTGTCCACGCTTCACAATCCATACTAAAGTACAGGTTCTAAGTAGCACTTCAACACTCTTTTTCTCGTTTCAATTGATACTGTTTTATTGGTCAGTATGTTTTTCATCTTGCAAAAGGCTACCTTCGCCATGGCGATTCTTGTTCTAATCTCTTCAAGACTGAAATATAGCGTGCATTTTTAATGACTGTGCAGTGTTTGAAAATATTGCCGGTCTAAGCTTTGTATTCACCCTCTGTAAAGTTCATGCAACTAATAGGTAAATACAAAACTTGGACAGGCAATATTTTAACACACTGCACAGTCATTAAAAATATACCATGTACGTTGGCCATATTAAACTTCACAATGGCTTGGAACGTACACTGATGGAAGCACCTGTTCCTGAGAGAAGAAGCAGGGGTCGGCGAGCACGAAGATGGAGACAGTGCACCGAAGACGTCCTGGGCAGGAAGCTGCAGAGGCAGGGTGACTGACACAGGGATTGAGAGCAACATTCTGCATAGTTATGCTTCTGTGTGGACGACGACGACGACGACGACGACGACGATGACGACGACGACGACGACGACGACGATGATGATGATGATGATGATGATGATGATGATGATGATGATGATGATGATGATGATGATGATGATGATGATGATGATGATGATGATGATGATGATGATGATGATGATGATGCAGTTGGTGAGTATCGGTCCTGTCCTCACATCCGGGGGATATTGACTTAGAGGCGTTCAGCCATATCCCTCAGCTGAGAGCCTTAGAGTATGTGTCTGGACAAATAATTAGTGGCATCGTGCGCCTGATTCTTACTTTAACTGCCTATCTTCAGTCTACCTGCCGAGCAGCAGATTGTGTCTCTCTTGGTCTGGTCCCTATCCCAAGATCTGTCTGACATGCAGTTAAGTTTCCGTCGGCAGAGCTCTTGGGGTCATTGCGGCACGCAAGCCCGTCTACAACGGCAAGATGGAGACACGTCAGAGGGGCCATCGACATTTGATAGGGCAGACATTTGAAAGATGCGATGGCACATAAGACCATGCGATCAGCACACAGTTATTCAGAGTCACCAGTGGGAACGCAGCGCCCCGCGAAGGGCAAGGACGATTGGTTTTGAACTAATAAAAGCGCTCTTCCCGCGACGGTCTGAGCTTTGTAAGCATGTATTACTATTAGCTCTATAAATGCCTCAGTTATCCAAGTAGGATCGTGTCATCAAAGGTACCTCGACTGATTTAATGAGCCATTCGCGATATCACCGTGAGACAGTGTGAACTTAGACATGCATGGCTTAATCTTTGAGAAATTCCCGATTGGGTGCACCTCATACAGCCATACGAGACAACGAACGCCAGACGCGAAAACAAACTCACAAAGCAAAAGAAATAACGGAAGACCTGAAACATATGGGAAAGAGAATCACAAACAGAGATGAATAATATTGGGATGACGGAGGAAAATAAAGAACGCAGCACTAGACAGGACGGCTTGGTGTGAGTTGGTTGCCCCATTAGGGGATGAAAGGGCAGAAGAATAAAGGACCCTTGGGCATATGGTGCTAGCCCCATATTTGTATAGACCACCTGGCATTTGACGAGTGATTTGGTCGGTATCTCACCTGCCATCTTTACTTCCCATGGCATTTTCTGGTACTCATTACAAACTGGGTCGACCTGGTAGCCCATGTCAGTTTTTAAAAATATGTCTCCGTGCGGACACGAACCCATGATCACCGGACCAACAGGCAGGCGCGTTAGGTACTTAAAAATTACGTGGATAAACTGTACCAGTTAGTTAGTTAGTTAGTTAGTTAGTTAGTTAGTTAGTTAGTTAGTTAGTTAGTTAGTTAGTTAGTTAGTTAGTTAGTTAGTTAGTTAGTTAGTCGACAGATCATCCTCATTTCACATCGAACCATTCAGTCCATAAGTGTTCGGATCCCCTCCTCAGTAAATCCCACAGCGAGTAGCGGCTCACGACACCAGTTCTGTGTTGGTTTATTAATCTTCTTTGGCTTCCTAAGTAGTGTTCTTGTTTGGCAACACCTCTTTTAATTTGCAGTTCTCGCAGTCTGACCATGGTTGTAGATTCACAGTCATCGCTTGATTCTCGCAACAGTCTTACTTCTCGTAGAGCATTCAGAATGTCAGCCTGGTCCATAGCGCGTCCGCCCTCCACAGTAGCTATACCAGTGTATAATAACACGAAGGCTTGTTGTTTTATTGTTGATATAACGTTTATTTCTGTAAGATGACAAAGCTTCGATGTTCTCCTCCACACCAGACAAAGGCCGGATCTTAACTGCCCTTGCCAACCCAATACGTCTTTGCTTTCACCCCGGGTGGGGTACATCATCGACGTCTTGAGATAACGATAACGTAAGTGGCTGGCGATTTGAAATTAGCAAAAATTCAGGTTATGGTAACTTTTCGAAACTCCAGAGCTCAGATCGCGGCTATGGGAAGCCCTTTGATAACGCTGAAGGCTGAAGTTCAGACTACAACCATGACCATCCCCCGGCCAACGTTAAAGTTCAGATAAGGTCTCCGGAAAGCCCTTTTTATGACGTAAAAATTCAAAGCTCGGCTCTGGGAAGCCCTTTGATGATGTAAAATTTCAAACCACGGCTCTGGAAAGCCCTTTGATAATGTAAAATTTCAAACCACGGCTCTGGAAAGCCCTTTGATAATGTAAAATTTCAAACCACGGCTCTGGAAAGCCCTTTGATAATGTAAAATTTCAAACCACGGCTCTGGAAAGCCCTTTGATAATGTAACTCTGGAAAGCCCTTTGATAATGTAAAATTTCAAACCACGGCTCTGGAAAGCCCTTTGATAATGTAAAATTTCAAACCACGGCTCTGGAAAGCCCTTTGATAATGTAAAATTTCAAACCACGGCTCTGGAAAGCCCTTTGATAATGTAAAAGTTCTATAATTTTACATGATTGAAATTATGTGCTCAGGGTTATCACAGCCTTCGAGCCTCCTTATTTGCTGATTATTGACCTGATCCTTTCACTGGAACAACAACAAGCGTCTCCCGACCTTGAAAAAACTGATTTGAGAAAACGTTAAATACCTTCTGGTTTAGGCATTCTTTGAAAGTTTCTTTCACTGGAACAACAACAAGCGTCTCCCGACCTTGATAAAGCTGATTTGAGAAAACGTTAAATACCTTCTGGTTTAGGCATTCTTTGAAAGTTTCTTAGTACTTCGCGTGGTAGCCGGGACGGCCCAATTCAGTATCCTGGTCATGGCAGCATTTCGCATCATATACCAGTGTATAATAACACGAAGGCTTGTTGTTTTCTTGTTGATATAACGTTTATTTCTGTAAGATGACAAAGCTTCGATGTTCTCCTCCACACCAGACAAAGGCCGGATCTTAACTGCCCTTGCCAACCCAATACGTCACGATTGAGCATCTCTCACCCTTTCATTCTCGATGCTCAATCGTGCTGTATCTGTTTCCCACTAGACTCTAATAATACCCCAGTACTCTTCCCTTACTGTTACATAGCCTTACCTGTACCAGGACTGACTCAAAGACTCAGTTAATCAAACGATGAGCAAGAAATTAAGGATAACATAAACAAACTTGTGCCTTAAATGAAGCACCAAATAAATACATAAAATCATGAACAGTGCACGAAAGATGGCATGAAGACACAACTGTACCAGAACAAATAAATGAGCCAAACGATGAACATTGCGTGAAAGATAACACGAAACTGTACCAGAACAAGTCAAACGATGAACAGTTCACGAAAGAAAACATGAAGACACAACTGTACCAGAACAAATAACTAAGTAAAATGATAAACAGTGCATGAAAGAAAACTCAACACCTTAGCAATAACAAATAAATAAATAACACCATGAATAGTGCGTGAAAGATAACATAACGACAAAACTGTACCAGGATTGGCGGGAACCGTGTTAAAGATGGCGAATTTGAGGTAGCCATGTTTGCCCACACACATGAATGCATTGTCTCGGTAAGTCAGGTTTGCTATCAGCCAGTCCAGACTAGTTAGGGCCAGTTCGTGGACATGTAAGGCAGCAGCTGAAAAAAAGACACAGAATAAAGATGTCTCCAACAACAAGTCCCGACAGGAACAAAGATGTCTCCAACAACAAGTCCCGACACAGAACAAAGATGTCTCCAACAACAAGTCCCGACACAGAACAAAGATGTCTCCAACAACAAGTCCCGACACTGAACAAAGATGTCTCCAACAACAAGTCCCGACACAGAACAAAGATGTCTCCAACAACAAGTCCCGACACAGAACAAAGATGCCTCCAACAACAAGTCCCGACACAGAACAAAGATGCCTCCAACAACAAGTCCCGACTCAGAACAAAGATGTCTCCAACAACAAATCCCGACACAGAACAAAGATGTCTCCAACAACAAGTCCCGACACTGAACAAAGATGTCTCCAACAACAAGCCCCGACACAGAACAAAGATGTCTCCAACAACAAGTCCCGACACAGAACAAAGATGTCTCCAACAACATGTCCCGAGGAACAAACCTGGAATGGATCCGTGATGCCACAGTAACTATCGCATTTTGCAGGCCTAATGCCGGTACTGTAGCGAAGGGGTTACGGAGGCAATTCGTAATCCCGCATACCGCGTTCGAAACACAGCTGCGGGCGATTTGAATCAGATCGTCTTGCGTTGTTTTTATAAAATAGTATGAGTGTCGGTCGTTCAGAGAGCAATGACAAACTACTGAACGTAAACTTGCCAAGAAACCAGTCAAAATGCTGAGGTTGAGTGCGACGTCATGTACAGGATACGCAGCTAGTTGTTGTGCCTGTGGTAGCGCAGTGACCAGAAGGCCTGCCTGTCGGCCCGAGGGTCGTATGCTCGAATCCGTATCGAGGCACTGATTATTGTTTATTGACATGTGTTCCCAGACCTCCCCAGCCCAAAATAGGTACCGGGAAATGTTTTGGGGAGTAAAGTCGGCCTGAATGCTATTGCCCACATCACTCATCGACTGCCAATAGATCTATCAAATATGGAGCTAGCACCAGATACCCAATAGCCTCCAGGCGTGCAACGCGGTCCTTTACTCATACTTACTTCACCCAGGGGTCTGATCTGGAGTGGACATCTGTGACCACGACTCTTCACTCGTACTTACTTCAACAAAGTGTCTGGTCTGGAGTGGACATCGGTGAACACGACTCTTCAGTCCCCTCTGCCATATGATATCTTGATGAAGTTACTTGTGCCCATACTCTTATTTGTTGCTCAACTGTTAGAGCTTTCCAGTACATCTTTCTCTGTTTTCTTTTGCCTCTGTTGTCTATTATTTTTCCACATATGGCTAGCTTCCTTAATTGTTGATACATTCTGTTCCTAAATATTTAAGATCATCATCATTCTTAAGTGCCGTGCCAACAGCAGCAGGAAGATGAGGACCAGAAGAATACGAAAGAAAGAAAGAAAGAAAGAAAGAAAGAAAGAAAGAAAGAAAGAAAGAAAGAAAGAAAGAATAAAAGAAAGAAAGAAAGAAAGAAAGAAGAGAAGAGAAGAGAAGAGAAGAGAGAAGAGAGAAGAGAACACAAGACAAGACAAGACAAGACAAGACAAGACAAGACAAGAGAAGAGAAGAGAAGAGAAGAGAAGAGAAGAGAAGAGAAGAGAAGAGAAGGAGAAAGATAGGGCGGAGAATTATGAAAGTAATCGTTAACTCACACACACCTTGACTCCGAAATTACAATTACACGAAACTTCACATCAACACAGGAGCCGCCCACCTTTTGGCATATTTCTAACAATGTCGAAGATTGGGGTCCCGGTCATCCACTTCCTAGACAGGAAAAAACTGTCTGCAGGCATGTATCTGGACTCATTCATGCGAGCTGCGGAGATAGCTTTCTGCTTCAACTGATGAGAAATGGGGAAGAAATCTCAACCCAAAGATTAATCAGCTATGTATATGTCAAATAATGAAGAACGTTTGTGCAGTACATCGGTCACTGCTTTTGAAAGTTAGAAAAAGATTTCTTGCATGTTACATAGAACCAATTTTAACATACGGCTGCGAGTCCTGGACAATGAGTAAACAGTCGAAAAAATCACCGGAAGCCTTTGAGTTGTGGTTTTACAGAAGAATGCCGAATATTAATTCGGTAGCCAAAATGAGCAATCAGGACGTTTTACGGGAAGGTGAGTCGCAAAGACAACTTACCACAAACATCAGAAAGTGGCAGGTGGTCATCGTTGTTGGCCACGTTATGAGAAGACAAAAACTGGAATATGTCGTGACAACCGGAAAGATGTGCGGAAAGTGAGGTAGAGAAGAGGTAGAAGCGTGAGAAGATTCTCGATAGTCATGGCACGGAAGGGAGTCAACACACGAATTGATCCATGACGCCCGAGATCGCAATTTGATCGCCCACGCCAGCTGGCAAGGAGCTAGATAATGGTGAAGTAAATAAAAGTAAGAATCCATTGAAGGATTTCATTAAAATACGAATAACAGGACATGCTGTGTGTCGTGGGAAACGATCAGACGGACAGATTGGCTCGGTGTGCACTGTGAGGTGGGGTATGGTGCACGATAAAGCAGATGTGGTGATGGTCCTTTGGATCGAGTGTGAAATGTGGCAGAACAAATAAATCATTATAGTCTTGAGAGAATTGGGGCTGCAGGGAGTGACTAGAGGATCTTATCAACATTCAGGACTCCGAGGACAGGCCAGATGAAAATATAATCAGACTGCAACTGGTACCATTACTATTGGGACTCTTCGCTGACTTTTAAAGATGAGGACGGAGTACGTATGGGAACGTCCCGAGTGCTGAGATGTCGATTCTTGACTCAACTCAACTCAACTCAATTCAACTCAACTCAAGTCAAATAAGTAATGTTGTGAAAAACGGACATGAGCAGTCATAGTGTATCAGGTCATTTGCAGAGCTTGGCTCTTCTCACTGCTCGCCAGAGTTTCTCGATCCTTCTGCTTCAGCATTCTCATGCCCAGGGTGTCTTTAGTGTCATGTGCATTCACGGCTAGGATGATGAATTTTGGATAGATAATGTGGTAGTTTCCCCTGGGTTTCCACGCCCACATGGCTTAGGAATATGTCTTCAGTCTTTAGCAACCTTCTAGCTGCAAGTGTGAGTACTTGACCCGGTGGTACTCTAGCTGAAAGTAAAGGGCGCCCTAGAGGTGTCATGTACTTCGACGGATATTCAATCCCAGGACCCCTTTTTCTCGGCCGCGTGTGGTTCATGTTCTCTGCTATTTGACAGAAGTGGGGGGGGGGGGGGGAGAGAGAGAGAGAGAGAGAGAGAGAGAGAGAGAGAGAGAGAGAGAGAGAGAGAGAGAGAGAGAGAGAGAGACCAAGAAAAATAACTACAAAACGAATTCAACAACTATGAGAACAACGAGATCAGTGGTGTTAAATTACGGGGGTTAGGTGGGGGGGGGGGGGGAGAGGATGGGGACAGAACAAGAAGAAGACGAAGAACAAGATGAAGACAAGTAATACAAAGAACAAGAGCAAGAACAAGAATAATTAGAGAAGAAGAAGAAGAAGAAGAAGAAGAAGAAGAAGAAGAAGAAGAAGAAGAAGAAGAAGAAGAAGAAGAAGAAGAAGAAGAAGAAGAAGAAGAAGAAGAAGAAGAAGAAGAAGAAGGAGGAGAAGGAGAAGGAGAAGAAGGAGAAGAAGAAGAAGAAGAAGAAGAAGAAGAAGAAGAAGAAGAAGAAGAAGAAGAAGAAGAAGAAGAAGAAGAAGAAGAAGAGAAGAAGAAGGAAGAAGAAGGAGGAGGAGGAGGAGGAGGAGGAGGAGAAGAAGAAGAAGAAGAAGAAGAAGAAGAAGAAGAAGAAGAAGAAGAAGAAGAAGAAGAAGAAGAAGAAGAAGAAGAAGAAGAAGCAGCAGCAGCAGCAGCAGCAGCAGCAGGGGAGGAGAACAACAACAACAACAGCAAGAAATAGAACAAAAACAACGAGAAGAACAAAAATGAGAAAAATAAACAGAAGAAAAATAACAAGAAGATCAGAATGAAAAAGAACAAGAAAAAAGAAGAAGAAGAAGAAGAACACAATAGAAGAACAAAAACAAGAAGGAGAACAAACAAGAACATGAGAAGAAATAACAAGAACAAAAAGAAGAACCAGAAGAAGAACAAAACGAAGAATAAGAAGAAAAAGAAGATCAAAAAGACGATTAAGAGAATACCAGAAGAACAACAAGAAGAACAAGAACAAGCACAAGAAGGAAAATAAGACAACAACAATTATAAGAACAACACATTGGATGACGTAATATTTGGATCGCATTATGCACTCACCATCAGCAGGAAACGACTGACCATCAGTTCGTTATTGTCCAGTGATAGTCTGACCCCCAGTCGCCGGCAGGTTTCGTTCTTCAATAACTCATCCCTAGCCATCAAGTAATCGGTCACGTCCATGCTGGACACGGGCGCAACAACGCGGGCGAGGAGTAGGGCCAGAAGTATGAAACACAAGCCTGCTGGCCAACCCATGATGGTTGATGTCCACCTCTACAACAAGACATTTAACAGATTCAGATCCAAACACAAAGTAGGTTTGGAAGGAGGAAATGGCAAGTAAGTGGGGGGGGGGGGGGGGGGGGGGGGGGGGGCACAGTTATGACTTAAAAGTTGTTAACATGGTAGCAGACATGTTGCATTATATATTACATTAAAGGGAGATGCTTAGGAAAAACTACTGTATTCATCATCATAATGTGCCTTGCCAATAAGCGTGGGCTGTCATTTTTGCCATTTCACACGACCACCAGAGTCGTGGATCAGTATTTACTTCTCTGCCTTCCCTTTGATATTTTCCTCTCAATCTTGCCAGTTGTCACCAAGTTCTCCAATTTATTTCTTCTCACAAAGTGTCCAAAAACTGAGTCTACGTCTAATTTCTCCAATCAGTTTCTACTGTATATGTATTTTACTTTAGACGAAATTTTGCAATGACAACATTTCGGCGATATATAGGCCCAAGGTAGATGTGTGAAGCTACTAAAGACGATTAATCATCCCATGTCAATTAATCAGTTAAACAAATAATGCTGCTACTGGCACATTGATATCTTGACAGACATTACCGGCACATAGATATATTGACAGACATCACTGGCACATAGATATCTTGACAGACATTACTGGCACATAGATATCTTGACAGACATTACTGGCACATTGATATCTTGACAGACATTACTGGCACATAGATATCTTGACAGACATTACTGGCACATAGATATCTTGACAGACATTACTGGCACATAGATATCTTGACAGACATTACTGGGGGACAAAAA
>JACEFZ010021013.1:0-5000 GCA_014155875.1 Cepaea nemoralis
AAAAAAAAATTCCTTTTGGGGGGGGCTTTGTTCCGAACTCATTTATCTGTAACCGGGCTTACAGATTTCTTTTTTTAAATTTTTAGTTACTGCTAGAGAAATTATTAACTTAAAGATTAAAGCTAGGAATCAGTAAAAGATAGCTAATTTTAAATCTAATTATTTGATAATCACTTCATTATTATTATACTGTCATAGCTTTACTGAATTATACTTTTAAAATAACCAAAGTACTATATGTCATACGTGGCCTTATAAATTAAAAATAATACATAAAAAAGAAATATAATATAAAAAAAATTAATTATGGTTACATCCCACTGAAAAACTTCGGGGTCTAACTACTAAACACACAATAGAAATAGGCATTGGCGCCTTGTCACTCAGTGTGGTGGACTACGGAAAAGGCCAGTTCTACCTGTGCGGGCCTTATATACGGGGGTCCCAGAGTTCCAGACCAATCAGACGCCCTCTTGCAGAATTCCACCATCATCGCGAGCCGAGTACATAATACTGCTGCCGACGACTATTACTAATTTCTTACTGGAGTTAGTGATAGTACCCTCGACCGATCGCGCTTATGACATTACCAAAGTATCCCCCTAGCGATTACACTTAAGACCTTGTTTACTTTGTACAAATGTCATGTCTATCCGCTCTTTTTCTCAGGAAGAATATTTCGGGGAAGTAAATCATTCTTCTTTAAATAAACTGTATAAAATGCTGAAGTTGATACGAGCCAGGGCAGACCAGGAACTAAGCATTGGTTGGCAGCTGGTCTAGGATCGAAGCTCCGACAGGCGGACAGTTACAGAATTGCTTTGCTGATCAGGCAGCTTCTGCAGCATGATTTGTTCCAGATGTAGGGGTGTTACCTTTTTCTAGAGTGAACTAGGCAGGCGGAGAGAGGGATCATTCTGCATGGGCAACATATGGTCTCTATATTTTAGCCCAGCTTTGTCCTAAGGAGAGGCAATAAATCCATGCCTAGTCTTAACCGGTCTCGGAATCAAAGCGAGAGGTAACATATACGGGTTACACATCCTTGTCAATTGGCGTAGACATGTGGCGCCACGGGTTGCCTCTGATGGTGGGAGACACCTACAGGTGTCACTGATCGGCTATCGCCCGCCTCAAGCTGGGCAGTCCCCGGCCAATTGGGTGCTGAACCGCCACAGCCTGCCTGCTTCAATGGGTGCTTGGGGCTAGAACAAAATCTGGACCGCATGCTGTAAAACCAATGCACCAGGTACTAATAAAAAAAAAAGAGAAATAGAAACCTCAAGCTACGGCTTGCAACCTGGATCGTAAGAACCATGTGTCCAGGATTTTCCACTAACTGGACGAATATTGACGATGTGAGAAAACGGCAGTGATTGATGCTGAACTCAATCGTCTTAACATTGATATTGCTGGCCTGCGGGAGATTCGCCTCGCTGAGGAAAGGACACTCAGGGAAAACAATTACACCTTTTTTGGGAAGGGTAGAGGGCAGGCAGAATAAAGGCAACATGGTGTGGGCTTTGCAATGAAGAATTCTCTACTGGAAATGATTGAAATTCTAGCTGGATGTAATGAAAGATTATTATCCCTGCGCTTGGTAATCTCTTGTGGATTTGCCACCATTATTACTACATGTGCACCGACACTCGCTTCCTATGATGATGTGAAGGATTCTTTATATGAGGAGTTAGACTCTGTGATCACGGCAGTTCCAAAATCCGACTACATTTATATGCTCGGTGATATCATACTCCTAGGAAACTGTATACGTGGAAAAGCCCTGGAGATAGAACTAGAAACCAAATTGACTACCTTGTGATTAGAAATAGATTTAAAGACAGTGTTAAAAATACCAAAACATTCCCTGGTGCTGATGTCAACACTGACAACAATCCTGTAGTGTTAAAATTACAAATAAGACTCAAAAACATAGGAATAAGGACATCATTAAGGACGCCTCAAATAGATATTTCAGTACTGAAACAATCAGACATAAGTCAACTATACCTGGTTGAAATAAAAAACAAATATGATAGTCTAATCGTTGATATCATAGAATAATATCAACATGAAAATACTGAGGAAACAATTAATACAAAATGGGAATGTGTTAAACCAAGCATACAGACTGCAAATACCAACTTACCCATAAGGGAATATAAGAAAAAGTAATTTTAGATAATTGATGAAATCTTGAGCAAAATGACTGAAAGATAGAAAGCAAAGAACACCCAGAATATGAATTAATAGATAGAGAAAGACGTCACACGTGCAGTGTTGCCAAAAGA
Source organism: Cepaea nemoralis (assembly GCA_014155875.1). Taxonomy (NCBI): domain Eukaryota; kingdom Metazoa; phylum Mollusca; class Gastropoda; order Stylommatophora; family Helicidae; genus Cepaea; species Cepaea nemoralis. The sequence continues at coordinate 2,292 of JACEFZ010021013.1, forward strand.
AAAAGAGTGGTTGCAGAATCAAATGCAAATAAATAGAGGATAGATAGAGAGATAAATAGAGGATCTAGAATTAAAACACAACCCGAAAGGGTTGCACGAAAATATAAAAAGAATTACACAGAAGAAAAATAATATAACAGGAAATGGTTGTATCAGAGGAAACAAATGGAGAAATTATAATTGATAATACCAATATATTATAAAGATTAACAGAATGCACAGAAGATTTATTCTAGGGCAGCAGGGTCAAATCAAATAAAATTTCAAATCAAATCAACTTTATTAGGGTCACAAATTGGGCGCGCAGGCCCGTCTTACATTCGGCCCTTCCAATCACTCGTCTTTCGTTCATCAAGAGCATTATACATTTACATAGGAAGAAAAATAAACATTGTGAAATGAATGTTGTAAACATAAACAAGGCTAATTACCATGTTATGAGGCCCATCTCCCACCTATCCATACATCACCCCACCCACACAACACGCCCACCTACCCACACACACGCGCACCAAGGGACACATACACACCCCACCTACCACACACACAGCACACCAAGGGACACATACATACCCCACCAACCGACCCATCCCCCTCCCGCACATCCCCCACCCGCACACACTGCCCTCACCTGATCCCCCAACCAAAACACACTCGCCACCCACAAACATTCCCCCACCAACCCACACATCCCACGCCCATCCACATACACATCCTAACCCACACATCCTCTCCCACCCACACCTCAAACCACCCATCCCCCAGCCACATCTCTATCGACAACATATTCCCCACCCATGCACACAATCCCCCACCAACCCACACATCGCACATCCACTCCCATCCCCAAACCATACACACACATCCCCACCAACTAACATGTCCCCCCCACACACACACACACATCTCCCTAACCACCCATACATCCCAATCCACTCACACACACCCCACCACCCACACATACACTTCCACCCACCCACACATGCCATAACTAATCCCCCACCACACAATCCCCCACCCGCACATCACATACACCCCCTACCACGCACTATTCCCAACCTACGGCACCAACACACACACATCCCCTCACCAAAACATCCCCACTTACACACCCACACCACCATATCCCCCACGCCAGATACCACACAATATTCCCACCCACCACCAACCAGATACCCCCATACCATCCACACTCCACATACCCCACTCGCACACCACAAAATCCCCCCACCCACACACACCTACCTCATCCACACAATACCCCCAAACCCAACACACCACACACCTCTCCCCACCCACGCATTCCCTACCCGTCCACCAACAGACACTCACTCACGCAAACATCCTCCACTATGAAACCCACACACCCCCAAAACACCCCACCCCCAACCAAACATCTCTCGATCACAATACCCCTCCCCCACACACATCCTCCACCCACTCACACATCCCCCCCCAACACATACAACTCCCTCACCCCCCTTACACATCCTAAGCCACTCACACACCCCCACCCACACATTCCCCATCCACACACACACACATCTCCCACCCACACACCCCACATACTTCCCCCAACCACCACAATCGCCTACTCACCCACACATATCCCCCACCATCATACACACCCCCCAACACCACACACTATCCTCCACCCATACCACCAAAACATACCCTCCCCCCAACACATCATTCACACATCCCCACCAACACACCGCACGCATATCTCAAACCCACACACCATACCCTTCTCCCCCCCCGCCCTTGCATCCCCAATCCACCAACACAACCCCCTCCCAAACAAAACTCCGCCTCCCACACATACTTCCTCAAACCATCCACACATCTCCACCCACATAAACACACATCCCCGCATCCGTCCCATACACATATCCTACACCCAACACACATCCCCCACACCATTCCAACACCCCTACTTTCACCCCCCACACATCCCACCAACACCCAGAAATACCACTACCCACCAAAACCCACACACCCCAACCCATCCAAACGCATCCCCACACCCACACAACCCCCACCCACACATACCCCCACACTCACACACATCCTCCACATACACTCACACTTCCTCGCATCTAGACACATAAATAATGTTCACGTTAGTATTGAAACTAGTATGAACAAACTCCCACACTTTACTCACACACATACACTGACATTGTCATGAGCAGTCTCATAAAAATGTTAAACATGGAGAAAAATGTGTACATAAAATGTATGTGACGTAAAAAATATTTATGCTCTCTCTCTCTCTCTCTCTCTCTCTCTCTTTTCTCTCTCTCTCTCTCTCTCTCTCTCTCACACACACACACACACACACACACATTCACTCTCATGCTCACACATTCACTCTTCCGCTCATTCACTCTCACGATCACTCATTCACTCTCACGCTCACTCATTCACTCTCCTGCTCACTCATCACTCTCCCGCTCACTCATTCACTCTCCCGCTCACTCATTCACTTCACGCTCACTCGTTCTATCTCTCATTCACATTTTACTGACTCTCTCACTCAAACTACAGTAATGAACATGAGTTTATATTATGCATGATAAAATCAAATGGTTTTTAACTGATAATATGACAGATGAGAATACACAAACATATGGATTCGCGTGTTACATAACATGCGTGTTACACGACATGCACCAGCTCAGCTAGCTCTCTCTCTCTCTTTTCTCT